>JAEQBH010004529.1:0-410056 GCA_016808115.1 Tetrastigma voinierianum | reverse complement strand
TTAGTTTGAAATCTAAACTTGTCAAAGATGCAGGGTAGTATAGTTTGAATTTTTCCATAAACCATACATTTAACTAATTAGAGATCCATATTCCTTTGGATACATGGGTCTAATCAGTTACTTGTAGAATAGAAACCTCTTTCTAAAATCTGGGTGTTTTTCCTTGTCATTAGGACTGAAGACTTCTTGCCCTTATAGATAGGATATTGCAAGCCTTCTCCAATTTAATTGGTAACTCATCTTTCTAATTTGATGAGATTCTCTATTTCCTTGATTATGCCAGCACCATTTTCCAGTCCAGCTGATTAAGGCGGATCGAACCCGATTCGAGGATGCTTTCGTTAATTCTTTTGTTTA
Source organism: Tetrastigma voinierianum (assembly GCA_016808115.1). Lineage (NCBI taxonomy): Eukaryota > Viridiplantae > Streptophyta > Magnoliopsida > Vitales > Vitaceae > Tetrastigma > Tetrastigma voinierianum. The sequence continues at coordinate 409,699 of JAEQBH010004529.1, read as the reverse complement.
CTTTTCATTTGTTTGTTTGTTTTTTTTTTTTTTTGTAAATGTGTCGCCACCCGAATCCCCAACCCGTCCTGAAGGTCGGATCCGAACCGGAGCTCGGTTTACTCCGACCGTTTTCATTTATCTTATCAAAACATTTTATTTATGTCATTTCGTTTTAGGGTTTTCAATTACACGGAAGCATTTTCAAATGGTAGGCCCATAAACATTTACTCTTATACAATTAGTTTTACAAAATGACATATCATGCCTTTACAGAATGATATACAAAACAATAGTTCGAGTTGTCTTTGTTCACAAAATGTCACAAGTTCAAACAAGAAATTTATATGCATGTAATGGGGTATATACTTATACTCCGCAACTTTCTCTATGAATCTGCGCTTCTTGATCTTGCCTTAACTCCTGTTTTGCACTGAAACCTGCATAGATAAAAACTACACACTAAGCATCATTCCATGCTTGAGTGGTTCTATCTGATTATATTCAATTTTCAATTTAACATGACATGCATTTATCATAAAACCATGCCTTTATATCAAACTATACTCATGCTTATTCATTTTCACATGCTTTCACTTTACAAATCATTGATCATATCAAAATATGCATTTTCACATGCTTTCAATTTACTTAACTCAAATCATGAGATTTGAAACATATACTCCCAAGGATGTATTTAGTTTACAAATCCCATTTACACTCATCAAGTTTGTTATTTCACTTTGTCTATACAATTCACCTTCATGGCCAGTTCCATTCGGTGAATCCGTCATTTTATCGACCGATGTAATGTGCTTATTTAACAATTTGGTCTCCACCGTGATGGATGCGTTAGTGCACCCCACCGCGTGGTCATTTAAAAATGCCGTACGCCATCATGGCGGGATGGCGGTAGTGCGTCCACCATGTAGGACATTCTTGCGAATTCAGTTTGCCTTCATGACGGATGCCGATTGGTGCATCCCGCCATGTTGGTCATTCGGTATATCAATTCAATTCAAGATGTCAAGAATTGACCAATTCTTTGCAACTTCAAATTAAGCACTCATGCAGTGGTATCGAGACATTTCAAATATCACATTTTCAAATCCATATACTTTAAATATCATTTCAAAGATATACTCATTCATTATAATCATTTGAATTTATTTGGCATACTACCGACACTTGGGACGTAGGGATAGAGGTCAATGAACAAACCCAGTATCGCTCGTTTCCTTCCCTTCGATCTCGGTCCTAGGTTAGGTGATCCTCACCCGTCTCTTGTGACACCCTAAAACCCGGGGGTCTCGTTGACCACCATCAACCTGCGGAAACCTGTGTGTCTCATATCATGAGACCCATACATAAGTAAAATGACCTAATGAGACGTCATGCTGGGTAATGCGATTAAAGGCGTCGTTTACGTAGATCTAAAGAGTTTATTGCATCACTCCTAATACCAAACATATATTAAAACTGAGTCGTTTATAATGTATACATGAAACAAGAATCAAGGCGATCGGGCCTGCTTCATTATCCGACCTCAGGAGGCGTCGTGCGCATGCTGTCCCTTACGAAAGGGGGTCCCATGTGGGGTGAGCTAGCATCCAGTAGAGATAAATCCTACAGGGCTACTCCCACCTAGGTACACATGCAAATGATCATTTCATAGTCCAGGCTTGACAACGATCCGTGCATACATGTTGTATTATCATGGAAAAAACTACGGTATAACATGATGCGACACTCTACATGTCTCGTATGCGGGTCAACCTCCGACCCACCACCCAATGCAAGTGCCAATGGGAAATCAATACCAAGTCAGTCCCAACTCCCATCTCACAACCCGTAGTCTATGTGATATTTATTTAATCATTTCGTGTATTTTTGGGCAACAAAACTTTTCGAGGAGTCTCCTGCTTGGTCTCACCACCCCTCCAGGCATTTCGGGCTTTCACCGAGTAGATCGTTGTCTAACCGGGTTTCGGGCTTTTCACTGGGGGTATCTATCCCTACTTGCTCGCCAGGCACATTTCATTTCCATTTTCGTTTAACTCTGTGGAACTCAATTGGACTTTGTCCCATTCCCGAAGCCCCCGATATTCAACACAGGCTAGGTGCCATCGATTACCATGTACACACTCTCTCATGTAATGTGGTGTTCACAGCACACGATAAATCACGATTTGTGCCCGCACTCGAACCCATGACCAATGTATGAAGACCTCTACATGGACATTCCTCGCTATACACTATGTGAAGTGTTATGAATTACTCATGTCTAATGCACCATGACATTTCATATATTTAACATAGATCTGATCATGTTAATATTCTACATTTCAAATCGGTACATCACATAGCGTCTGGCTAAATGCTTACATCATTCGGTTCATTCATGTCGATACATCATTCAAGCATGTATTAAAATAATTCAACCATTACTTAGGCAAATAATGCCATAATTCATATTCCTAAGCGAGACATAGTATGTCGGTCATAGTATCATAATTTCACATTTTCGTTATGTCATTGAATTTATGGCAATAGCACGCGTTAGTCTACCGATACATAAATCCGGCCGTATGGCCTCGAATAATTGGACTTAGTCGAGAAAGTCTAGTTTTGTAAATACCACACAAAACATCAACACGCAATTCCTGCTCATGCCATATGCGAGTCCCAAGCATTTCGGTACAAGCTAGGTTAGAAAGCAGTTGCAGAGCCGAACGGACCATTCCTGTTTGTCTTAGTGACCCAGACCAATGTTCAGCCTACATTTTGGCTGAGAACTTTATGTTATTAAATTCTAGACTTAGCAGGCTTTCCGTGGGAGTCAAGAACTATAAATCGAAGTTGAACTGAGAAAGTTATGTAGATCAAGTTAATGGCCGATTCACAAGTGTGCGAGAATTTAGGCACACCACATTTGCCATTTATGCTCGAGTTTTGCCATCCCATAACACGGTCTTCGGTCTCGGACAATCCGGAAACCATTAAAACTGGTCTTTGTGCATCACGATTTCACAAACAAACCACCCGCGACCTTATCTGAGTCGCGGGAAAAGCGGGACAAAACCAGTAGGCCATTGGCCCCTAGGCGTAAAATAACGGTGTAGGAAACCTACCCCTTGTAGCCTTGAGTTCAGGGTTGTTTTCCGTTCGGGAGCTACTCCTTGCGCTAACCTCCTTCCTCTTATACTTCTTTTTCCTCTCTTCCTCCCCTTTATTCTTCTCTTTTCTTCCTCCCTTCCTCCTTTCCTTTCCTCCCTTCCTCCTTTCCTTTCCTCCCTTTCTCTTTTCCTTTCCTCCTCCTTCTCCTTCCCTCCCTTCCTCTTCTCCTTGCTGCTCCCACGGACTGATCTTGAGCTCTCCCTTGCTTATACTAATAGCCCATGTGAGTATGTTGACACATGGCATGCCATGTGTCACACATGCATGCCTTTGCCATGCATTGTGACACATGGCTTGCCATGTGTCACTCACATGGCTTGCCATGTGTCACCACATGGTTCTCCATGTATCATCCACATGGCTCGCCATGTCTGTCGCCGGGACCTTGCTGATTAACCCGAAATCGTGAAATTAGTATCTCGAATTGACAAAATTATTTGGGTAGCTAATTTTTCATGAGGCGATTCCAAGCTGTACAATCAGTTTGTCATGAGATCTAGAAAAATTCCAACTTTTCTCAGAGACTATTTCGATGAAGTGCGTTTGCCTTTTATGCGAAAAATTTAAATTTAAAATTTTCACGGGTTTTACATCTCTAGTCAATAACAATTATGCCACTCTTAGTGGATAAACAATTATTATACATTTTTAGTGAATGACAAATTTATCTTAGTTAACGGTTTTGGGTTAGGACACTAAGTCTGCCCAAAGACGAACTCGCTTCGCTGAGGTGGCGAGGTACGGTACGTTTTTCATTTACTTTCATTCTTATTTGAACCCCCATTAGTCATTTATTAGGGTCCTTAAATTATTGGCGTACGAATACAAGACTTTCTGAACAACAATCCAAAATTTTGCCCTCTGTGAACAGTGGCTATACCGGGGCGTAGCACTTCTACGCTGCGGCGTAGGCCTTCTTCGCAGCGTAACTTTGCTACTCCGTGGCGTACTTAAGGGGTGCCATTTTGGCCCCTTGGCCTTGTCGCGGCGAGGCATCCCACACTGCGGCGTAGGTCTACGCCGCAGCATGGGTTCCCTACGCTGCGGTGTAGGAGCCTGATGTGCCAAGATTTTCCAGTTTGGTCTTTTACGATTTTTCTCCAAAAATCCTCAAAAACCCAAAACGAATCATGGGAATCACTCCCAATAACATCCTAATATCATCCTAAACCAACCATGAGAAAAACCCATGGTTGGATTAAGATTTTCTAACTTAAACATTATTTAAAGAAATCTAGGATTTGGTTCTTGCATAAATCCTTTTTAATCTTCTTCACTCAAGATGCTTGATCACTTAGAAACCATAAATGGGGATGATCTCCCACCAAAATCACTTCTTCTTGCAAAACCCTAGCTTTCTCCTCTCACTCTCTTCTCAAAATGTTTTTAGCACAATGTGCCTTTCCAAGACCAAATGTGGTCTTAAGTCACTTATTCATTATAAGGCCATGTCCAATTATTCATCATATTGAGGAGAAACCTCTGATCAATTAAATTGATACATCATCCAATTATCCTCACATTGAGTAAGTTAGTGATCTATCTAAGTGATTTTTTAGAGTTCAGTTGTTCCATAATATTAGTCTAACATACCCTTAAGTAACTACTCCACACTCTCAGAAATCTCCATCTGGAGTGTCACTCGAGAGGGCTTCACGGAAACGAGCAAGATACAATCATATAAATTTTCAAGCTACTAATATTTTGAACAAGTAGCCAAGAACAATACCAATTAAATAAATCCCAAACATTCGAACTATGACCTTCTTCAGGTATTTAAAATAACATGTGATCCATTTCAGATGTTTCAGATTAGATCTAATCACTTGGTCACTGAAATTGCAAACAGTAGAAATAAATGAACTTCGAAAATTTCCAAAATTCATTTAATCAGAATGATAATGAAAAACAAATTTTCTGATAACCTTGCAAAATTCTTACAGTTGTTGTTCAATCCCAAAAAGAACTAGCTAAAATGGTACTCTAAGAACTAAACAAAAGAAAAAAGGTCAATGTGTCTTCCAAAATAAAAAGACACCAAGAAAGGTATTGAGAAAATGCTCTCTAGAAGTGTCATGCTTGTCATCTTCGCATTGATTTCGCAGAGATGATAAACTCTATGGTGGGGACTGGAGTTAGTGGGGGGTTGACCACAAGTGGTAGGCCTTCCCAAAAAGAAAATTCGCAAATTTGGGCTCCTAAAAAGGTTACCCACACGGTAGAGCTCGAATTTGGTGAGATCTCCCAGTATGAGCAGAGTGGTGTGGTGCCTACCGGCGAGCGATCATTGGAGGTCGTCACTAACCGTGATTTCAACGATGGAGGCCGGCTCAAGCAAGTCGACATTGTAGGTCCGTGTCGATCACGGTAGAAACGGATCACGGTGCTCCGTCTCAGTCAGTAGGTTTCGCTCCTCCCCGAGCTCAAACCCAGCCGCCTTTGGAGCTCTTCAGAAGGATTACCATGGTCATGGTGGGCCGTTACCTACGTCTGCAACCTCCAGCAAGCACTGCGAGCGAGAGAAGAAGGCCGATCTACAGGGGACGGGCTCGGCTGGTTATGGGTATGAGAAGGGATACTTAGGCAAAGGAGAGGCTTACTATGGACCTCAGGCAGCAGCTGGTAGTACAGAGGTAACGATGGCTTCCGTTGTGGCTGGGATTGAGGTTGTGGAAGGAAAAGAGCAAAGTCTAAAGTCCAAGTCCGGAAGAGGAGCAGAGGAAGCAAGGGGTAGTGATTTGGGGGGGAATGAGGGGGTAAGGCAAGGTGAAGCTCCTCCAGTAAAATCCTGGAATAACCTATTTTCTATGCCTGTGAAAACAGGTGGCCCGCTACAATTCTATAGGCCACATAGTGCCAATGGAAAGATTGTTGCCAAACCTCTCCGAGCGGAGCGGTGAATGAAGAGCATTGATATGTGGAAGGGGTTGTTTGGTTGAATGATTTACGGATGTCTTAGTTCCGCATAGTGTGTTCTCTAGTTAAATTTGTAGAGCGAAGGAGATACGACATTTCTGGCAGGAATGGTTTATTTTTTGGTCGAGGGGCCAGGAGGCTCGGGATGGGTTATGGATTACGGACCCATGGAACCTAGCGGGAAGCCCTTCATATTACGTGCATGGCAGCCAGGTATGGATATGCTTAACATCCATTATCCACTATCGATATGGGTCAAGTTCTATATTCCTTTGGAATATTTAGACGAAACACATGTCTTGGGTACATTGCAACCTTTGTTGGCACATTTCCACTCCATCTTGATTCACCTACGAAAACGGGCAAATTATCCTTTGCTAGGATATGTGTAGAGGTGAAATTCGATTGTAATTCCTAAGTGCATTGCTCTTGGACAAGGGTAATGGAAATTTCTCTACAATAAGAATCGAATATCCTTGGGCTCCACAATGCTGCCCTGTATGCAAGCGATTTGGTCATAACCTGGAAAATTGTCAAGATAAGAAGGGTCAGCGGTAGGCCGTATCCACTAATCCAGGAACAATGTCTACGTAGCTAGGGGGTGAGATGTTGTTTGATGATAAGAGATCAGATGATGCGGGGATAGAAAGAAGTTAGAAGGTGATACCTTTGTTATTACAGATGACAGTGTTGGTAATAGCGATTAGTAGAAACTTGAGGGATGCGGGTTACGTGTCTTGAGGGAGGTAATTAGTATGACTAATGAAGGCTATCAGCTTGAGTTACATGGGAATGCTCGAATACCTGGCGAAGTGAGGGGAAGAAAGAGAGGCAATTTAAATCTATAGTTCCCTACGAGTTTGATCCTAATAATAATTGATTACCCTAATACTTACTCTACTCTTGACACGTTCGAGCATATAAAGAAAGTTGATGAGATGGACATCACGCTTTTTGTGCGATTTCTAGGAAGAAGCTCGAGAAATTAAAAAACGGAACCTTGCCAAATAAAGCGGGATCAGTGGCAAGAGATGCAAACCTTCAATGGTCAAAAATTGCTTTGCCATGGAGCTTATAAGGGTTTGAACAACCCTTAAGCAAAAGAAGTGCGTTCGTTTTATTGAGTTCCATGCTCGCGATATTGTGTGTATTTTGGAAACTCGGGTGCGAGCATCAAATAAGGACAGAATCTTCTCTTCTATTTTTCCGGGATGGCGAATGTTTCATAACTACGATCATGCTCTGCTTGGTAGAATTTGGATATGTGGTAACCCTGAAAAGGTTAACATTAATATTATTCACTCTATGGATCAGGCAATACTATGTCACATTACAGCCCTCAAGGACAACTATTCTTTTTGGTGTTCGGTTGTATATGCTTCGAATAACTACATTATTGAGAAGTCTTTGTGGCGTCACCTTCATTGGGTGTGAATCAGTGGTTGGCCAAAATCCATGGATAGTAATGAGTGATTTCAACACCACCAGGTTCATCAATGAGAAAACTGGGGGTAATATGGTTTAGGACACAGCCATGAATGAGTTCCATGAGTGCCTGTTCAACCTTGAATTGGCGGATGTTCCTTTCTTGGGACCTATATTTATGTGGATGAACCGGCGTGAGGGGGTAAACTTCATAGCTAGGAAGTTGGATCGGTGTCTCCAAAATGAATATTGTTTGGATATGTTTCCCAATGCATTAACGGAAGTCCAGCATCCTGGGTTATCTGATCATTACCCTCTGATTACCAGCCTTAATGTTAGGCCCGTTCCGTATGAGGGGAAAATTTTCCCACTTGAATTCTTCAGCTACGGGCGGACCACCCTGCATTCCTTGAGATAGTGAAGGAAGCGTGGGGAAGTGATGTGCATGGGACTCCCATGTACAGACTGACTCAAAAACGAAAGAGTGAAGGCTTCCCTTAAGACGTTCAATTTTCACTCTTTTGGTAAGCTGCGTGAACGTGTTGTGGATGCCAGGGAGACATTAAACCAGGCCCAATCAGCTTTGTTGAACAATCCTACTGATCCCTTGCTAATGGATAATGAGAGAGTATTTAAGGCGTACCAAATGATCTTGCCTATGCGGAGGGTTCTTAAAACAAAGTCTAGAGTTGATGGCTCGAGCTTGGAGATCGGGAATACGAGTTACTTCACAAAAGCGGTCGAGGCTGCGAGATGCACGGAATGCGATAAAGTGTAACCTTGAGGAATGGTTGCGGGGGTGAAGATCGAATTTGGCTATCAAAGAGGAAGCGATTATTCATTTCAGTATATTATGTCTTTGATGGTCCACCTAATATCCCATGAGTATATGAATAGCATTAGATGAGTTCGTATGGTCTCCATGACATGCGGACATATTAAGGTGGAATATCTCGCAGGGAGGTCAAAGAAGGCCATGTTCTCGATAGATGATTACAAAGTCAAGGGCTGATGGTTCGGCCACTTTTCGGCGGCGTGGAGTATAATTGGGAGTGATGTAATTGATGCGGTGATCTCATTCTAAGTAAAATGACCTACTTCGGGAGATTAATTGCACTATTATTGCTCTTGTGCCGAGGTCCTGGCTCACGAATCTATGAGCGATTATAGGCCAATCTCTGTTGCCTTTTAATATATAAGTGCATATCGAAGATTATTCTTGTGAGGATTAAGCGATTGCATTCTAGGATTATAAGCCTGCACGGTCGGCTTTCGTGCAAGGTCGGGTATGGCCCAGATAATATTCTTATTGCCCGGGGAGCTTATGATCGGCTATCATGCCGTGACAAGGTCCTCGGGAGGTGTGCTCTTAAAGTTGATATTAAGAAGGCTTGTAAGACTGTCAGGTTGAACATATCTGGGTATTTTATCTTGTATGGGAATTTCATTATCTTTTGGAATGTATTAGGAGTTAACCCCATTCTTCTCTGTATCTGTAAATGGTAAGCTGTCGGGTTTTTTGCTAGCGCCAAGAAAAATTGGTTTTAGGCAAAGAGAGGACCTTATCGCCTTTATTATTCATCATTGCTATGGAGGCCTTTTCTAGATCCCTATCGTGAGCGCCCATAGCGGAGTGCTCCGATTTCACCCTAAATGTAAGGAAATCCAGCTTGGCACAAATCTGGCTTTGCGGATGATATTTTCTATTCTTTGGTGGGACCGAGTCAGTGTCAAGTTATAATGGGCCGAGTTAAAGCGAGGTTTGAGAATTTTGTTTTAGCAATTGAACAAACGAGAAGAGGCGCAATATTCATTAGGAGTAAATGGTGAAGTCGAAGTCGATTTATTAAGCATCACGGGTTAGGTTTGGGAGCTTTCCTATGAAATACCTTGGTGTTCCATTGATCTACACAAGAAATTGTCCCCCTTGTATTGTCGGCCTGTGCAGGATAAAATTATGGCCAGAATTCAGTCTTGGACAAGCAGAGGGGCGCTATCTTATGCGGGTAGGTTGCAGCTAATTGGTTCAGTTTTATACAGTATCCAGTATTGGTGCAGTATGTTCATTATCCCGAAATACACTATCTATAAGATTGAGCAAACATTCGACGATTTTTGTGGGTTTGAAGGAAACTTGGGAATACTCATGAGCAGATCAAATGGGAGTCGTGTGTCTTAGGAGGAGGGAGGGGCGGGGGTACAACGTCGAATTAAAGACTCGAATGATACTAATGTTATGAAACACACCTGGAATTTGTTTTACAGGAAGGACTCTTTATGGGTGGCTTGGGTGTGGAGGATGTATTTGAGACGTGGGAGTCTTTGGTGTGCTAAAACCCCTTCGATTTGCTCGTGGAGTTGGCGCAAAATTCTGCAGCTGAAAGACAAAATCAGGCCCTTCATAAAACATAGGGTTTGTAACGGCACGGGGACTTTTTTATGGCATGATTTAAAATCGGTTGGTCCTCCTCCGTACTATGGAGATCGAATCGTATATGATTCAGCTATTCATAATAATGCTCAAGTAGCGGAGGTTATTGATGATGGTAGGTGGAACTGGCCTATTGCGAATTCTGCTGACCTTATTGATATCAAGAATAGGTGTGTCAATTATCATCTTGATGTCTTTAGAGAGGATATTATTTCGTGGACTCTTGTCCCTTATGGGGTCTTCACAGTTAACTCAGCTTGGAACCATTTTAGATCGAAAATGCCGGTGGTCAGCTGGCATTATACGATATGGTTTTTTTTTGGATAATTAAGAATTTATTACCAAAAAGACAATGACCCACAACCAACAAGAATTACAAGAAACAGGTTCCCAGAGAAACCGAAAAACGGACAGCACCTCCCCTATAAACATAGGAAAAGGGCATCAGCCCGATACAAAAGCAACATTTGCTAACAGGCAAACCATCCAAATAAAACAAGCCCACCTTGCAAGGCGAGATGAGTAAACGACAAGAAACCGGACCACAAAAGCAGGCCACGAGGCAGCCTACCAATTAAAAAGCCACACCCACCGTGAAAGTTGAGCAAACCCGCCCACGTCCGGGTCTCAGCTGACGAGAGCCCGAAGAAATAGGCCCTGGCGGAAGCGCGAAGCATGACGACGAGAGCACCACGGGGCGCGGCCCTGATCGACGAGCCTGCGGAGAGTGCGCCGCAGGGTGTCTGGGTGCCACTCCCGGATGAGTACCAACCCCATGAGCCAAACCAACGGCCCCAAGGAAACCAATACTATCAATGGAACAATCCAGGGAATAACCCACAACCCGGCCACAAGCAACCTGGCACACACCAACGGCCCCAACAGCAGATATAAATCATTATCTGTAGAAAGTCTATCGATCATTGATCGAAACTCAAGTACTGGACATTCCTTGTCAACGAATTGTCAACAGTGCATGAAACCATAGCAATCCAATAGAGGATGATCACTACGACCCCAGTGATTTTCCAAAATCTTAGGACTCATCGGCAGTAGATCTCCTCTACCTCGTCACCCAATCCAAACCCCTTATTACCACAAATCGAGCCTCATCCAACATTATACTCCTCTATTCACCATGCGGTCAGACACCCAAAATGGCGAAAAACCGGCCGTGGACCAGCCCTTAGCATCGTAGTCCGGCGCATAGCGACTTGTCAGCCGGCGAGAGGTAGCCCTTCAGCGACCATAGTTGATGCCGCAACCCACACCATCGGCGGATCGGACCGCAATTTGATTCAGTAGTGACTAACCTAATATTTGACCACGTCGTCAATTCCTTGAGAGGGCGCCCGCAGCGTCCGCGGCTGCGAATCACGGATTCCGGCGGCCTTTAACACCAGATGAACGTTGCCGTTCCACGGGAAAATGTGGAATCACGGGTGAGACCTGCGTCGGCAGACTCCTTACCTCCGATCGTGTAGTTTCTACCCATTTGGAGACCCGAGGTTCATACCCATGTCACGAGTAGTCCAGAAGATCAGACAATGGCATCGGCCGGCGTGGCCGGAAGTCTCAGATTGTGCGTCGCCTTCTTGCCGAGCGTGTGGACTGGCTCGGTTCTGCTTTGGATGCGGATTTCGGCTCCAGCCCTTAGTTAGAATCACGGGGAAACCCATGAGGCTACGGTCTTAGATCAGCCAAACAAGACAGAAACACGCTCCGGTGAAGCCGGTGTCGGCGCGTAAACAAACACTCTGTCCCGATAGGCCAGGAGTCACGTAGCGAAAATGCCTTCCGTTACCAAAGATCCACCCCTTCTCGGAGGAGAAATGGTTTGTGGAAGAAAACAAGGAATCTTCCAGTATCCAGTAGGTTGAAACCACCATAAAAAATCGAAAGCTTCTTCTGACCCTTAAGGAACCAAGCATCAGTTGGCCGTCATTTGCTTTCAGACTCAGGTAAAAATGGATTCCCACGGAGGAAACATATTTATTCCACTAGTACGAGGGAACATAAGATTGCTGAAGATCTTGCGTAAATAAGAATCTCGTCGAATCCCCATTTAGGAAGAAATAGAGCAAACAAGTTCCCTTGTTAAAGGAATGAAACCAACGATGACACGAGGGCCAGCTCAGGGAACCCCTTCCCAGGAATTATAGAGAGAGAGACCTTACGCCTCACAATCCCATACGATATGGTTTCCCCAAGCTATCAGGGGACATGCATTTATAGTTTGGATGACCATCTGAGGATGGGTTGACTACGCAGAGATGGCCCAGCTTCCGTAAGTCGACCGAGCTCCATATCATGTGTATTTTGCCGATCTAATGTTGAAGACAGGAATCACTTGTTTTTCGGTTGCAAATTCACTGCTGGTATTTGGTTGAGGATATTAAGGTTATGTGGGAATGTCAGATTGCCGCGGAATTGGGAGAATGAATTCTTGTGGGTAATTGCTACTAAAGGGAAGTCTTTTGCTCTATAACTAAGAGAGTTGTGCGGGTGCTCTTATTTATCACTTGTGGAGACAACGGAATAGTAGAGTTTATGAGAACATCTTTTCTCAGCTGATGCTATTTTCATCTTATTTGTAATGATATTTAGATTAAGAATTTCTAGTTTTCAGAAGGTTGCGGATAATCCAGTGAACAGAGCAATGTGTGAGAGATGGTCCTTTCCTCTTAATATTCTTGGCATTGGTGGATCGTATGGGTGATTGATGGTTCCTTTTCTGGCTGGGGGCTGGTCTCTGTTGGGCCTTGGTTGCCTTTGCCCGGGCTGTGGGCTGGGTTGTGGTTTGGTTTCTCTGCCCGGGATGTGGGTGTGAGTTTGGTTTTTTTTGTCCTCGGTTGTTGTTGGTTGTTTCGGGCTGTTGCCCTTTTCCTATGATTTTAGGGGAGGTGCTGTCCGTTTTTCTTTTCCTTTGGGCCTTGGGCTCGTGTATTCTTTGGTTGTGGGGCTTTGCTTTTTGGTAATAAATTCTTAATTATCCAAAAAAAAAAAAAGAAAGAAAAGAAAATTAATATATAAGACTCCGACTACCTAGAAATTCTGGTTTTAGCGAAGAACACTCCTGATGCCTAGATGCATCTATTTATAGATTTTGAATGATGGGTCATACTTCTAGGCACTAATTGTGGATCTAAAAGTTCTGATATGATTAATAACTTTGTCGCGCGACATAGAAAGTTAATAGTGACAAAGCTCTTTATCTTGATGCGCCTAGCATCTTGTCGTGGCATGCAGTTTCTGTCGCGACATATTTTCTCACTCTCTTCTCAGATTAAATCGCGAGCATATTTTTATCTCTCTTCGAATTCATCGCGACATATTTTTATGCTCTCTTCTTGAATTCTATCGCGACATAAGTTGGCAATGTCGCAACATAGTTCTGCTGAGGTTGTCTGGTTTATGTCGTGATATAGCTTTTCTTGTGTCGCGACAATTCTTAGATACCTTGGAGCTTGAATACTTGAATAGTATGTCGTGACAACAAATTCTTTGTCGCGACTAATTTTTTTTCTGCTGTGCTGCTTTGTGTCGTGACATAGAATTTTTGTGTCGCGACAGAGTTTCTCACAATTGCCTTGGTCTGTTGTCGCGACAGACTTTTTCTTTGTTGCAACCTAATCATCTTTGATCCTGTTGCTGGCTGAACTGTTTGTTGCAACATTAAAGTCTTTGTCACGACATATCTGTTTTGGTTGGTCTCATGTTTCTTCCATTTCCTGTCGCGACATAAAACTTCTCCGTCGCGACAAAAATCTCTTACTCAGCAATTTTTATTGTTGCAACATAATCTTTTTTTGTCGTGGCAGTGATTTATGCCTTGTTTTCTTTACTGCATTGAAACATACGTTTATGTGTCTTTCTTCTCAACTTTTGTCACGACAGGTAGTAGTTGTCTTTGTCGCAACAGAGTTCAGCCTCATGTTGTGTTTGTCGCGACTTAAAAATTCTTTGTCGTGACATAGTCTTCTTATCTTTCATTGCTGACTCTGAATGTTGTGTCGTGACATAGTTTTCTTCTGTAGCAACATATAATCTGCCTTGGTCTTGTCATAAGCTAAAATTTTTGTCGCAACTTTGAAAATTCTGTCGCAAGCACTTTATCTTGATTTGTCTCATTGTTTTGCTATTTTCTGACGTGACATAAAATTTCTCTATTACGACTGATGCAAGGTTGGGACCGTGATGGATGATCCAGAAGTTTAGGTAAGTCAAAATATGGGTTTTGGGTAGTTTTCTAAGGCCAAAATAGGTTATGGACGAATTTTGGAGATTTTCTAAGTTAGGGATGCTGTATTTACGGTATATAAGGAGAAAAAAAGGTATTTAGGAAGGTTTTAGTGATATGGAACAAGATTTGGAAAGTTTTGGGTTGAGGTTTAAAATTTGGTCATGGAAAGTTTAAAGAAAAGATGAGATGGTGAGGAGAGTAGAGTTTGCACAAGAGTAGTTGCTTCTTGGAGTTCTTGAAAGATCCACACAGAGATAGATGATGGAGTGAAGGCGCCCGCAATCCAGCTATGGGCGGGTTGATTGTCGTAGGACAAAGACACCGCCACCAAGGAATCCACCCCTAGGTATGATAAGCCCGCGAACTTCGCCCCAAGAGTCCGCGAGATAAGAGAACAAGAGAGAACTCTTAAAAGAGAAATACGAAGATATTATTAAACTTGAGGCGCGAGCCATCGGGGAGGCATGCTTTCATTGTCTGGGCGGCCGTACGAGCAGTTAGTTACCCGGGATAAGCTTCTCGAGTGGGTCTCATCAGCTCTATATCTTGTGTATTTTGTCGTGCTAATGTTGAAACAGGAACCACTTATTCTTCAGTTGCCATTTCACAGCTGGTATTTGGCAGAAGATGCTAAGGTTGTGCGGGGTCTCTAGAACTCCGAGGAATTGGGAGAGCAATTTTTTTTGGCTAGGTAATTGCCAACAAGGGAAGATCCTTGACTCTGCAAGGAAGATTACACGTGGGGTGCTACTATCTACCACTTGTGGGGTCATCGGAATAGTAGAATTCATGAGAACAACTATGCTCCAGCTGATACTATTTTTCACCTCATTTGTGATGATGTTAGACTTCGTATCTGCGGGTCTCCGGAAGGTTGTTGATAGTCACACTTGAGCAGGATCAATGTGAGAGATGGTCCTTCCCTATTAATATTTTATCCTCTGGTAGGTTGGATGCTTGATTTTGCGATTGTTGGGGCCTTGTTGCCTTTCGGAGTTGTGGGGCGGAGTTCTTGTGTTGTTTCTTTTGCTCCCGGATTGTGGGCTTGTGTCTTTGTTGGTGGCTTTATGTTGTTAGGTGTTGCTTTGTTCCTATATTTATAGGGAGAGTCTTGTCAGGTTTTCTTTGCTGGTTGTGGCCCTCGGGCCTCGGTTCTTTGTAATATTCTTTGGTTGGGCGTTGCCGCACAGTAATAAATTCTTAATTATCGAAAAAAAAAAAAAAAAAAAAACTTGAACTAATTTTTCAAAAGACACATTATGGGGGTATATATAATCCCATACTTTCTAAATCAAATAAAGCAATTGCTACTTTAACTAGGAAAATAAACTTTCTAAATTACATAAAGCGACTCTTAAAAGCAAACTTTCTAAAATAAATAAAGCAAATCTTCCTAAAAGGGATAAAACAAAATCTTGGAGCAAATCTCATAGCAAATCTTTCTCAAATCAATATGGTAGCTCCACATCAGGGGTTTGTCCAAGTCTGACCACACGGTTTTTTGCCTTCCAAGGCCCAAATGAGGTCCAAAAAAAGGAGATTTCACATGTATTCAATGCGTCTTGACCTCCCCAATCCAATTCTTCAATAATTAGGGCCGAATTCCCAATGTTTGGTGTGTTTATAGAAGCTCCTGCATCAACGACAGAGTCTTCTTGCCCTTCAAAGCTAACTATGGATTTTGTGTAGCGACATAATTGTCTTTGTCGCCATGAGCTACGCTATCTTTAATTCTTTATGTCACGACATGAGTTTCATTGCCATGTGCTTGATCAGTGTCACGACATGAGTTAGGAATGTCGCGACATTTTTGTTTTTGAACTTCTCTAGCTTTGTTGCGACATAAAAATCCATTGTCGAGACAGAAATTTTTTTTTTTTGGATAATTATTCGAGACAGAAATTAGTTAGTCTATAAAAAATTATGTCGCGACGTCTTCATTTATGGCTTGAGTTCATCTTGATCCTTGTTGCGACATAACTCCTACTGGTCATTTAGGATTACGTTGCGACATTCTGAAATTGTGTTGCAATAGAGGATTTTGCACTAGCCAATTTTTCTGCTTTTCTTGCTAGAATATCTCTCTTTTTTATTAAAAACTTGAAAAATAAAAAAGTTGGTGAACATTCCATAATTCAACATTAACATGAATTATAAACTTCTAAAATTATGCTAGAAAAATGGGTAAAAATAGATGAGTTTAGGACTCATCAACAGTATAGTTCAAATGATGACTAAAATCATGCACATTGGTCATAGTACCTTAAAAAAAATCTTATTGGTTTTGGGTTAGGAACACCTTATTAGTTAAAGTATAATTTTAGTCTAAAAAATGGTCTTAGAACTTGTTATATTATTATTCAAGGCCAAATCCTAAGCATCACAACTAACAGGAAATGATTTAGGCCATCCTTGGAAAGTTTGTGCCTTTCAAAGCCTACCCATTTATATGCATATGTATATGCATATATGCATATACCATACCTTGTTTGAGCCTAATGTCGATTTCATTATCAAAGCCATGAAAGGCCTTAGCCTTTCCCGAAATCTAATCCTTGATAAGAACCCTTTGTTTGCCCAAATTACCCAAGATGAGTGTATAGTAATCAAGATATTAGGTTTGGGGAGTACAATTTTTGGAATGCGAGAAGGATAAGAATTAGGGATGAAAGGAAGATCAGGCGGTAAAGATGTACTAAAGGAGTGCCTGATAGGCGAGAAGCAAAAAGCATTTTCAAGAGGGAATGTGTTTTGCCTTATAGATCTTCACTCACTTGAGCCATTAAATGCTTAGAATTACACACACAGTACCTTAATGCTAGCGGTAGCTTGGAAGTTACTAACCCAACTGTAAGGGTGGTGAAGCTTAAGAAGGCAAAACATTTCACCATTCAAAAAAAACCTTGAACAAAATGAAAAGAAAAGAGCTTATGGAAAAGGAATTGAATTGAAAGAAGAAAGTGGAAAAAGAAAATGCCATAGTGGAGGATATGCAGAAGGATGCACCAAACCAAGTTTGGGGGTGCTTAAAAGATTTTTTTAGTAGAAAAATAAAGGATGAGAAGTTTGAAGGCAAAATGTTGAATAGTATGAGCACTTTGGGTGAACTTGAGCCTTAAATGTCCAATTAACTACCCAATGCCTAAGCCATACATTACAAGCTTAAAAGACCTATTTGATCCTGAGGGTGGTATTATGCCTAAATTAGTGGAGAATAATATGACTAACAAGCCATGGAACCTAAGTCACTCTAAAGAGACTTCAATTCTTTTACAATATGTCTCCAAAGGTTACCTAACCTACAAATTTGTCATAAAGGGAAGACCAACACACTCCGTAGAGGTCAGAACTATAGTTGTTTTACATTCTGAATTATTTGTTTGTTAGATGATCACGAGATTAGAAAATCTTTGGGATTCTTGAATTGAAGTTTAGTTGGAATTAATATAACAAGCCGACATTTCAGATCAAATTGATATTTTGAAAAGATGTTTGAGAGAAAAATGGCCTTAAAATCCAGTTTAAATTGATTGAGGACAAACATTGAACCTTTTCTTTACTTAGGGACAAGCAAAAACTTTAAGTTTTGGGGGAGTTTGATGAATGTGAAATTCATCTAATTTTAAGTCCATTTTTCATGCATAATTGAGACCTAATGTTCAATTTAATGCAAAATTATGGAATCTTCACCCAGATTAGTGTTTTCTAGGGATTGAGAGCAAAAGAAGAAAAAAGAGCAAGAAAAGTAGCTGATTTGGCTAAGGTAGGAAGCATGTAATGTTGTGACAATCTCAATATTGTCTCGAGAAAACTAAAGGAAAATAGCACAAGAAATGTCGCAACAATGGAAACTCTCTGTGACAAATATTGAAGAATCCCAAGGGCTTAACTTAAAGATGTCGTGACATTTCCAAAGTTGTCGCGACATAGCACAAGGAAGACAGCTGAGGGTGTCTTGACATTCAAGTTGTCTTGATATAAGTACAGAAAATTTGTCGCCTTGATTCAATCTTTGTCGTGACAATTATGAGGAGAGTACCTAAGGAATCAACTGAACATTTGTCGCAACAATCAAAAGTTTGTCGCGATGATGACCTAAGAAAAAGATCAAGTCGCAATGTCGCGATCATCTCACAACAAACTTAAAGACATCCAGCAACTGAACATTTGTTGCGACAATCAAAATTTTGTCGCAACAATTTATCAAAAAGATCAAAAGGTTGTTAACCAAAAGGGAATTGTTAAGGACCAGATGCGGGCGACAAAGAATAAGTGATTGTTGCATTAATCAAAACATTATCGCGACAAATAATTCAAAAACAAATGCGGAACCAGCGGTAAAGGCGTTATTTGTGACAAAGCCACAACAAAGCCTTAAGAAAAACAAGGATGTTGTAATGTCGCGACATTGCTACTATTGACGCCACAAGCCAACCCTTGAGGCATCACAGAACACCATGTACTTTTCCTCACTCACTGGAGTAATCCAGCACTTGAAGCGTTGTGGTCGATCATTTTGACTCCTGGAAAGACTCCTCAGCGCTTGTCATTCTAGTCAAAGCTACTCCCTTGTGTAATATCGATCCTAGTCATTGGACATGCAATCCTGAAGTTCTTAATAAATCGGTAATAACTAGCCAATCCAAGAAAGCTGCGTATCTCAAAAGACACTCTTGATCGCTCCCACCTAAATCCACGGCTGGGCCAACTGCGGGATCGAAATACCTTCCTTAGACACCATATTGCCTAGGAGCTGGATTTCTTGTAACGAAATCACACTTCTCTGGTTGGCATACAGCGATTCTCTCGATTACTGTGGCGACCCTTGGGAATATATCGGATGTCATCCACAAACATTACCACAAGCGATCCGGATACGGACGATATATCCTGTTACCAAATCCATAAAGGCGGTGGAGCATTACTCAATCTAAAGGCGACAACAAACTCGAAGTGTCATGCTTTGTGCAAGCGGTCTTCGGGATATTTGAGTCCCATTACTCTCAGCCCGATGATACCGGATCTTAAATCAATCTTCGAAATATGAAGCCAGTTATTGATCAAACAAATCCTTAATTCGAAGAAGTGGGTACTTGTTCTTCACCGTTACTCTATTCAACTTCTGGTAATCCACACATAATCGTAGCGTTCCGTCTTTCTTTTTCACGAACAATCTCGGAGCATCCCAAGGCGAGGTACTCGGTCGGATGAACCCTTTACCACAATTCTTGCGGTGTAAGGTTCAAAACTCCTTTAAAAGCTCAGCCCCGGAGCCGTCACGAATGGAGCTATTGAAATAGGATCGATATCAGGATACAATTCGATGGAGAATTCCATCTCTCTATGGGGAGGTAATCCTAGCAACTCATAATTATCCAAAAAAAATCCGCTGACTTCGTCGGAAATACATTAGCAAAGTCACGCTTGTGGGATACGATCCACCATTACCTTCCTTTACTCTCCCAGGCATAGTAAAAGGAAGTGTTAGCCGTTCTTTCTCAACCACTTTTCTCCATCTACATCAGCGATCGATTCGACCACCCCCTTGATCGCGCAAAGTTGACACGTGACCCACAACGATGCGGAAGGTCACGCTTGCTTTGAAAAAGCGATCGGACATGATGTGGGGCTAACTAATCTATTCCCACAATCCGCGTCGAACCTTTGCCATATGCGGGAGTACTAAGTCAATCACCACTTTGTATCTGACATTGACACCTGACCCACGCATCCCCTTAGCTTCCGTCATGCCACCCGTAGGTGTCTGTAAACAAGAGACCAAAGAGAGTGGTGCGATCTCTAAGTCAAAATGGAAGCAAAAAGTAGACATAAATGAGCGGATGCACCCGAATCAAACAACACATAAGCCCTTTGAATGAGTAGCACATTGGGCTCACGGATCAGAAATTTTGTCATAAGCGAAGAGTGCAGCTGAGACCCTTGGACCGAAGTAGATGCAATCTTCCCTTTCCTGGAATATCCTCCTCTTGGAGGCTGTCCTCCCGAGCGGCGGAGGGTTCAGTCAGCGCCCTTGAGGAAGGCTGGGTGTTCGCATTTGCTGCCGACTTAGGGCACCTCCTCAAGTGTCTGTCGCCCACACTCATAACCGCGTCTGAGGCCCCATGTCCCCAGCTGTGCCCCCTCTGGCTTGTCCTTGTTGCATGGGCAACTGCCATGGACCTTTCATCTTTGGGCGCTTAGCCCTCTTATCCCTTGACCTGAAGTCCCTAAACCTGGAATTCTTGTTTCTTTCCTTCTGTACCTCAAGCTGCTCCCTCTAAAAACCAGGGCTCGTGCCACCTCTTCATTGTAGGTGCAAAGCATAAAAGGAGCCACTTGAGCCCGAATGTTCAGCCTCAGACCCTCCTGAAACTGTTCGACTCTCATCTGCTCGCTTGCCACCACATGCTGTGCATGCCACAGCCAGTAAATTAGGGGCATGCTCGGCTGCGGTCATAACCCTACCGCGGAGTGCACAAACTCGAACTCTTATGTCTCCTCTTGCCTCGAGGAAAGTACTTAGCCGGAGTAACTCCTCGAATTGAGTCCACCCCATGTGCTTGGCACGTCATGAAGTGTTCTTAACCATATCCGCCAAGCTGTATTCGTCCTACGGCATAAAGGAGGCTAGAGATACTCTCGAGCTCCTTAAGGGACTTCGAGACATCTAGAATCTTCTTCACTTCTTTAGCGATACTCGGCCTCATGAAGCTGATACCACCACGTCTTGGGGAATAAGTGCCTTGAAATCCTTTATCAACCGCACATCCATCTTCTCCGGAATGACCCTCGGAGGTAACACCATGCTCTCTCCAGCCCCATCCTCTTGAACTGGTGAAGGGGATCTCACAGGCTATCTGACCCTTGGTCGTCCACTCCTTCTACCTCTATTCATTGTCTATATATAAGAAAATAGATAATCAGTTATCAAGATGTCATGGTACAAGAACCATTAATAACTCAAGGGTTCTCAACATCAATTCAATATAGCTATGCAATCTTTACCACTATTGACATAACTGTCTTACCCGATTCATAACAATTGCACATGGTATAAGAATCATTACACACTAGCCAATACTATGGCAAAAATCCATACAAGCATTATAATATCTAAACTCATTATATCATGCTTGCAATCACACCAACATGTTATCACATAGTCTCAGGTAAACATGTTATCAGAAAATACCGCTACTATTTACATCCTTTGCTAGGAAACCTTATGTCATGTATGAAAATCATATCATCGCTGATAGCACAATCCTAGCAATAAAAACCAAAGGCTCTCACCGATACAAATGACCACCAAACATCAAATAAACCCACGTAAATGAGCCATGAGGAAAAACAAGAAAATCAAGCCCACACTGCCGATTGATGGAGAGACAAACCAAAACCTCGCCCATAACCAGGGGCAAAAGGCACTGAGATAACAACGAAGACCACTAAAGCCTCGAACCAACAAACCATACGGCCCGATAGGGACCAAATAGAAGCCCAAGTTTAAGCGGAACCCGCGGCTAGCAGTAATTCCCACCGCGGATAATATCTCTCCGGCATGATTTGACGCTTTAGATCTCTCCGCTCCATAAGTGAAATCGTCCTCAACGGATCCGACCATGGACATCAGCTGTTGGGATACCCATAGACCTTTGTGGTGTGAACCCGGTGGGGAAGAAGCCCAGGTGGAAAAAAACCAAAGCGGTGGATAATGGTAGACAACCAGGCAACCTTTCCACTGAACGCTCGAGTAGGCAGGGTTATTGATGAGGGAGGGGGGGTGGGAGTTGGCCTATCGCTAGTCGAGGTGACCTTATTGCTATCAGAGCAATTTGTGCCAATTATCATATCGATGCCTCTAGAGAGGATATTATCTCTTGGACTCCCGGATCCTTACGGGGTTTCCTTTATTAACTTCTGCTTTAGAACCACTTTAGACGAAAATCTTAGGTTGTTAATTAGCCTTATTCATTAGTTCCCCGAACATCAGGAGGCATGCTTTTATTGTTTGGTTGGCCATACAGGACAGATTGGTTACCCAGGATAAGCTTCTCAAGTGGGGTCTCACCAACTCTATGTCTTGTGTTTTACATCGGTGGTGTTGAAGGCAGGGAGCCACTTATTCTTCGAGTTGCCAATTCCGGTTAGTGTGTTGGTTGAGGATTTTAAGGTTGTGTGGGTTCTCTAGAATGCCGAGGAATTGGGAGAACAAATTCTTATGGGTAATTGCCAACAAGGGAAAGTCCTTCTGCTCTATTACTAGGAAGATTGCGTGGGGTGCTACTATTTACTACTTGTGGGGTCATCGGAATAGTAGAATCTGAGAAAACGACTATACTCAGTGATACTATTTTCACCTCATATGTAATGATGTTAGACAACGTATATACGGTCTTCGGAAGGTTGTTGATAGTCTGCCAAGCGGTCGATGTGTGAGATGGTCCTTCCCATAATATTTTATCTCTGGTGGTTTGGGTGCACTGACTTGTGATTATTGAGAGGCCTTGTTGCCTTGCGGGCGTAGGCGACTTCTTGCTGTGTTGTTTCTTTTGTGCCCGGATTGTGGGCTTGTGTTTTTTGGTGGTTTTGTGTTGTTCGGGCTGTTCTTGTTCCTATATTTATAGGGGAGGTGCTGTCCGTTTTTTCTTTGCTTGGTTGTGGCTTCGGGCCTCGGTTTCTTGTATTCTTTGGTTGGGCGGTGCCCTTTTGGTAATAAATTCTTAATTATCCAAAAAAAAAAAAAAAGGCAAAAAACCTCCTCGAACCACTTTGCATCCTTCCGGCGGAAGGGCTTTCATCGACCGAGACCTCTCGCTTTCGAGAACCATTGACCTAGAGTGCTCTCCCCTCCTCTGAGCTCCAACAGTTTTGCCAAAGTCCCCAATAGAACCAGAGACCTAAACAATGGGTGGAGCTCATCGGCCGGAAGTAGGGAACCCATCGGGTCGACTTCCTCTAAAGGATTTTGGTCTTCAGAATCAAAAAACATATCGCCTTTTTGAGCAAGGTGGACACGCGTAGTCAACAAACAGATTCTTCCACACAGGGGCTGATACCATCATTTTGGGGTCGGATCTTTGCTCACGGTCGAGATCGTCGTACAGGTGGAGTCGTACGAAAGTTTGTGGCCTTCACCCAGAGTCGGAATTTCTTGGCGTCGTGCGGGAACGCCATCCTTCCTGGAAATCTCCTTTGCCGGCGCCTTAACGCTATCGTGGGAACCCACCAATCGGCTGCCATTGTCTCCATCGAATGGGTCTAGAGATCCAGGTTCAGATCTAGTCATGATCAGTCCCAAGAACCCTGACGACAGCGTCGGCTTCGCGTGAGCGCCGGATGTCCTTGTCGTTGGCATTGCCTCATCACCTTCGTGTGGACCCAAGCTCAGACCACCACTGTCACCTGGATCAAGAGCTCGAGATTTCGGCAAGTTGATCCCACCATAAAAACCATGTTCCCTTGAAAAGGGAACAGGAACCACAAGGTGTATATCGACAGGAAACCCGTTTCGGGGGAGAGAGAGGGAGACCCCTTCTTCCGCTAGACTATCCGGCAAGTTGATCCCACCATAAAAACCATGTTCCCTTGAAAAGGGAACGGAAACCATAAGGAGGTTAGCGACGGGAAACCCATTCGGGGAGAGGAAACCCCTTCTTCCGGTACTCCACTGCATTACTTATACATTTACTTATGCTTCTTGGATCTCCTTATGACTCATACTTGTACTTATAGCAACTTTATGCTTATTAGATCTCCCATAGGAGTTCTGGTAACTATTGTGCTTGTTCGAACTCCCAGTAAGATTTACGAGCTTAATCTTATTTAGAAGTACCCATAGGTATTACAGATTAAAACGATACACATTTGTTTACTCTTATTCATCATTCAGGTTATTAGCATATAACTATGAGAATACCTAGACCAGTAATAATAAATGAGTAAGACCATGCCTGATAAGTATCAGAAGATACTATCTGATCTTGAAGTCTTTGTAGCCTAAGAGGAATCTTGAAGCAGGTCGAACATGCATACGTGAAGTCTTGGGGCTTAGATCAAAGCGTGCTGCCGCGTGAGTGTCGTGGCATTAGCGAAGTCTTAGAAACCGTCGGAACGGTGCACCTTGCGTAGCGGTCGTGGCACTAGCGGGGAGTCTTAGAAACCGTCGGAACTTGCTGCCCACATAGCGAGTGTAGTAGCACTAGCGGGTGTCGTGTCATTTAATGCACGGTCTTAGGCATTCCCTCTGATTATGTATTCGAAACTTTTAGCTTATTATAGGGCATGAAGTTTGCCGCATCGAATTAAGCTTCGTGTGAGGTATGGTACATTTTCACTTCATTTCTTTCTTATCTTAACCCCTGTTAATCATTTATTAGAGTTCTAATACTCTCGGTATGCGAATTATAGCTTGTCAATGCAAAAATACCAAAAACTGGGGTTACAGGAACTAGTGATCTTAGGTACCACTAAGTTTGAATACCGATGCCAAACCGAGTTACGAAATTGAAATGGGGTACCACTTTGGATGGTACCGGTACCATTTTGCCTCTACATAAGTGGTACCAGTACCACCCCTGTTTGGTACCGGTACCAAGGTGCGATTCTGCCCAAAAATGGTAGAATTCACCATTTTTCATTCACTTTTCTTCCATAATTCTCTTATTCCATCCTTAAGTAAGCCTTTCTTGGAATCCCTCCAAACAACTCCCTGAAACACTTTTAGTGCCAAAGTCCAGATTCCTTGCAAAGTTCACCAAAATTTACAAAACAAGGATTCCATATCTATTTGATATCAACTGGAGTTTTCAATGACTTCCGTAAATCTAGAGTTAGGATGTATTCCTAGCAAAACCTGAAAGGGAACAAAACTAATATCGAAAGAAAACCACTGGCAATCCATACCCAAGTAGTTTTTGTACAAAATCATACTAGTGATTCCATACCTTTGCTTTCTCCTTCTTCTGTTCTTGCTTCTCTTCCTCTTCTTCCTCTTCCTCTTCCTCTCACCCATATGCTCTCTTGTTTGGAGACCAAAAATGAGTTATTTTTGTCTCCCTCCCCCTTTTTATAATTAAACTTTATTTGATTTGCCTTTTAGTCTCATAAATTATTAATTGCTGATTCATGTTATTTCCATTTTTTTTTTTGGATAATTAAAATTTATTCTCAAGAAAGGACGTATCCCATGAAGAAAGCAAATAAACCAAGACCCCATGAGCGAAGGAAAAGCGGACGGCCCATACACTATCAAATATAGGAAAGGGCATTGGCGAAACAAAAACAAAACCACGAAAACACAAGCCTGACGGGCAAGAA
This sequence comes from Tetrastigma voinierianum, assembly GCA_016808115.1. Classification (NCBI taxonomy): domain Eukaryota; kingdom Viridiplantae; phylum Streptophyta; class Magnoliopsida; order Vitales; family Vitaceae; genus Tetrastigma; species Tetrastigma voinierianum. The sequence continues at coordinate 384,209 of JAEQBH010004529.1, read as the reverse complement.
AACAACTCTGACAGCCCCTGGCCCAGGGCAAAAGGCAACTAAGGACCGCCTTGAGAGCCAGGCACCAGCAGGCGAAAGGACCGACAAACCTGGTCGAGGAGTCGAACCACCGGGTGATAGAATATTAAGAGGAAAGGACCATCTCTCACACGTTGATCTGTTCTGGGACTATCAACAATATACGAAGACCGGATATCGTAGTCCTAACATCATTACATATGAGGTGAAAAATAGCGTCGAGGGAACAAAGTTTGTTCTCATGAATTCTTATTCCGATAGCCACACAAGTATTGTATAAGTAGCACCCCAAGCAATCCTCTTAGTAATAGAGCAGAAGGACTTTCCCTTGGTAGCAATCACCCACAAGAATTCATTCTCCCAATTTCTCGGCATTCTAGGTTCCACACAACCTTAAAATCCTCTAGCCAGAATCTGAAATTTGTGAAGTAAAGCGTGAAAAACAAAATTAGTTCGGTCTTGTATTAGGCTCAGCTGAAGTCTATGAAGACCTTGGGTTTGGTAAGACCCACTTGAAAGGGTGGAGGAGAGGGTCTCCCCGTCTCTCTCCCGAAATGGGTTTTCCTTCTCAAGTGAACTTGGATTTTCCGGTTCCTTGTCTGTATCCGTTTCCGTTTCAGTTTCCTTTTATGGTGGAGCAACTTTCCCGAAGCTTTTGAAGATTTGAACTCTTCCCTCAGCGTAGATCTGCCGGAAACAGCTCTGTCGGGCGGGTTTCCAAGCCGAACTAAGGGTGAAGGTTGGCCCGTATTCCCCAGCCTCAGCCGTGGGTTTGTGGAGCTGGTTATCCCGCCGTTCCGAGCGGATATGGTCTCTGCACCTGATCTGGTGAGTTCAGATCTAGGTAAATGTTTCTTGCTGGATTTTGAGAGACCCAAATCATGGGTCCAACCACTCCCGCTCCGTGTGGGTAAAGACGACGGTGATGGTCGGTACAAGGTGTCGGCGTCGGTGACTGCCAGAATGGACGGAGAAGCGTCGGGATGGTATGTGAATGCTAGTGGGTATGGTTCCTTGGATCGTCATATTCAGACGGGTGGGCGGAGTCCCGATCCCGTTTCCGGTGATGTGCTGCCTGTGTGGGCTATTGCCGCCATGGTCCTCTATTTTGTTTCCGGTTATTGTTATCCGGTAATTTCTCCACTTGGTATGCCCTCTACAGTGGGTCTATGGATATTTATGTCTATGGTCGGGGCTTGGGCTTGTTGTTTAACTGTCCGATCAGACCGGGACTTTGCGTGATGGGTTCTGTGGTTGGGCGTGGTTTCAGCCACTGAGCTGTTGGAAACAGTGGGCAGATGGAAACGTTGTGGGGTTAACTTCTTGGGACATAGCTTTGAAGCGATGCGGTACAATATGTCCTTGGAAGGGATCTGGACATGCAGATTTTTGACTGTTTCTCTCCGATCAGGTCGGGTAGAGATCTGAAGGTCAGCAGTGGGCGATGTTACGATGGTTCGCCGGCGATGTTTGAAAGTGTTGTTGGGCCCCTGGGTGGGCTCAATTCGGATTATTCGTATCTGTCCCTATTTGGAAGTTTAGTGAGCTGTTCGGGGCTCCAGCAGTCTCTTAATTGAGAAACATTTAAACTTTCGTCAGTGCCGATGTCCAAGTAGAAGCTCAAGGAGCTGAAGAAGCAAAATTTTGCTACCAAGAGATAGTTTTCTTGGTTGCATGTACCCAAGTTATTAGGTGGGTTTTGGTTGATTTCACGTACCTGGGTATGGGTTTGTGATTCTGTTGAATCTTTGGTCGGTTTGTTTGGTTGCCCTGTTTGTGGGGTTTGATTGATTTAAGTGGTTGTTTTAGAATTTGTTGCCTTTTCACATGTTTTTAAGGAGGTCTTTATTCTTAGATTTCGTGTTTTTAGTGTCCTTTGTCTTCGTGTAATGATCTTTGTTGTTTGTTGAGAACTTTCTTGCTTTTACAGTAATAAGTCTTAATTATCCAAAAAAAAGACCAGCAAGGAAGCTTGTCTTGAGTAATAATCATCTGTATGGCGATCAAACAATAAAAGCATGTCTCACGATAGCTTAGGAAACCAAATCGTAAAGTGCGGTCTTGGCCGGCATTTTTGGTCTAAAATGGTTCCAAGTTGGTACTTGATAAATTCCCGGAAAGGAGCTAGTGTCGAGAGATAACATCCTCTGAGACGTCAAGTTGATAATCGACACAACTATTCTTGATAGCAATAAGGTCGAATTTGAATTAGCGATAGGCGATTCCATCCACCATCATCAATAACCGAAGCTTCATGGCGTTACTATGAATAGCGAATCATACATGATTAAGCTCTCCATAATGGGAAGGAAGGACCAATAGGGTTCGAAATCATGCCATAGAAAGGTCCATCTTTGTTACCCACCACGTGTTTTATGAAGTGATCACGTCTCTCGATTGAAGGAGTTTCCATGACTCGGGAGCGGTCGAAGGGACTTTTGCACTCCAAAGGCTCCCTTGTCTCAAATACAACCTCTGCACCCATGCCACCCATAATGAGTCCTTCCTATAAAATAGATTCCAAATATGTTTCATAACATTAGCATCATTCAAATCTTTAACACGACGAAGACCCAATCCACCCTCCTCCTTCGGAAGACACACTGATTCCCATCTGATCTTAGCACGACGAGCATTCCCCAAATTTCCAGACCATAGAAACTGAAAGTTTGCTCAATCTTAGAGATAGTATACTTAGGGATAATGAACAGACTGCACCAGTACATCTGAATATTGTACAAAACTGAAACAATCAGCTGCAATCTTCCGGCATAAGATAGCGACACCTTGTCCAAGGCGGATTCTGGCCATAGGCACATCAAGGAGTGGCGCTTGATCACCACATGGGAGAGCCTTGTTGAAATCAGTGGGACTCCAAGATATTTCATAGGAAAACTGCCCAAACTGAAACCTGTAGTGTTCAATAAATCATTCTTGACATTATCATTAACCCTGGCTAGGAATATGTCGCTCTTTTGCTTGTTCACTTGAAGCCCTGACAAGCTCTCAAACTTGTTTAGTTCGTCCATGATTACTGGACAAGCAGATTAAATCCCACCCAGAAAATAAAAACATATCATCCTCAAAGCATAAGTGAGTTAGGTTGATTTCCTTGCATTTAGGATGAAACTGAAACTCTTGTCTATTGGCAGCCACTGATAAGGATCTCGAGAATGCTTCCATTGTGATGATGAACAAAAAAGAAGATAAGGGGTCCCCTTGCCTTAACCCTAAGCTTGCTATGAAGAACCAGCTAGCTTACCATTCTGAGATATAGAGAAGGAGGGGGTAGTGATGCGCCTTAATACATCTCAACGGTGGTAGAGGTACCCGTGCGGATAGGATATTCATGATCTGACTCCGACTAATTGTGTCACTTAGGCCTTCTTGATGTCGACTTTTAGAGCACACGGGGAGGACCATTATCCGCGATGATAGTTTATCATAAAGATCTTGGGTATTAGGGACATTGTCGGTAATACTCCGACCTTGCACAAAAAATTATTTGTACAGGGCTTATAATCGGGGATGCTGTTTAATCCTCATGACAATGATCTTCAAGATGCACTTATATATGGTATTACAACAGGAAATTGGCCTATAATCGTGCATAGATCCAGGGTTGGGGACCTTGGGCACCAAAGCTATAATTGTGCAATTAATCTCCCGAAGCATACTTCTTGAGTTGAAGAAAGAAATCACTGCTGCACTTACGTCACTCCCAATAATACTCCACGCTGCCTTGAAATAAAGTGATGAGAAACCATCGGGGCCGGGGCTTTGGAGTCATCAATAGAAAATATGGCCTTCTTGATCTACTCAAGGGTTATCACATTATTTATCGTGTCTAGATGCTGTGGAGACCAAACGAAACCATCTAGGTTATCTAAATACTCAGCATGGACATTTGAAGGACCATCAGAACATAAAACGTCTTGGAAATGACCAACTGCTTCCTGTTTGATAGCCTCCGGTCTTGATTACGCAACCATTCACAGAAATGTGGCTTTATAGCATTAGGGCATTACGGCTTTAGCGGCTTTGTGGAAGAAGCTAGTGTTCTGGTCTCCAAGTTTAAGCCCCTGAACTCTAGATTTTTGTTTCAGGAATCCCTCTTTGGCATAGGCTAAATCATGATAAGTCTTTAAGCATTTCTTCTCATTATCATCGACTATGGGATTAGGCCAATTTGTTGACCATGATTAGGCTTGGTTAGAGTGACTCTCGGCCTCCATAACACGCTCGTGTAGCTTACCAGTCAGTGGAAGTTGAAAGCCTTTAGGATAGCCTTGACCCTTTTCAGTTTGCGGGACAACCTATACATGGGTGTTCCGTGCATCATTCCCAGCACTTCCTTTACTATTGAGGAAATCAGGGTGGTCCACCCAAAAATTAAAAAATTTGAATGGGTAGTATTTTCTGGGCCCCCGATCCGGATTAACCAAAGGGCAATGATCAGATAACCCAGGGTGGAGGACTTCCATGATTGCATTGGGAAACATATCCAAACAGCACTCATTTTGAAGGCATTTGTCTAATTATCCAAAAAAAAAACTTCCTAGCTATGAAGTTTACCCCCTCTTGACGGTTCATCCACGTATAGGCCCCAAGAAAGGAACATCCGCCAACTCAAGGGAGAACAGACACTCGTGAAAATCATTCATGGCTGTGTCATTCAACATGTTACCCCCGGACTTCTCATTGATAAACCTGGTGGTATTGAAGTCGCCCATAAGCAACCAAGGGTTGGCCCTGAGGATCACACCATAGGAGATGGCGCCAAACACTCTTCTATCAATGTAATTATTAAAGGCGTATCTGACCGAACACAAGGAATAGTTGTCCTTATTGCTTGATAATGTGGCATAACATAGCCTGGTCCATGGAATGGATGATATCAATGTTAACCTTCTCAGGGTTTCCACAAATTCAAATTCTACCAAGCAAAGCATGATCATAATAATGAAATAGTCTCCAACCCGAAAGTAGGGAGTTGAAAATTTTGTCCTTGTTAGAAGCTCGCACCCGAGTTTCCAAAAGACAAATAAAATCAAGAGCATGGGACTCTACAAGCGAACCTTCTTTTTTGCTTAAGGGGTCGTTCAGTCACTTATGTTCCATGGCGAATTTAACCATTGGGAAGATGTGGAGTCCCCCTGCTGGATCTGCATTAGCAAGGTTAGTTTTCAATTTCTTGAGCTTAACTGTAGAAAGTGGCACAGGCGTGAAGTCCAACTCATCAACTCTCTTTATATGCTTGAATGTGTCAAGAATGGGAGAAGTATCAGAGAAATCAGTAATAGTGTTAGGGTCGGACCTGGATGTAGCTATTGACTTTGCTGCCTCACTAGGATATTCTTCCTCACTTTGAGATAGGCATTCGAAGGTATTACCAGGTAACTTGGGATGGTTGACAACATCATTAGCCAACCTAATTACCTCATCAGTATAAGTTGCAATGGGTTTTATTGCACCCCTACATTCTAATCTTGTCAACAACAACATCAGATTTGCATTATCAAGAATATCACGGTGATTCCTTTCACGAACCTTCCCCGTATCATGAGGATCCTTCACGGTGAAACCTCTTTCGATCATTTTCTCCCTTTGTTCCCGGGATTTAAGGTGGCGGCTTTCTTGCTTGGACCTTTCATGGCGACAATTTACAGGTTATGGCCAAGCAGCGCGATTGGGCGACATTGTGGAGTCCAGGATATTCAATTCTTATCTTAGAATACTTGCCATTACCCATGTCCAGGAGCACAGACTTTGGAAATTCACAATCGACCCCCACCTCCACACATATCCTAGCATAGGATAATTTTGATTGGTTCTCGGTGAGAGAATCAAGATGGAGCGGATTACCAACAACACTTGCAATGTACCCAAGACTTGTGTTTGTCTAGTATTCCAGAGGAATATTATAGAACTTGACCCGTATTGGAATAGTTGTTAGCTAAATGTTGAGCATATCCATGCTCGGTTGCCATGCACGCAAAATGAAGGGTCTCCCAGTAAGATGCCATGGTCTTGATTCCATAGCAATCGTGCATCGGGTCTCACGAATCTAAAAAATACAATCCCATTGATCAAGTGGATGATATATCGAGCATCTCGGCTACTTACCCCCTGATTTGTCAGCAAAGAACGCACCACCGGGAATGGCAGACGTTTATCCAAGAATTTCCACATGTCAATACCTTCCTCTCTGGCTTAGTCGGAGGTCGACTCTGATCTTCCCCATCGGGTTCACACATGAGGCTGAAAGGCTGCGACGGGCCGCTTGTTTTAGCGAGCCGCGAAACGAAGTCCTCAGATTTCCTTTGGAGATGACTCACCATTCCTTTCCCCAAAATTTCCATCCAGACCATTACCTCGAGCATCCTCACTGCCGGATTTTGATACGAGCTCTGGGTTACTGTGAGCCACATCTTGGCCATAGTATCCCTTTTCATACCCATATCCAGCCGTGCCCTTCTCCTGTAGATCGGACTTCTTTTCACGCTTGACGTGCTTCCCTGAAGATGCTGATGGAGGAGACGGCCCGTCATGGGTAACCTTCGAGTGATCACCAATAACGGAACGACCTGGGTTTGAGCTCGGGGGAGCAGAACCCACCAAATTTGAGGAGGATGCACCATAGTCGGCGATCGGACCGATGATGGTACTGCGGCGCGAGTCGGCGTGAAATTTCTTTACCTTTGTTGAGCGTCGGTGCTAGTAGATCTCAGGGGCGCACATCGGGAGAGGCCACTCCACTATGCTCAAATTGGAAGAAATCTCCAGATTCGAGCGTTTCCGTGTGGGCATCCTTTTTAGGAACCTAAGATTGCGACTCACCTTTTTGGGAAGGGCGACCATGTGTGGTCAACCCCCCACCAACTCCGATCCCCACCACAGAGTTTCTCATCCTTGTGAAATCAATGTGAAGACGACAAGTGAGTCGTCTCTAAAGAGCATTTTCTACGGTTTAGGCCTCTAGTCTTATCAACTTATGACTTTTATGTCCCCTTCTTGACGATTTACAATTTTGACCTTATGTCTTGTACAATTTCCGGATTTCTAAGTTTCCATGTTTCGCATTTAAATTACGAAAAATTCAATTTATGCTTACAAAATACCCTAAACCCGTTGAAAACAACTAGGGTATATTTTAAGTGTTCTGACACATAAACTCAACCTTGGAATATATCGGGATGTAAGATCCCTGAGCAACACCTGGCCAGTCAGAATCTGAGGACTGACATATCCTATTCATGGATTCATAAAGCCGGTGGAGCAATAGTCAATCAAAGGCATGACAACAAACTTTCGAAATTATCCACTTAACTGTGTGGCAGTCTTCGGGATATCTGAATCCCGTACTCTCAACTGATGATACCCAGATATTTTTTTTTTTTGGATAAGTATGATACCCAGATCTTAAATCAATCTTCGAGAAGTAACAAACCCCAGTTCAGGCTGATCAAAAATCCTCAATGGGGAAGTGGTACTTGTTCTTCATAGATTTACTCTGTTCAACTTCATTAATCACACACTTGCTGTGGCATTAGTCTTTCTTTCACGAACAATACTAGAGCACCCCAAGGCGAGTACTCGGTTCGATGAACCCTTTACCTTGCAGATTATTTGCATTTGTAAGTTCAACCTTAGGAGTCAGTGGAGCCATCATGAATGGAGCTATTGAAATAGGATCGGTATCGGGATACAAATCGATGGAGAATTCCATCTCTCTGGGGAGGTAATCACGGCAGCTCATCGAAATACATCGGCAAGTCGCACTTGTGGGATCTGATCCACCTTTACCTTCCTTTTACTCTCCCTCGGCATAGTAAAAAGTAAGTGTTGGCCCCCATTCTTACTCAACAACTTTTTCTCCATCTCTAATAACGATCGAGTCTGACCACCCCCTTGATCCGCATAGAAGCTGACACGTGACCCACAACCAATCTGGAAGAGTCACGCTTCTTAACTTGATCTAGGGCCCAGCATGATGTGTGAGACTCACCAATCCATTCTAATCCCACGTCAAACCTTTGCCATATGCAAGAGTACTAAGTCAATCACCGCCATATCTGACATTCAACACCGCAATACTTTGCATCCCCTTAAGCTTCAATCATGCCACCCATAGGTGTCTCAGCAATAAAGACGAAAGTGGTGCAATCTCTCTAAGTCCAAAATGGAAGCAAAGAAGTAGATATAAATGAGCGGGATGCACCCCGAATCAAACAAACATGTAGTGCTATAACACAAAACCATACCTTCCACTAGCACAATGGGCTCACGGATCCCCAGTATCCTGGCGAGGCTGCGCTCACGAGACCCTTGGCCGAAATGGAATTCAATCTTCTCTTTCTTGGAATCTCCTCCTCTTGGAGGATGTCCTCCCTGAACACGGGGAGGGTTCACTAGTCAAAACTGCCCTTGAGGAAGCTGGGTGTTCCGCTGCTATAACTTTGGGCACTACCTCCTCAAGTGTCCTATCACACCACACTCATAACACGTACGGGGCCCCATGCCCATTTGTACCCCTAGCTTGTCCACTATTTGCGTGAGCAGCGCCTATGGACCTTCATCTTTGGGCGCACTTGGCCTATTATCCCTTGACACGGGGGTCACCCCCAGGCACGGAATTCTTGTTTCTTTCCATACAGCCTCAAAATTGCTCCCTGAAGTCGGGGGACCGAGCCCACGCCTCCGCTGCGGTGCGAAGCATAGGAGCCACTGAGCAGGATGTTCAACCTCAGACCCTCCTGAAACAATTCGGCTCTCATATGCTCGCTTACCACCACATGTTGTGCATACCCCGACAACAGAGTAAACTGGGAGTGATGCAAGGTTGGGACCTTGATGGATGATCGGAGTTTAGGTAAGTCAAAATATGGGTTTGGAGTGATTTTTTCTTGATCGAAAATAGGTTATGGAGCGAATTTTTGGAGATTTTCTAAGTTAGAAAGGTAAATTTATGGTATATAAGGAAAATGGGTATTTAGGAAGGTTTTAGTAGTATGGAACAAGATTTGGAAAGTTTTGGGTTGAGGTTGAAATTTTAGTTTATGGAAAGTTTAAGAGAAAAGATGAGATGGTGAGGATAGTAGAGTTTGCCTGAGTGGTTATTGCAGGTTAATGACGATCACAAGATAGATGATGATGGAGTGAAGGCGCCACAATCAACTATGGGCCAGGTGATTGATAAAGCCCAGGACAAAGACTTAGCCACGAGAATCCGCGAGATAAGAGAACAAGAGAACTCTTAAAAATGCAGAAAATATTATTAAACTTGAACTGATTTTAAAGACTACATTAGAGTATATATAGTCCCATACTTTCCTAAATCAAATATAGCAACTTCTACTTTAACTAGAAAAGAAACTTTCTAAATTACATAAGCAACTCTTAAGCAAACTTTCTAAAATAAATAACGTAAGAAACAAAATAAGCCAAAGCAAATCTTCGAAAAGGGATAGAATAAAACATAGTAGGAGCAAATCTTTACAAAGAAATACAGCGAGAATCATAAAACAAATCCTCGAGAAGATCCTCGGCAAATCTTTCTAAAATCAATATGGTGGCTCCACATCGGGGAGTTTGTCAATCGACCGCGATTTTTGCCTTCCAGGGGCCCGAATGGGGTCAAAAGGAGTTTTCACATGTATTCAATCGTCTTGACCTCCCAATCCAATTCTTCAATAATTAGGTTGAATTCCCAATGTTCGTTGTGTTTATAGAAGCTCTTGCATCAATCCCCATATTGGAAAAAGACTTGCCCTCGAGTCTTCAGTGATAAACCCTCAAGTCCTAGACATTGAACATTAGAGAAATTTCATATTCGTTTGGCAACTGCAACTTGTAGGCATTCTCCCCAATTTTCTCTATAATCATGAAAGGGCCATCTACCCTTGGCTTGAGCTTTCCAAACTTTCTTGGTGGAAACCTATCCTTGCGAAGGTGTACCCCGAACCAATTCGCGCCTCAGGCTTCAAACATACTTTTTTTTGGATAATTAAAATTTGTGCAAGGGCAACGCCCAGCAAAAGAAATACAATGAACTAAGGCCCGATGCCACAACCAGGCAAAGAAAAAAGCGGCGACCTTCTCCCTATAAATATAAGGCAATGACGGCAGAACAACATAAAGCACTTAATAAGGAACCTGACCCACATTAGGGCAAAAGAAACAACACGAGAACCCGCCCACAACCGGACTGAGCAACAAGGCTAACAATCACAAATCAAGCATCCAACCTACGGGGAGATAAAATATTAATAGGGAAGGACCATCTCACACATTGATACATTTTGCGGGACTATCGACAATATACGGAGACCCGAGGAAATACGAGAGTCTAGCATCATCACAAACTCGACATACTTGCGATTGTCTATTTGCTTGTTCCATGTTTGTGTTATAACCTCAAATCTTCAAGCGAACTTCTTCAGTGCAACTTCTTGATCTCTTCATTCTTGACATCCCACTAAATTGTTGAATGATCGGGATGGGAGTAACTAATTCCATGGAGTCAAATCGATTGTAGTCAGCTAGACTACCTCAAATGGACTTTCCCAACGAGTTCGTGCATTGACCTATTATAGGCAAACTCAATTTAGGGTAGAATCAAATCCCATTGTTTCACGTTCTTTCCCATAGCTCCTTAGCAAATTTCCCAAGCTTCTATTAGTAACCGGTTTCACCATCGGTCACGAGGTGATTAAGTCTTGGGCGGAGTAAAGAAGTCAGTTTCCTCCATAGAGTTCTCCAAAAGTGACTAAGAAACTTAGAGTCTCGATATGAAATCATAGTCTTAGGAATACCATGTAGACGCACAATCTCTTTGAAGTACAAATCGACCAGCATCGCGAGCATCATTAGACTTGTTGCATGGTCTGAAGTGAGCCATCTTTAGAGCACGTCCGCGACCACGAGTCGAATCTTTGTTTCTTTGCGTTCCGTAATCCCAGAAACAAAATCAAGCTTACCTCCTCCCATAGCATATTTGGACTTGGCAATGGTGTATATAGTCACTTGTTGTTTCCATGAGTTTTAGCCATCATGCACACAACACACTTCTTGACAAATCTAGCAATGTCTTTCACTAGCTTAGGCCAAAAGAAGTTTGCCTTCACTAGAGCTAAGGTTTTTTTTTTTTGGATAATTAAGAATTTATTACCAAAAGGGCAATGCCCAAACAACCAACTAACAATAGTACAAAGCCAAAGGCTACCAGAGAATACGAAAATCGGACAGCACCTCCCCTATAAACATAGGAAAAGGGCATCGGCCGTCCTGACCACCGGAGTGGTACCACCTCTGAGACCCGACAATCCTCAAAAGCAGGGAACAAACCCCACAAACAGGGCAACCAGAGAAAACACAAGCCCATATCCGGGCACAAGATAGACAAACAAAACCCGCCCACATCCCGGGCACAAGACCACCAGAGCAATTAGTCAATATCAACAATATAGGGAGATATGGTATCGAGCTCACTAGCCCCGAGTGGCCGACTTGTCAGCATGTTTTTGTTTCTGCAGTTTCTTGAGCTTCTTCTTGGACAACGGTAAGGTCAAATAATCCAGCTCATCAATTCTCTTTATATGCTTAAACGTTTCATAAATAGGAGAAATTATTAAAAGTGCGATATTGGGAAGGGCTGGCTTGGAAGAATCCAATGATCCCAATCCACTTAGAGTGGAGATAACATCAGGAATAGTGGTATCTGAAACAACCGGTATAGTAGGAGACTCATATTTGTGTGGGATATTACCGGAATCATCACAAATAGCTAGACATTCAAAGGTATTGCCAGTCAGCCTTTCCGGGATATCAACAACCTTAACATTTCCAGCCTTAACTGGGGTAGTAATGTGGTTATCTAAATCAGTATCAACATTAATGGTACCACTCACTGGAGAAGAACCAGCAACATCAACATAGCCATTAGCAGGCCTCATATCAAGACAGTCCAGGACGATTCACGGCCGACACTTCTAGTATTTATGGCGAAAAATCTTCACGATGGGCCGCGAGTTTTGAGGAACCCATGGGTGTTCAATTCTAATAATGAAGTACTTACCATTTCGAGGTCGAAGTCTTGAGATTTAGGAAACGCACAATTCCTAATGTTCAAGAGTGCAGCCTTAACTAGAGCTAAGGTTTTTGCTTCACCCAGTGTCCTCCCCAATGTTCCGCCAGCCACAACTCATCTAGAATACTCAATCTCGAGCAAGGCGGGATGCATAAGTGTTTCCTTGAAGAGAAAACGATCCATCCTTACAAGGAGCCCTTGAAAGGCTTGTCGGCGCATACCTTCGGTTCTGTCGGCATCCTCCTCGTATAGTTCTTTCAACACATCAAATCCAACTACTTGGACTTGCATGGAGAGTCACTAGAGGCGTGTCTCCTCAGGCATATGATAGCGTTATAGACACACCTTTATCTTGATTTGTGAAGTTATGCGCTTGTGGAATTCCACCCATGTCGCATGTCTTGATTCAACTTGTCTTGGTGGTTGATGAATTTAGTGCGCTGGGATAGGAAAGCACAAAATGGACTTGTAGAGTGTTGACTCAGATAGGACATGACATCAGATAGAGGACAGAAGGGATGGACAGGCGCATTTGCTCAGACTTAGCTATCAGGACAGATGGAAAAATTCTCACTAAAGCGATGGGTCTTCCTTCTTGACTAAGGACAACACCAATCCCAACTTGAGATGCATCACACTCTACTTCGAAGACTTTGTTGAAATCAGGTAAAACCAAACATGGGGCTTCAGTTACTTTCTTCTTAATCAACTCGAAGCTTTCTTCGGCAACACTAGTCCACTTGAATTTGTCTCCCTTTAAGCATTCGATTCACGGGAGCCATTATAGAGCTAAATCCATGAATAAATCTCTATAAAAGAGACTGGCCATGAAAACTTCTCACATCATGGATCGAGCTAGGAGTTAGCCAGTCGTAACCGCCTCTATCTTGCTTGATCCATCTCAATTCCATCTTTAGTAACCATAACCAAGAAATATGATTATGTCGGCATAGAAGTCTGGCTCTTCCGAGTTGACCAAATATTTCGTTGCTCCCTTAGAATGAGAACAATTGCCTCGAATGCTCCAGTGCTCCATCGAATTTATGCTATAGATCAAAATAAATCAAAGTATACCACCACAAAATTTCCAATGCATGGCTTAAGGATATGATTCATAAACCTCATAAAAGTGCTAGGGGCATTGGATAGTCCAAATGGCATCACCATCCACTCATAGAGTCCATCTCGAATTTTAAAGGCCGTCTTCCATTCATCTTCTTCCCTCATACGAATTTGATGGTATCCCATATAAATCAATCTTCGAATAGATGGAGCGCACCATAGAGTTGATCCCGACAAATCATCAAGTCTTGGAATGGAAATCGATATTCAATAGTAATCTTGTTGGCGTCTATATCGACACACATCCTCAAGATCCATCCTTCTTTGGTACTAGTAGAGGCGGGAACCGCTGAGGCTCTTACTCTCGAATAAGCCCTTTGTTGAGCAACTCATCAACTTGCCTTGTAAGCTCTTCATGTTCTTTAGGACTCATCCTATAGGCCGGTTTATTTGTGAAACAGGAACTGGTACGAAATTGTGATGTTGAATATCATGGGGGCAACCCGTGTGGAATCTCTCGGTACTACATCAACAAATTACGCAAAATTGGCTCTACTTCTTTTAGGATCTCCTTCTCACTTCGGTTTCTTCAATAATAGCAACCAAGACCATCACATACGAACCCATTTCTGATTTCTTTCTCGACTCAGTTTGACAACAAAGTGCCTTTCTTGGTTTGGAGGCTGAACAATTCAGGTTTCCAGCGGTCGCTAAGACAATTTTGGCGCCATCCTTGCGGGAATGTAAGTGTTCGCGAAGCCATCATGATGACGCCTATCATATTGCCTTGGCCTCCCAAGTAGCAAGTGACAGAACATCCATTGGAATAACATGACACCATACTTAGTTACGTGAGTGCTTTCCAATTGTAAAAGGAATGACACCTATGCTTTACCTTGGTATCACTACCTCTTGAAACTGACTAAGTTATAGGGTTTGGATGTGGATCATCTTCAAATCAAGCTTTTGCACCATCTCAAGGAAACACAATTTTGAAGCTCCCATCAATAATAACCAAGCGAGCCACGTCGCCCAGATGTGCACTTTGTGTGAAAGACATTGGACCGCAACCAATTCTCCTCGCTCTTGACCGCCCACTATCTTAAGACTCCTTTGAACAACTAAGGAAGTCCCATGGTCGGGCATAGTAAGCTCATCCTTATCTTCATGGTTAGATTCAATTGCCTCTTCGACGTCTTCTTCCTCAGCTTCATATTCTTCAACTAGGGCAACCACTCGTCGGTTAGGACATTCAGAAGCTATATGCCCAAATCCGTGGCATTTAAAGCACTGCCTTGACTTAGAGGTAGACTCTTGCTGTGGCTTGTGCACTTCACCTTTAACTTGAGGTTTAAGGGTGGTTTTAGCACTACTAGGACCCTTTGAAGTCAAATTCTTGATAAATCCTTCTTTAATCCGATTTGTAGTAAAACCCCCATACTTGTTTAGAGCCTCAACTTTTAAGGCAAGCTTTATCACATCTTGAAGAGTGTTATATGGCTGTAATTGAACAGTTTTAGAAATTTCGAACCTCAAACCAGCAAGGTAGCGGGCTATGGGTGCTCCTCGGCCTCTTGCAAGTCTCGCTTTGATCATCAAATTTTCAAACTCAGCGAGTCTCCTCCACCGGTCAGTTAATTTGCTTCAAATTCTGAATTTTGAGGAAGATATCTTAGCGATAGTGGAGAGAATCTTCCTTTTTAGTTCTTTCTTCATCTTTTCCCAAGTTTCAATCTTCTTCAGCATGTCTCTCTGACGTTGCCTCTTTAAATTTTCCCACGAAAGCATTTTGCCGCATCTTATTAGCCACCAACTTCACCTTTTTTGCCGCTCGGGAGGATCATAATATTCAAAAGACACGTTCGCGGTATTAAGCCAATCGAGAAGTCATCGACGCCGATTCTTCCTTCAAATTACGGAATATCAAACTTTGGATTGAATCTAGAACTTTCATCATTCTTCGTTTCTCATAGTAAATCATCATCGCGGTATAAATCTTCACCACCTTCCTCCATAATCATATTCTCTTGAATGCTTGTCTTTGAAGCTGCTTGCGCTAGTAATTAGAACTTGGCTAGGTGGCACAATTCCCTCGTCAAAACTTTCATCACCTTCACCTTCTAGGAAGGTCTTTGTTGCCATAGGATCATCATTAATAGCCATCTGCTTTTGTGGACGCTGAACCATAAATTCAAGATCAGCAATGCGTTTTTGCAATGGGGATTGAGAACCACTTGAACCATGATTAGGACTCTTGTCTCCGGAACCAAGAATACTCTTTAGCTTATGATCAGCCATCAATCCTTGAGCTCTGATACCACTTTGATGCAAGGTTGGGACCGTGATGGATGATCAGTTTGAAGTGGGGTAAAATATGGGTTTGGGTAGTTTTCTTGGGTTAAAATAGGTTATGGACAATTTTTTGGAGATTTTCTAAGTAAGAAAGGTAAATTTATGGTATATAAGGGAAAAGAAATTGTTTAGGAAGGTTTAGTAGTGGAACAAGATTTGAGAAAGTTTGGGTTGAGGTTAGAGATTTGGTTATGGAAAGTTTAGAGAAAGATGAGATGGTGAGGGATAGTAAGAGTTTGCACAAGAGTGGTTATTTGGGATGTGAGCAATCCACACAAGATGAATGATGGAGTGAAGGCGCGCGATCAACTATGGACATGTTGATTGTCATGGACAAGACTTAAGCCACCCAGAATCCACAGGTATGAAGCCTGCAGACCTCAGGTATAGGGAATCCACCCGAGATAAAGAAGGGAGCAAGAGAGAACTCTTTAAAAGAAAAATATGAAAATATTATTAAACTTGAAATAATTTTTCAAAGACTAAATTAGGGGTATATATAGTCATACTTTCTAAATCAAAATATAGCAACTTCTACTTTAACTAGGAAAGAAACTTTCTAAATTACACCAAAGCAACTCTTAAAGCAAACTTTCTAAATAAATAAAGCAAACTCTAAAATAAATAAAGCAAACTTTCCTATAAAGCAAATCTTCTAAAAGGGATAGAATAAAATATTGGGCAAATCTTTTAAAAGAAATACGAGAATCATAAAACAAATCCTCAGAAGATCTGCTTGGCAAATCTTTCTAAAATCAATATGAGTAGCTCCACAGCGGTACGGTTTGTCAAGTCGGCCCGTTTTGCCTTCAGCGAGGCCCGTGAGGTCAGGTTTTCCCGCATGTATTCAATCGTCTTGACCTCCCCCCCGATCAATTCTTCAATAATTAGAGAATTTGAATTCCCGATTTTCGGTTGTGTTTGTAAAAGCTCTGCATTGGCGGGAACATCTTTCCGATACGATCATACCCCACACTACAGTGCACAAGCTTCAGATCTCTTACATCTCCTCTTTGCCTCGGAAAGTACTTGGCAGGAATAACGCTCCTCGGCCCGAGGTCGCGTGTTTGGCACATCATGGGTGTTCTGTAACCATATCCCACTAAGCCCATTGGCCCTCGTCCCTCGACCTTAAAGGGAGTCTAGAGATACTCTCCGCTCCTCAAGGACTTCCAAGACATCCAGAATCTTCTTCACTTCAGCCATTCATTACCCAAACTCAAGTGGTACCACCTGAAACTTGGGGAATAAGTGCCTTGAAATCCTTGATCATTAGCACGTCACTCTTCTCGAGACTGACCCTCGGAGGTAGCATGCGCTCTCGGCCCCATCTCTTGGGGCGGTGAGGGTCCTAGCAATTTGTCTAACCCTTGATCGATCACTCCTTCATCCTCTATTCATTGTCTATATATGAAAATAGACAATCGGTTATCACGATGTCGTAGTGCAAAGGGAACCAATAATAACTCGAGGTTCTCAACATCAATTTATTATGGCTGCAATCTTTGCACTATTGACACCTTAACCGTCTTACCCGATTCATAATAATAATTGCACATGGTATAAGAATCATTACACACTAGCCAATACTATGGCAAAAATCCATACAAGCATTTTTTTTTTTTTTTTTATAACCAAGGGGTGATCGGTCCAAATCCATACAAGCATTATAATATCTAAACTCATTATATCATGCTTGCAATCACACCAACATGTTATCACATAGTCTCAAGTAAACATGTTAGCATAAAATACCCATCGCTCATTATCCTTTGCTAGAAGCCTTATGTCATGTATGAAAATCATATAAATGCGCTGATAGCGCAAATCTTATGCGAAGAACCAGCTCTCATTATCATAGCTTAAAGTGTGCCTAGGAATCCTCTGTGTACCTATTGAATTTTCCTTTAATCTTCCAAGGATTTATCCCTTTGCTCTGATACCAACTTGTCACCCCAATTTCCACGGTGTGATTTATGTTATTTTACCTTTTTTTTTTTTTTTTTTCACATCATGGGTTCCCCAACATAGGATGCGAAATCCAACACTTTGCATAAAGGGGATACCACGGCCCTACACACCATATGTATTATCCAACTGTATTTCCTAAAAACCTGAGTCAAACCTCAGCCCAGGTAATCACCTAGAAAGCACAATTGGCTCTTCGACTCCAGTCTCAGAAACATATATATACATATAAATGCTTGAGGTAAGTCCTCAATGCACCTGTCACACCCTGATTTCCACGGTGTGATTTATGTTATTTTACCATTTTTTTTTCACATCATGAGTCCCTAACATAGGACTCTTTCAATATCCAACAATTTGCATAAAAGGGGCTACCACTGGCCCTACACACCATATGTATCAACTTGTATTTCCTCAAAACCTGAGTCCAAAACTCCACTTGGAGTAATCGCCTAGAAACGTAATTAAAACTCAACTCCAGGTCTCAAAACATATATATACATATCTATACTCAGGCATGCATCACTACCCCATCCTTCTCTATTTCGATAAATGGTGAACTTACGCGGGGTTTTTGCTAGCAAGCGTGGATTAAGGCAAGGGGACCCCTTATCATCTTTTTTATTCATCCTGCATGGCCCGAGGCCTTCTCCGAGATCCTTAGGCATGACGCCCGATGAAACGGGTTTGAGTTTCACTCGGATGCAAGGATATCTGACCCTAACACACTTATGCTTTGCGGATGGTATGTTTTTACTACGGTGGGACAGCATTCCAGTGTTCAGGTCTTCATGGACGAATTAAGCAGGTTTGCGTGCTTCTCGGGGCTTCAAGTGAACAAACAGAAAAGTGCCATTTTCCTTGCCGGTGTCTCTGATGAAATATCTAGGAGTCCCTTTGATTTCTACAAGGCTCACTCACGGTGATTGTTTGCCTCTTCTTCAAAGAATTCGTCGAGTCGATCTTGGACAAACAAATCTCTTTCCTATCTTAGGCGGATTACGGTGATTGCGATCTTGTACGGTATACAATTGTATTGGTGCAGCTTGTTTATAATCCTCAAGTATACTATTTCAAAGATCGAGCAATCCTTCAGTAGCTTTTTATGGTCTGGAACTTCCGGGAGCGCTCGTCATGCTAAGATAAAATGGGAGTCAGTGTGCCTTCCAAAGGAGGAGGGCGGTTTGGGCCTCAGGCGTGTTAAAGACCTGAATGATTCTAGTGTCATGAAGCATGTACGGAACTGTTCTCTGAGAAGGACTCTTTGCTTATGGGTGGCATGGGTGCGGAGGGGTTTTATTTGCGGCAAGGAGCCTCTGGAATGCAAGGTCCCTGCTTTGGTGTTCTGAGTTGGTGGAAAATCCTCCGGCGAGGGAGAAATCGGGCCCTCATAAGGCCTGAGGTGGGTGACGGTGCGGGGACCTTTTTATGGCATGATTCCTGGAACCCGGTTGGTCCTCTACTTCCCTATTATGGTGGCGGATCTTGGCGCTGACTCACAATTCATTGCTTAGCAGCTGTTAGTATTTGAAGTCATTGATGAGGGGGTGGAATTGGCCTATTGGAATTCGGAGACCTTGTGCTATCGAAACGGTTGTCTGCGTTATCATGTCGATGCCTCTAGAGAGGATATCATTTCTTGGACTCCAGATCCTTACGGGTTTCATTAGCTACGCAGGACCACTTTAGACCAAGGGCGGTTAGCGGCACTATTCGATTTAGTTTCCCCCGAGCGCCATCGGGAGGCATGCTTTTATTGTTGGTATTGATACGGAATGATTGATTTTAAGATAAGCTTCTCAAGTGGGGTCTCATCAACTCTATATCTTGTGTATTCTGTCGAGCTGGAATGGAGGACAGGAACCACTTATTCTTCGGTTGCCAATTCACAGCTGGTATTTGGTTGAGGATTTTAAGGTTGTGTGGGTTCTCTAGAATGCCGAGGAATTGGGAGAACGAATTCTTATGGGTAATTGCCAGCAAGGGAAAGTCCTTATGCTCTATTACTAGGAAGATTGCGTGGGGTGCTACTATTTACCACTTGTGGAGTCATCGGAACAGTAGAATTCAAGAGAACAACTATGTTCCAGCTGATACTATTTTTCATCTCATATGTGAAGATGTTAGACTTCGTATATCTGGTCTTCAGAAGGTTGTTGATAGTCTTGTAAACAGATCAATGTGTGAGAGATGGTCCTTCCCTCTTAATATTTTATCTCCTGGTAGATTGGCTGCATGACTTGTGATTGTGAGGCGCGCGCTGCGGTGTGGGCGGCTAACTGTGTTGCTTCTTGTTTGCCCCGTTGTGGGCTTGTTTTTGGTGTTTTGTGTTGGTGGCGGGTTGTTGCGCTGTTCTATATTTATAGGGGAGAGTCTTTGTCGTTTTCTTTACTTTTATGCGTGACCGGGCCTTTGTTCCTTGTATTCTTTGGTTGGGCGTTGCCCTTTTGGTAATAAATTCTTAATTATCCAAAAAAAATAAAATAATATTTACACAAAATCCTAAAACTTTCTGCAAAGTGTCCCAAACTAAGTAATTGAAGAAGAAGATTTGATGGAAATGCTCTCTAGGGAAGCTCTGATTGCCGTCTCCGCACTGATCTCACAGAAATGACAAATTCTGTGGTGGGGTCGGGAGCTGAAGGAGGGTTGACCACAAGTGGTAGGCCCTCCCAAAAAGGTGATTCGCAGATATGGGTTCCTAAAAAAGATACACACAAGGAAACAACCCCTTTGGGTGAGGTTTCTCTGAATGAGCAGAATGGGGAGGACGCGGCCGGAGTGGACTCGTCGGAGGTTGTCTCTACCACCGTCGAACTCAACGATGGAGCAGATCCGGTAGGTCCCGACATTCTTTGGTCCCATATCGTTAATTGCCGAATCGGGGAGGTCGGTTTTCGAATCGACATGGTTTGCTCCCCGAGGCTCAAACCCGGCTCGATCGATCTGTGGCCCGCTGAGACTTCCATTGGTCACGGTGAGCCGTTGGCATCATGCAAGCGAGGGAAGACCGGTATTCAGGGGATGGGCTCGGATGGTTATGGGTATGAGAAGGGACACCTGGGTCAGGTTGAGGCTGACTATGGTCAAATGGTGGCTGGCAATACCGCGGTAATGGAGGATTCCGGGGCGGATGAGACAGCGGCTATGGTAGGTAAAGAGCTAAGTGCTAAGCACAAGGCCGACAGTGGAACAGAGGATTTAAAGGGTGGTGATTTGGATGGGAAAACAGCTCCATCAGTAAAATCATGGAAGAACCTTTTTTCAGTGCCTGAGAAAACAAGTGGTCAACTACAGTTCTTTAAACCACATAATGCAAATGGGAAGCTTGTTGCCAAACCTCCGTGGAGCGTGAGCGAAAGGCATTGATATGTGGAAAGGTTGTTTAGTTTGGACAATTTCTGGATAAACGACTCCCATTTCCTGTGGTGAGATCTCTGGTTAGCAGGTTATGGGGCAAGAAGGAGATGCCTGACATATCCACAATCGAAAATGGATTATTTTTCTTTAGATTCAGGGACTTGGAGGCTCGGGATTGGGTTATGGATTACGGACCATAGCATGGGCTGGGGAGACCATTCATACGTGCATGGAGACCGGTATGGAGATGTTGGACATTGACTTTCCTTTATTCCAATCACAGGTAAAATTCACAATATACCTTTGGAATATTGGACAAGCACTTGTCTTGGAGTGCATGCAGTGTCTTTGTTGGTATCCCGACTCACGTCTTGATGCACTCCGCGAGAACCCGAGACAAAATTATCCTTTGCTAGAATTTGTGTAGAGGTTGGGGTTGGTATGAATTTCCTAAATCTATACGGACGGGGGTAATGGCAATTATTCTAATATAAAGGATTGAATATCCGTGGACTAATCTTGCTCTGAATCTTGGCGGGTTTAGCCCGTAGATCTTGTCATTGCCAAGTTAAGAAGGGTCGAGAAGTACCCGGCGCTAATCCTGGGAATGTTTCGAAGATTGAAGGCCTGGCTGATGTGAAGAAGGATGTGCGGGATCACGAGGGTAAAAAAAGTTGATATGCAGGGATACGGTGATATAACGAATAGCGGTGGTGTTAAGCGATTACATAGACGAGGGGATGAAAGTAATCATGCGCTCACAGTCTTGTGAAAGAATTAGAAGTAGGTTGGCTAATGACATTGTTAACAAACCCTAAGTTACATGGTAATGCCTTAGCATGTCTAGCTGTCGAGGAAGGAGACAACTAAATCCACGATTGATGCATGATTTTTCTGATTCTCACATTACGGATACGTTCGACGGATAAAGAGAGTTGATGAAATTTGGACTTCACGCAGTGCCAATCTCTAGGAAGGCTCAAGAAATTAAAGAGCGGAGTCTTGCTTCTAAAGCGGGACCAGTCATTTTGGGGGTATGTACGACTTCCCAATGGTTAAATTTGCTTCTTGGAACATAAGGGGATTGAATGACCCCCTTAAGAAAAAAGAAGTTCGTTCGTTTATAGAGTCCTAAACTCTTGATTTTGCGTGTATTCTGGAAACTCGGGTGCGTGCGCATAACAAGGACAGAATTTTCACAGCTATACTTCCGGGTTGGAAATTGTTTCATAATTATGATCATGCCCTACTTGGTAGAATTTGGATTTGTGGAAACCCAGATAAGGTGAGCATTGATGTTATCCATTCAATGGACCAGGCAATGCTGACCGTATTACTACCTCAGAGACGATCTTTCATTTTGGTGCTTTCGTAGTATAGCCGAATAACTACATGGAAAGAAAGATAACGTGGCGTCATCTCCAATGGTGTGAACCCGTGGTAGGCAAAAATCCATGGTTCATTATCGGTGAGTTTTAGCACCACCAGATTTACATGGGTAAAGTGCAGAGTGCTTGTGCTTCAGGATTTGGCAATGATGGGATTTTCATGAATTAATACGTTCAACTTGGAATTAGATGATGTCTCCTTCATGGGACCCATATTTCACGTGGATGAACGGCGAGGAAAAATTTCATAGCTAGGAAAATTTGGATCGTTGTCTTCAAAATGAATGTTGCTTGGACATATTTCCCGATGCATTAACAAGACTCGGGTTATCTCGATCATTGCCCTCCGGGTCAGCAAGTTCGAATATTTAGCCGTGTCTCTGAGCACAGAAAAATTTCCTTTAAGTTTTTTAATTTCAAGTTTAGACTCACCCCGCTTCTTGTGAGATTGTGAAGAAGTTTGGGAGTGTGAAGTGTTTATACTCCCATGCATGTATCGGGGACGTTAAAATGAAAAGGGTAAAAGCGTCCCTTAGGGCGTTTAACTTCCATTCGTATGGTAAGTTGCGTGGAACGAGTCAGTGGGAAGCCGTGAGAACTCAACCAGGCCCAAAATGCCGCATCAATAAATTCCTCATCACTTGTTGGTGGAAAATGAGAGGAAGTATTTAAAGAGATACCATGATCTAGCCTATGCAGAGGAGGGCTTCTTAAAACAGAAATCTAGAGTACAGTGGCTCAAACTTGGAGATCATAATACGAGGTTTTCAATAAAGCCGGCTAAAGCTCCTAATGCCTTGAGTGCGATAAAAGTCATAACCTCCTGAGATACGGATGCGTAATTGATGACCCGAGGCTAATGTATGGGCCGTTGGTTTTTCAAGAATGGCAGGCTGATGGGTCCTTCTTGACCAAGAATCATGGATAATGTTGGTGGGTTCACATAGTCTACGCTGAACACTCGACATTTTAAAGGGTGAAATTACCTGAGAGAATTAAAGTGCCAAGGTTTCGATGGATGAAAACAAAGCCCTGGCCTCCAGAATATTTTCTGTCTTTTTCAAGGCCAGGGTTCATTATTGGAAGTGACGTAGTTGAGGCAAGTGATTTTTTCAAACTGAAGCTTCTTCGGGAGATTAATTGTAATAATTTATTGCTTTGTGCCCAAGGTCCCTTAATCCCAGATCAGAGCTGATTATGAGATCTGAACTTTCGTTGTAACACCATGTATAAATGCATTTCAAGATTATAGTCAGGTTTAAACAATGCATCCCCGATATAATAAAAGTCCTTCTCACGCTTTTGTGCGTCGATATCACGATAATATCCTTATCACCTAAGCTAATGGTCAACTATCATCAAACAAATGTGGGCCTCCTAGGTGTGCTCTAAAAGTTGACATTAAGAAGGCATATGACATAATTCATCGAGTCAGATTTTGGGTATTTTAGATAAAGATGGAACACCTTACATTTCTGATGGATTGTATTAATGATTGCACTTCTACCCCTACATTCTGGTAGGACGCAGAAATGGTGAGCTGAATGGTTTTTGTACAAGCGCGAGGAGACAAGGGACCACTCTTCTCCGCTCTATTTATCATTGCTATGGGAGGCCCTTCTAGGTCATTATCGCCGCTGCCCATAATCGTGGATTTTCATCATCCTAAATAAGGGAATTAGCTTAACTCCATCTAAGCTTGTAGTTGAGTGAAGAGCTTCTCCTTTTTTCCGAGGGACAAATCCAAAGAAAGTGTTATGATACAGTTGGTGCTTATTAGTCTTCACAACAAAGGTAAGAGTGCCATCTTCATGGTCAAAGTTTTTATGATATTTAGAAGAATGATTTTATTACACTATAGGATTCGTTTAGGAGGTTTCAGAAATATCTTCGAGTCCTCCGATCTCAACTGGGACTTTCCCATTCGACCGGTCACCACATCGGATAAAATTCTGGGTGTATAATCATTCGTGACGTTGTGGCGTTATCATACGCGAAGGTCATTTGATTTGTGTTCCATGGTAGTATACATAGATTAAAAACGCTTATAATACCCAGTTCACATAAGATTGAACATGCCAAAAGCTTCCTCGTCCCAAAATCAACTCATTGCGCCAAGATCACCTGAGTCGGCCGGTCTTCGGGCCAGATGGCCTGGGCATGCTACTGGACAAAGATTCGAATGATGCAAATGTTATGAAACACATTTGGAATCTTTTATAAGAAGGACTCTTTATGGGTCGATAAGTGAGAAGGTATATGAGAAGGGAGCCCTGTAGTGCTAAAATCCCTTTGGTTTGCTTCGTGGAGTTACGAAAATGAATGTTTAGCTGAGAGATAGGGGATCAGGCCCTTCATCAAACACAAGGTGCACAATAAGGGGATTTCTTAGGTATGACTTCTGAACCCAAGTGGCCTTTTCATTATTATGGAGCATCGTGATTATAGTGATTCAGCTATTCATGGCTAATGCTCGTAGCTGAGGTTATTGATGGTGGTAGTGGAATTCATTAATCATAACTTTGCAGATCTATCGCCATCAAGAATAGCTTGTACCAATTATAGTCATGACTCTAAAGATTTTATCTCGTGATTACTGCTTTTTCCGGGGAATTCCACTGAACTCACTTGGAACAATTTTAGACTAAAGAATACAGTCAACTCGGCACTATACGACGGTTTCAAGCTATCAGAGACATGTATCTCATCGCTTACTAAGTATCTGTGAGAGATTGTTTGCAAAGAGTGTTTCCTCAGTGGGCGATCGACTCAGAGATCAGTGGTGTTTTCAGCCGATCATCGTTGGAAGATAGAACCACTTGTTTGCTGCCAATTCACCGCCGTATCCGGTTGAGAGTTTTAAGGTTACGTGGGAATTCCTGTAACTCCAATTTAATTTTGGAGAATGAGTTCTTATGGGTAATTGCCACCAAAGGAAATCCTTTTGTCTCATCACCACAAGAGAGGATTGCATGGGTGCTACTCGAGACATCATCAGGAGACAAGCCGGAATAGTAGAATTTATGAGAATATTTATTCTCTCTAATGGGATGTTATTTTTCATCTCATTTAAATATGTCAATGAGAATCTCAAGTTTTTAAGGTGGTGAGAATCAAAGGAAATGAGCTATGTGTGAGAGATGGTCCTTCCTTTTGTAATATTCTTGACATTGGTGTCACTGGTATTGATCACGTTTCGTCAGTCATTTGGGTCCGATCAGGTCAGCCTGGGGTGTCTAAATCTGCCAGCCGGGCTTGGGGTGTGGTGACTCATTCTGATGTGGGTGGGTGTCTCGCTTGTTTTGTTTTGTTATCTTTGTTGTTGTTGATTGTTTTGGGCTGTTGCCTTCCCTTTAGTTTTTAGGGGAGGTCTCCGGTCTCGTTTTTCACTAGCCTTTGGTCCGTGTTTCTTGGTCGCTGGGCTTACTTTGGAAATAAATGCTTACTTATCCAAAAAAAAAAAAGTGTCCCAAACTAATGGCCACAAGCCAAATATACAATGACCCATGATTGATATGAACTGTCCAAAATATACAATGTGAACCTCCACACAAATACCAGATGTTCTCAAAATGTATGCCCAACCACCTCAACATGCTTACAGAGTCGACGACACCCCAACCTCCAAGCACTTACAAGTCCAACTTTGGAGCCATAAACCGGGTCTCGTTCCCGCATCTAAGGTGGAGGGAATAATGGGGGTGAGCTCCGACATAACTGGGAGGTGAATCCCATGTAACAAGCCATGCTTATAAAAAAACATTTAAAATACAAATAATCTACAACACATCTCAAAACATGAGCATTTGATACCATTAGGTTGATGTGGGAAACAAATGGATGCAATATCACTTCACCATCTCTAGACCTCATCAGTGACTCTTGGGCTTTCATCCGTGAGACTAGCTGATCATCCCCAACAACGCATAAATTGGTCGACTTACTATCTAAAATATGCCCACATCCCGTATAACGCATAAATCACTGACTTACCATCAGTAGATATGCCCACATCCCGTATATCTGTGTCCCGTATACCACCTAGTCATAGTCCCGTGTCCACTACATCAATCCCAACTCTCACACAGTCTCATACCCTTGTCATGCTTTAAAATAATTTCACAAAGCATTCACCCACATGGATATTTAAAAACATTATCGCTTAATTCCATGAAATTCCATAGATATAAAACACATTTATATATCATTAGAAAATACATTACCCAAGCAGGAGAAGGTTACAAGATCCCCTACCTTCCTTGCATTCAAACCACAGCTCCCAAGGATGTCAGAAATCGAGGCTACCCGCAAAGGATCCATAATTAACAAGTCATAAGATTTCGAATTAAACAAATCCGTTATATAAAATTACCCAATTTGTTTATTACCATCGCACCACTCGAATCACGCATTCTTATACCTCCAACATAAACCTTTGATCCTCCAAGTGCACTCCTTTTACACTTACTACATCAACATTAACACGCCATAGGTACACAAACAAGACACACAACACTTGTACCTATTAGCTTCCATTCACGACTCCAAAAAAAGAAGTCAACTATAAATTTGACCAGCCATACATGCTTTCCCCTATCTGACCGTGTCTCTATCTCTAGCTTTCCACAGCCTCTTAAATCAGGTCATTCGACTCGAAATCAAGAGTTATGGTTTTTACACTTTGACCTCCCGAGACTATTTCCTAGACACCAGGTTCCTCACTTCACCTCAGTCGACGAAATTATGGGAAATAAATGAGCTTATAATTTGGCCACACTTTCTTCATGAAGTTACTCCTCTATGTACATTTAGTGGAGAAGGATTTTTGAATCACTCTATTTGATCAATATAACTCAACTTTTATGACTCAAAAACAGAACTACTCCTATAACAAAGGTAGACCAGATCCCGACTCTCTTCAACCTCAAATTCAAGGTCCTATGGTAGGGTTTAGTTCTCGGTCGTCTAGACATCTGAAGGATAGGTCTGGGCTTTTCCAATCTATAATCATCTGTCTGGAGCTCTTGAAATAATAACTTTATATTAAAACATTGTTTAGTCAAGGGAAAGCCTATACAGCACCCCTCCCTTGATACAGCACACACATATGCCATCTTCACAAATCGGTCTTTACAATTTAGGGTTCCACAAACCTCACCATCAAATCTAGGTTAGACAACCCCAACAAAACTCCTAGAATAGAAACTGGAAGTCCATAAGAAATACAACCAAGGCCTCAAAATCACGCTACATACCCAGTGGAACTTTTTCCACTAAAACCAAGCTTTCCTTCAAGCCTTTTCTCCCTCCTTCTCTCTAGCTTCTTCAGAACTCTCTCATTTTCAGAATCTTAATTTTACCTAAAGAAATTGGTCTAGCATCCAAACCAAGAGGAATTGTTTAGTTGGCACATGGCAAGCTCTCTTCATACACTTGCCATGTGTCAAGAGCCCTACTCAGATATATAGAGGTGTCATGCCCTCACATGATGCCATAGCTCAAGGAAGCATGATATTGCACTTTAGTCCCTCTCCACTAACAGGTTTTTTAAAGTGGTCCTTCAAGACATACTTAATTACAAAACCACTCAACTTACCTAATTGCATAATTGACCCACATGCCATAAGAAATGCAATCTAACACACTTTGCTAATCCTCTAATTAAACCAACCATTAAGATCGCTAATCTTAATCACAATTTAAAACATCATAAGTCATAAGTTGCCTTTGCTCCCCAAAAACCTTACCTGAATATAACAAACATATATTAATATACCGTGTTATGATTCTCCTCCCTTTATAGGAATTTCCTCATTCCCAATAAACTCAGGACTAACCTCGTGAAGAGTTCTATACTTCTTCTTCACATCTCCGTCTAGCTCCCATGCAGCTTCTTCCATTCCATGGTGTTCCCATAACACACTTCACTAGGGGAAAATAACTTTGTTCCAGCAACACACGCCTCTGGCTAATATCTAGGAACCTCCCTTTGGCCGCTCTTCATATTTCATATTCCCTTGCACCAGCTCTTTGCCAATCTAGTATGTGTGAACATCTGTCTAAGGTTTCCGCAATAACGAAATGTGGGAACACATCATGTATCCTTAAAACAACTCCGGCGCTTAAGCATTAACTCGGTAAGCTACCTCTCTCCAACTCCCAGAGAATCTCAACCACTACACCATAAAATAATTTCTTTTTCCCCGCCATCCTTTTTTTTTTTTTTTTTTTTTTTTTTTTTTGCAAGGTACCAAAACGAACACCCTTCACAGGCGGCACTCTAAAAACACATGGTCCTAACTTGAAACTCTAAGGGTCTCCTCCTGGTGGTCAAGATGGTCCTTTCGCCACTGCGGCCGCCAAGAGCCTCAGCAATGATCACCCTTAATCTTCTCTGCCGCTTCAGCACTGGTTCCTAATTAATCGCAGTCTCTTTCTGATTTAGTCCAAGACATATGACTACATATCTTCCATAAAGAGTTTATATCGGTGCCATCCTAATACTCACTGAAACTATTATTATACGCGCAAATTAATCGAGGATAATGTTCATCCAATTCTCCTGAAGTCTAACACACATGCCTGCTATTATCTTCCTAGAATCTGAGTCACTCCTCTATTGCCCGTCGTCCGAGGGGTGAAATGTTGGTAATTTAATCAACTCCATTCCCAAAGCTTTCTATAATGACCGCCATAATCCGGATCTAAAACCTCAGTCCCTATCCGACACACGGAGAGAGGCACACCATGCATTCTCGTCTCCTTACAGATACAACTTGCTCAAAGTAAGAATAGAGCTCGGCTGGTCCTTATTGCTAAGAAATGTAGTTGATTTAGTCAACGGTCAACAACCACCAAACACCATCTTTACCCTGGGTGAGTCTTAGGTAAACCACCATGAAGTCCATCGTCATACGATCCCATTTCCATTATACGATCGTAATCTACCGCACGTACTTCGTTACCGGTCTCCTCGGTGCTCAACTTTACTTGTTGGCACGTCAAAACACTTGAGACGAACTCATTACGCCTCTTCTTAATCCCATGCCACCAAAATTGTGCCCCAAGTCATGGTACATCTTTGTCTCATCAAAGGATTACCGTGGAACCGAGAGTGAAAGTGATGAGGCCTTTTCCTCATCACCTCTCAACTCCGCGGCATTATCCTCGACACAGCCAATCGGTAATGATAGAAGATGTTCAGTGAGGATAGGCCTAGTATGCTTATATCGATACCCTTAGAACTAATATAATCTAAGTATCACCGTGATGAATCACAAGTGATGTTCTAACCTTTGACTTCAAGGTTCCCTTCTGAGTGACAACAAAAGTGTGTGAAAATCCCTTCGAACTGTTCCTGGAGTTGGCGGAAAATCCTTCAACTGAGAGAGAGGATCAGACCCCTCATAAAGCACAAGGTGGGTGACGGTGCGGGGACCTTTTTATGGCATGATTTCTGGAACCCGGTTGGTCCTCTCCTTCCTTACTATGGTGAGTGATCTTGTGGCTGACTCAATCATTAAACGCCGAGTTGCCAAGTACATGAGGTGAATTGGCCTATCACAATTCACAGGTGACCTATTGTTATCAAGAACAATACGCCTAATTATCATATCGATCGTAGAGAGTGACAAGTATCTTCGGACTCGCATCCTTCTGGGGAATTCACTGTTAGCTCGAACCACTTCGAAATAAAGATGCCGGCTGTTAATTGGCAATTATTCGGACGGTTTCCCTGCCATCAGGAGGCATGCTTTTATTGTCTGGTTGGCCGTACAGGACAGATTGGTTACCCAAGATAAACTTCGCTGGGTCTCACTAACTCTATGTCTCAGGTATTCACAGCATGAAGATGTGAACTAATTTATTCTTTCTGCTGGGTTAATTCACAAATGTATTTGGTTGAAGATTTTAAGGTTGTGAGGGTACTTTAGAATGCCGAGGAATTTAGAAATGAATTTTAGGTAGCCATTGCCGCCAAGGGAAAGTCCTTCTCTATTATTAGAAGATTATGTATGCATTACTTACCACTTCATGGGGTCATCGGAATAGAATTCAAGAGAACAAACTTATACCCAAATGAGGATTATTTTTGTACTCTATATGTACGATGTTAGACTACGATATCCGGGTCTTCGTAAGGTTGTTACAGAATCTCAAATATCAATGTGTGAGAGATGGTCCTTCCTCTTAATATTTTTTCTCCTCGGGTGGTTCAGCACTGACTTGTGATTGTTGAGCCCTATTTGCCTTGCCCGGCTGTGGGCGGTATCTTGTGTTGTTTCTTTTGCCCAGGCTTGAGATTTGAAGAGTCTGGCTGCCACTGCTGCTCCTATATTTATGTGGGAGGCCGCCTGCTTTTCTTTGCCCGGTCAGGCTAAGGCCCTATTGTATTTCGTTGGCGTTGTCTTTGGTAATAAATTCTTAATTATCCAAAAAAAAAAAAGTGTGTTCCCGAGGCATAAGGACCATATGATGATTTATTAGTTTAATATTTAAAGGTTTCATCTCATTTTAGTAAATGTTTGCAGTTTATTGTCAGCGATTATTCCGATCAAAGTGTGGGGATAGGGGTCCCAATTACACTGAGCAGTTTGTGTTACAACGCTCTTATGGGGCACTGACTTCATCCCAAGAATGGTTGATGAGCAATCGCTTAGGAAAGACAACCAATTCTTAAAGAGAATTAGATCCTAAGAAATGTATAGTGAGAATACTGAGATCTAAATGGTGAAATGTATAGTGGTTGAAGGTATTTCAAGACTATAATATTATGCTCTTGGACAAATCCAAAATTCAAGCCCATAACTATGTTGTTTTTGAACAATATGCAAATTGATGAACAGAACACTGATCCGATTCCCAGTGTTATTAAATCTCAGTGAAACCTTTGATTCCTTTAGATTTAAACATCTTTTCAACTAAAGTAAAAGAGACAAAAACACTCTTATTTCAACTATGCTAGTTAATCACACTCATTAAGTTAGAGGTCCCAATAGTGATGATCTTGAGTAGTAGGGGTACTTGATCTTTAAATTTTCTTATCAATCCTTGTGGGAATGATATTTGGACTTATTATCCACTTTATTACTCGTTGACCTGTGCTCTTGCAATGATGCAAACCAAATTGAATGTATAAAAACTGATTAAAGTTAAAAGAAGTAGAAATTATGGTTTGAAACAAGTTTTTGGGTGTAGCTAGACTTTAGTTAACTTAGTAGAAGATCACAATACTTGTTCCAAATAAATACCCCAGTCATTTAGCCAAACATCATCACGCTACTTGAGCCACAACACTTTTTTTCTTGCTTCACCATGTAATGAGATTTCCTCCTATAAAGGTAAAATAACTTGAAGTTGATCTCCTATCAGTGGAGCTACCAGCCCAATCTGCATCTATATAGACTTCAATTTGAAGTTTGTCTTGTTTTCAAAACATAAGACCCTTTATAGGAGTTCCCTTTAGATATCTTAGTATCCTATATGTTGCATCGAAATGTTCTTTTCTTAGTGAGTGCATGAATTGGATTACCATGCTCATAGAAAAGGCTATATCAGGATGAGTATATGTTAAGTAGATCAATTTCCCCATCAATATTTGAAACCTCTCCTTATCAATCACATTATTAATTTTAGTGGGAAAAAGTTTTTAGTTGGCTTCAATGGGAACAGCTTTACAACCGAAACGATTCGTCTCTTTGAGAAGATAAAAAATGTATTTCCTTTTGTTTACAAAGATACCTTCTTTTGATTTAGCGAATTCCATTCCAAGGAAATATTTCAACATGCCCAAGTCTTTGATCTCAAAGTCTTATTATGCCATTCTTCTTTTTAGACATGCCAACTCTTCAAGATCATCTCCTATTAGGAATTTAGATTTAATCCACATAGTGCAATTAATATGGACATTTTAATTTTCCTCCTAGTGTTTCAGAGAACATCTTAAGATTCAACTTGGCTTTGATGATAGCCATAACTCTTCACAACCTTTCCAAAACGTTGAAACCATGGCCTTAGAGATTGTTTAAGGCCATATAGGGATTCTTTGAGTTTGTAGACTTTGTGTTGACCGAACACCTTCTCGAATCCTAGTGTTAGGCTCATTAATATTTCTTCTTCTAAATCCCCATTCATAAAAGTATTATTGATATCTAATTGGTGTAGTGGCCAATTATAGTTTACTGCCAAGGATAGTAGTACCCGAATAGAATTTATTTTGGCAACTGGAGCAAAGGTTTCTTATTAATCAACCCCATATGTTTGAGTGAATCCCTTAGCCACGAGCCTGGCTTTAAATCTCTCTACACTTCCATATTCGTTGCACTTCAATGTGAACACCCATTTTCACCCAACTGTTATATGACTATGGGTAAGTCGACAGCTTCCCATGTTCCATTTTTCCTCAGAGCTTTCATCTCTTCCATCATTGCTGATTTCCAATCAAGATCATTAAGTGCTTCCTAAATGTTTCAGTGTGTTAGAATCTTAGATATAAAGGCATTAGATTTCTTGAGTTACCAGGACAACCTTAGATATAGGGTAAGAGGTACAAGAGCGTTTCCCTTTTTGATAGCTATTGGAATATCAAGATCATTAGAATTCTCATTGGTCATAGAATTAGGCAAAGGATCAATAGCAAGTTCAAATATTTCATCAGGAATAGGAACAAAATTTTGTAAGGAAGTACCTATCATACTTGTATTTCTTCTAGATTTAGCACTCTAGGTGTCTAACTGAGCTTGTGTTAAAGGGATAGTAGACCTCTCACCTTTTTTATGAATTTTTTCTCGAATAAGTTAAAACCTCTGTATCTTGTTTCTTGGAAACAGTAGGTATTTCTACCCCTATCGAGGACTCAGAAGTGTTTGGAAAACATTTTACGACTCACTAGCTGGTAAGCATATTAGAAGAATAGTTATTTTATTCAAAAAATCATTTTGAGGTATATGGTTGGTAATGCAAAATGGTTTTGTAGGGGATTCAAACAACCTAAAATTTCTTCTTCTCATATGTTCTCCTCACAGAGATTTTTGAAAGAAGTGCTGCTTTTCCAAAAAGAATATCCATTGAAATAATGCTTTCCTGTTTTGGATTAAAACACTTGTATCCTTTTTTATTAGGTGCATAACCAATAAAAATATAATTTTCAGCCCTTGGATCAGGTTTAGACTTGTGTTTACTAGGTATATGTGTGAAACCCAGGAAAAACGTATTTTTTCTGAAAATGAGCGAATCGGTAATTCTTGCTGGGATAGTACAGACAAAACCCTAGATTTTTCTCTAGACCTCGGATGACGAAACAGATCACGCCGTTAGAATCATCTTGCAAAATCTAGTTGAACCAAACAAACTGCGTCGAATTCCGAGACAGTCGATTTTTCACGCATTTCGAGACGGAACGGGCTAACCATGGGGTGCCATGTGGCACTTGCATGGGGAGACAATTGGCATGGTGGCTAAGTGTCATGCCCTTAGATTGCATGAGTTTGCGGGGGCCAATGTCACACTCATGCATGAGCATGAAAGTGGTTGAAATTTTATATGGAGGAACACTTCGTCTCTTGAGCTGACCAAGTGTCAAACAAATTGGTGCTAGGGTGTGCTCCACCTAGGTCAAAACCAGAACTTCTGGTGGTTTGAGGAGAGATTTCAAAACAATTGTAGATGAGGAGAAGAAGAAAAAGAGAGAAAGATGTTGTGATCACAATACATCCGGTCTTCGTATGTCACGAGTAGTCCCCGCAAATGTATCAATGCAGAGATGGTCTTTCCTCTAATATTTATCTCCGGTGGTTTGGCTACCTGACTTGTGCTTTGTTGAGCCTCTTAGTTACCTTGGGTTCACGGTCAGGTGTGTATCAGTGTTGTTTATTTTGGTCTGGTCAGGCTTGTGTTTTTGGAGGTTTTGAGTTGTTCGGTCGTTGTCCTGTTCTATATTTATATGGGAGGTACTGCCCTTTTTTTCAGGCCTTGTTGTGGAAGGTTATGGGCCTTGGTTTTTGTATTTTGGTTACGCGTCTTTGGTAATAAAATCTTAATTATCCAAAAAAAAAAAAAAAGAAAGAGAAAGAAAGAAAAGAAAGGAAGGAAGGAAGGAAGGAGGAAGGAAGAGGAGGAGGAAAATATTGCGGTCCGCTCCATTTTTTGCAAGGTCAAGGATCAAGAATCGGTCCTACACACTTCAAAAGTGAGGGATCTTTCCTCCTTGGTTATTTCTTTTGTTTGGGGCCGCGAACGAAATGGTATTTGGTTGAGTTGATTTGTTATACTAATGAATACCAGGCAGAATTTTTCCTGAACTGATTTTGCGATCGCATGTTATCAGACAGGCCTTGGTTTTAAGACTGAAAATCCAAGTCGCTTGTTATTAATATTTCGAATGAATGCCATGCATTTCTGGTGGTTTGTGGGCATTGCCCTTTGGCAATGAAATTTAATTATCCAAAAAAAAAAGAAAAAAAGAATGCCATGCACTTCGAACTAATATGGCATTGTAGATGTTATTGTATGTGCTGCTTTTCTGGTTTAAGACCTAAAACTATAAGTAGCTTGCTATTACTTGAATGAATGCCACGGAATTTTCTAACTAACGAAGCGCTTGCATGTTATTGTATGTGTTGTTTTTCGGGTTTTAAGATCGAAAATCCAAGTTGGCTTGTTATTATTTGAATGAATGCCATGCAAAATTTTTTCCGCCGGAACTAACTGGTTATTGCATGTTATTGTATGTGCTGTTTTTCCGGGTTTAAGACCAAACTGCTACTTTGTTATTACTTGAATGAATGCCATGCAGAATTTTTCGAACGATCCGCCACCGTATGTTATTGTATATGCTATTTTTTTTTGGGGTTTTAAGACTGAAAATCTAGGTTGGTTTGTTATTACTTGAATATATACCATGTATTTTTTTTCTCAGTTTTAGGATCAAGAAAATGTGTTTGAGTACTGCTTGCATGACTAACATGCAGAAATTTTCTGGCTTGTACTTCTCCTCGGTTGTTTAGTCATAACTTTCTGTCCAACTCGATTTGTGTTCTGACTTTGGTGATAAGTTTGGTGAGTCAAAATCTAGCCAGCCATCCAGTGGAAATAGGGTGCTCACATCTGTGCTGAAAACTGAGTGTTGTACTTCGGGCGTACCAATTGCTATCATATGTAGTGTTTCTGCATCAGTTGTAATGTGTTGTGCTTGAACATGGTCATTTCTTGGCATGTAGCAGGCTGTATGACTGACATACTGTCTCAGCCTGGGAATATGAATTATGGCATTATTTGCCTAAATAATGGTTGGAATTATGTTAATACATGCTTCAATGATGTCGATAATAGAACGAACCAAATGATAGAAAGATGTAGTGCATGCTTATGTGGATGTAATCGACGGAAGATGGTGGAATATTAAATACATCGCATGTATGTTAAGATATGAAATGTTGTGTGCATTAGACATGAGTGTTCATAGCACACACATAGTGTATTTATGTAGAATGTCCATGTAGAGGTCTCTATACATCGGGTCAAGTGGGTTTGAGTGCATGGGCACAAATCAGACATTGGTGTATGTAATAACACATTGATAGAGACTTTGTACATGGTACTGATTTGGCACTGCGTTGGTGTTGAACGTGGGCTTGGGAAGGGACGAAGTCAAATTGAGTTCAAAGAGCAAACCAAATGGAAAATGAAATAAATCAGCGAGTGTGATGATCTCTCCAGTGAAAGCTCTGAACATCATAGATGGCGATCCACCGGTGAGCCCTGAAAATGTCGAAGGGTGTAAGACCTTGAGACTCCCAAAAGCAGTGTTGCCCAAAAAGATACGAACGATTAAATAAATATCACATAGACTACTGCTGCGAGATGGGAGCTCTGGACTGACTCTGATTGAATTCTTAGTTTAATTTGTACTAGTAGGCCTGAGGTTAACTATACATGGGGCATGTAGAGGCCGCCTCTGTACATGCATGTAGTTTTTTTTTTCATAATAATACAACATGTATGCACGGATTGGTTGTTGGTTTGACTATGAAATGATCATTTGCATGTGCACCTAGGTGGGGAGTAGCCCTTTGATGCAGGAGCTTCTATAAACACACCAAACATTGGGAATTCAGCCCTAATTATTAAAGAATTGGATTGGGGAGGTCAAGATGCATTGAATACATGTGAAAACTTTGGACTCCTATTCGCTCTGGAAGACAAAACATACTACATAAACCCCCGATGGGAGCCAAGATGGGCTGAATACATGTGGAAAACTTCGGTCGGGTGTTGCCTTGGTAATAAATTTAATTATCCAAAAAAAAACCCCAGATGTGGAGTCGCATATTGATTTCAGAAAGATTTGCTATGAGATTTGCTCCAAGATTTATTTTATATTTATTTTAGAAAGTTTGCTTTATTTAGGTTTAAAGTGTTATTTTTAAGAGCAGGTTTTTATGTAATTTAGAAAGTTTCTTTTCCTGTTAAAGTATAAATTGCTTTATTGATTAGTATGAATTATATATACCTATAATGTAGCGTCTTTGAAAAAATCATTTCAAGTTTAATAATATTTTCTTATTTCTTTTAGAGTTCTCTTATTCTTCATTCGGTAGATCTCTTGGGGACGAGCTCAAGCCAGCATTTAGGTAAAAATGCAGCAAAGGACTTTGCAAGGTTCCTTATCCCATTTTATCAATCAACCGTCCATAGTTGATTGTAGATCTTCACCCATTTCATCATCAGTGGATCTTTTCAGAATCTCCAAGAGTAACTACTTTGTGCAAACTCTACTTCCTCACCATCTCATCTTTTCTCTAAACTTCAGAAACAATTTTCAACCTCAACCCAAACTTTCAAATCTTGTTCTATATCACTAAAACCTTCCTAACACCTCTTTTTCCTCATATACCAGAATTCATACTGTCTTAACTAGTGTCTCAAAATTAGCTGAATAATTTATTTGTATAATAGAAATCAACAAAACCCATATATTAATTTACCTAACCTTCTGATCATCCATATCACTACCTAACCTTATCACCTTGTAGGATTTAGTCTTATCAATAAATAAACCTTCTGGTGGGACCCCTTTCAGAATAAAGATAAATGCACAAAGTGCATTTCGCCCTGTAGGTCGGGATTATGTGCGGGCCGAATCGTGTACCTTGATTCTGCTTGTATATATTAGAACACTATGGGGCTTTTAATATATGCTGTCTGCAGAATCAGATGGGGTCTCATGATGACAATAAAAGCCTGTGAGTCAGATTTGTGTAATAACGGATCCTCGGTTCGGGGTGTCATAACATGAATATAAATTGTGCATCCAAATATTTTCAAAGGATACATGAATTTATGATTTAGGAAAATATTTTAAAGATTATTCAAGGGGTGTAATGTAAAGTTTAGAATAATCGGTGGGCATCCCGTTAATTAAATATAGATGTCAAACCGCTTTACCCCAAAGATATTTATAACATTTGTAGAAAAACAGGTTACAGAGATCGCGTTATCAGTTTTTTTTGATAATGTTGCTGCCATTTCCAAAGGCAAGTTCAACACTAAAGAATACACGAGCCCATGTTTCATAAATTAGCAAAACGGATACTAAACTCCCTCCTAAAAACTAAGGAGAAGGCAACACCAAAACAACCACAACAATCAAGGATAAAAACAAAACCTAACACCCACCGCATCCTCGGCAGACACCACACCCCAAAGCCCACCACAACCAAGCATGCAAACTCCAGCCCAACATAGACTAGGACCCAACCAAGAATCTAAACCATCAATCAACAAAAATGAAACAATTTAATACCAAGAATATTAAGAGGAAGGACCATCTCTACACATAGCTCGCTCACCTGATTATCCACCTTCCGGAAACTTGAGATTCAACCTAATATCATTACAAATGATAGAAAATAGTGACCACCGAGAATATGGTTTCCAGATTCATTATTCTGTTCCAAGGAGGCGGAAGCGCCCACGCAATCCTCTTGCATGGCAGAACGCAAAAGGATTTCCTTTAAGAGGGCAATTACCCATAAGAACTCATTCTCCCAACCCGTGGGGCATTCAATCAGATAACCTTAAACAGACAATCAAATTACCAATATGAACTAGTAAACTAAAAACAAGTGGATTCCCGTCTTCAAGATTAGCCCCAAAAAATGACAAGAGTAGAGCTGATCGCAGCGCCCCACCGAGAAGCTTGTCTCAGATAACCAATCTATCTCAGATGGCCATCCAACAATAAATGGCTGTTCTTTGATAGCTTGGGGATACCATATCGTGAGGTGCCACTTGACCAGCACTGGCTTCTTTGGCATTAAAATTGTTCCAAGTCGAAGTAATAAAGGAATTTCTGCAGGAGCAAGGTCTGAACAGATAATATCCTTCTGTCATCAAGGCAATAGTTGGCACAACTATTCTGATAGCAATAAGGCTCGACAGAGTTCGCACTGGCCAATTCCATCTACTCATCATCAATGTAACCTCACTACACGAGCTGCTATTATGAATAGCCGAATCATATGATTCGATCTCCATAGTAAGGAAGGAGGGACCAACCTGTTCCAGGAATCATGCCTGGCAAAGTCCTATTAATGTGCACCTTGTGCTTGATGAAGGGCCTGATCCTATCTCTCAGCTGAAGGGCCAGGAAGTTAATGTTTATTTTTGTGTTTAGCAATATCATTTTGTTGAGGTGTATCTACACAAGTAGTTTGATGGTGAATACCTTTTCTTGAAAAATTCAAGGACTTTTAAAATATCTTGCCCATTATAGGTATGAAGAATTCAATTTAGTTTATGAGGTTTAACGGCTGAGAGCAAAATATTTTAAATAAGCTTTCAACCTCAGATTTTTCCTTCATCAAATAAACCCAACATAAACGAGTATGGTTGTCGATAAAAGTTACAAACCATTTTTTTTCCTTAACGTTGGGCATGGTGCCCTAAAAGCATGTAATTTGTACCTAAGTCTACAGAGCAATTTTCTATATTTATATTTCTTAGGAAGGGTTGTAGATAATTTAGTAACATCATAAAATCCTAAGTTTATTAATGTAACTATAATATTAGATATGTAGTTAGTAAGAGATATCTAGCATTATAAATAATAACCAATCATATAAGAAGAATCAAAGTATAGGGATCTTTGGATCTATACTACTAGTACAAATTAATTAACATTAAGAATGCTGTGTAATCTTGATCGTGATTACTGTGATGTAGGACATTAAAATGGAGGTGTTTTGATGTAACTGACATATAGATTGTGATTCAGATATGGATTATATTAAACTCTTAAATAATATAATGTTATAATTAAGAGTTTAAACTGTCACTAGATGATCATATGCAGATGATCTTAATCCCTAGGTTTGTGACTACAGCTCATTTCAATAGGGCCTTTGATTCATATGTTACGGTATGTCTTAAGACAGCCCAATACTATGTCTCGAGTACCATCGAGATAGGAAAATGGGAACATGTCCTATATATATGGAATCCAAACCCTTTTTATGGGAAGCCGGATAATTGGTTCCTTAAGTGTTAATTGAATCTAATATTGAGCATTTAATTTATAATGTGTTTATAAATTAAATCGTTCACTAGTGAATTAATGGAACTTAAGGATAAAGATATCACTAAGCAGGTAAAACTATGAATTTTACCTAAATAATGATGGAACAATTTTGGTGGATTGATTGTATAAGACTATCATAATGGATCTGTTGAGTAATTGTGTAAATTATTCTGTAATTACAATATCTGGCTTCAGATTTTAGTGGAATAATATCGAACTAATAAATTAGATCAATCGACAAAGATTTAATTAATCTCAAATTTATTGGAGCTTGAACTATATATCATATGTAAAACCAGGAAAATTCAAATTTTTGAAAAGGGTAAATGGTCATTTTGGTAAAAATCTGAAATTTTCTAGATCTTGATGATGAAACCGACTTCACCGTTGAATCGCCCAAATCTACTACTATGCCTAATTTCGTGGCCAAATTCGAGACAGCTAGAATTTCACATTTTCGAAGACCGAGTGTCAGGTGCCGAAACCTGCTTTGTGAGACAGGATGATCAAAGTCACTAATACATAAAAATTCATGTGACAACATGTTGCATGATTAGTGATAGGATGAGACGAATGGCTTAGATTAAGCCAAGTGTCAAAAATCCAACACTTTAAAAGGACATGATAATTTGAAACAGCACGAATAAAGACAAATAGTGGTC
Source organism: Tetrastigma voinierianum (assembly GCA_016808115.1). Lineage (NCBI taxonomy): Eukaryota > Viridiplantae > Streptophyta > Magnoliopsida > Vitales > Vitaceae > Tetrastigma > Tetrastigma voinierianum. The sequence continues at coordinate 343,733 of JAEQBH010004529.1, read as the reverse complement.
AGTTTTCTTCTCCAAACGGAGAGAGTAATCTTGGCAGTGAAGACTGGTTTGAAAATTCTAGAGAGAGAAAGAGTTCTTCTTTCAGATTCACGTTAATCGTTTGGCTAGCTTTACCTCAAGAAGTAAAGTTATCACGTGAGGGCCACGCGCCTTTAATATTCCATTTTAATGGAGTTCCAACAACTCCAAGAGGTAGGGATCTTTCCTACTTAGTTTATTCTTTGCCAGAGCCATGTAAAATGGTAAGGAATATCTCCGAGGCTTCATTTAGTCAGAATTTTGGTCTCAAAACATTTAACCTAGTGTGGAGAAAATTTACTTGTGTGGTCGTGGAACAATGCCAACCCGAGGGTTGATCGTCGGAATAGTCACGTTGATTTTTGTGCAGAATTTATGATGTTGAGTGATTCAAAACAATTGCTTGTGTTTGTTAATTAGCCCATGTGAGCCAATTTTGGTGTTGATTGTGAATTTGAATAACATAGGATTATGTGGATTAATTATGTTAGATATGTTACGTTTTATATATTAGCATGAGTTGTCGATTGACATATCGCATCTATTATGCAATCACCCTAGAATATTAGAGGAGGTATGATATGAAAAGAAAATAAAAAGGAAAAATAAGCTTAGAAAGGAATTTAACGGAAGATTTTTCGGAGAATTGTGGTTAGAGATTGTCCAAACAATTCACGCTTGAGGGGCTAATGAATTGTTTCCCGAGGGTTATCCAACAGATTCATTCTTAGAGGGTTGTCCAATAAATTTCCACTGTGTCTCCAAGAGGTCTTTTGAGAACAAAGTTTTTTTTGAAAATTCGACATTTTACTCAGATTTAGCTTAGGCATGTGAGGGAGCTCATTAGGACTCGAGATAATGGATTAGTATGTAGACATTCAAGTAGGATCATGTATTGCTTGAGTGTGTTTGCTCTTCATGACATGTGCACTGAAGGAAAACTCATAGAAATTTTTACTATTTGGGTTTTGCCACCCCATTTAGGACATCACATATTGGAAAATGTGAGTGTTGTGATAGAGACTTGATTTTCACTTAGAGGTCGCTTAGAAGAAAGCCGTTGTGGCTTTGGGAATCTGCTTTGTATGTACATGTATTAAAACTCTAAATTTTGATATATGTTTGCAAAGAGTACTTATTAACTCTTGAACTATTGTATAGTTGATGGTTTCAGAGTATTGATGGAGGGGCCCAAGTGGCCATTATTTTACTCGCATGTGGACCCTATGGTCATTGTTAATTGTCAGATGTTTTGTACCTTGGGTGAGAGCTCCCGCATGTGAGACTCGCCTCGATTTTCTGAGTGGTGTCGGTTACCCGACATTCACTATATCGAGAGGGTTGATGGAAGGTCAACGAGACACCCTCGGCTTTGGGGCTTCACACCACAAAGTCCCCTGCCGCCTATAAACAGACACAGATTAAATTAACAAGAAATCCTCGGAGGGCATAGTTGGAAAAGAAATTGTTTCTAGCAACTAGTGTAGTAATTATTAGATGATTTAAATATTAATTAATTAATTATTGAATTAATTAATTATACTATATGGATAGAAACTAAGACTTGAGAAATAATAACACACTAATTAGCCAATTAATTAATTACTAGGGAGACCTCTGATAAAGTAAAAAAATGATATAGACACGGGCTTCAAAACCCGGGAATTTCTAGATCTTGGATGACTACGCTGGGACATACCATTGAGTTCGTCTCACGAAATCTATATTATTAGTCGACTCTTTGTCAACCCGAGAAGAACTGACCAGTAGTATTTCAGGGACAAACTTTATTAAATGAGAGGAGGACACGTGGCATGAAGATGCATGCCATGTGGAACCCGAGGGAGAGGGACACTTTGCGGCACTTGGGTGAGGCCATGTCACAACTTCTATCTTGCATGAGAGGAAAAGTGTGGGAAAAGGGGGAAATAGAAATGAATGGTGGATACTATGTGTCATGAGAGAAGGAAGAGGTGTTCTACACCAGATGGTATTCCACCCAAAGCACCAGCGCTTCTTTATTAAAATAAATAGAGAGCCGGCAGCAGCTGAGTTTGATCACTGGCGGTTGTTGATAACTCGCTAATGCATGCCAGTGAGAGATGGGCCTTCCCTCTAATATCCTTGGCAATTGTGGTTCTGTCAATTCACCGTGATTGTGGTCCTCTGCTTCGCCGCTCACTCTTTCGTCCTTGGGTTGCCTTTGATCTGGCCAGGGCGGGGTTGTGGGTTTATTTTTTCTTTCTGCCCTGGCCAGGGCTTGTGTTTAAAACAGTCTTTGGTGTTTGTGGGGTTGTTCGGTTGTTGCCCTTTCTCTAATTATGCGGAGGTGCTAGTCTGCTTTTTTCTTTGGCTTCGCTGGGCCTGGTTCTCCTTGTAATTACTCTTTCGTTGGTTGTGAGCCTTGCCTTTGGTAATAAATTCTAATTATCCAAAAAAAAAAAGGAGACTTGGTAAGAGGCCGGAGCAAATTCCATAGCCCGCTACCTTGTCGGTTTGAGGTTCGAAATTTCTAAATCGTTTCAATTACAACATATAACACTTCAAGATGTGATAAAGCTTTATCTTAATGTTAGTGCCTAGTATGGGGTTTTACTACAACCTGACTATTAAAGAAGGATTTTATCAAGAGTCTACTTCAAAGCAATCCTAGTAGTGCTAAACCACCCTTAAACCTCAAGTAAAAAGGTGAAGTGCACACACAACAAGGAGCCCACTCTAAGTCAAGGCAAGGCTTTGAATGCTACTCGACTAGTATATAGCTTCGAATGTCCTAACCGGACAGAAAAGTGGTTGCCCAGTTGAAGAATATGAAGTTGAGGTGGAAGAAGACGCCAAAGAGGCAATTGAATCCGACCATGAAGATACGTTGGAGGAGCGACATGCCCACCATGGGAGACTTCCCTTAGCTGTTCAAATGAGGTCTTAAGATAAAGGGCCTCGCTTGTTAGGAGAATTGTCATGTCCACATATCTTTCACAAAGTGCACATCTAAGGACAGGGTTTGTTTGGTTATTATTGATAGTAGGAGCTTCGAGAATTGTGTTTCCTTAGAGATGGTGCAAAAGCTTGATTTGAAGATGGATCCACATCCAAAACCCTATAAACTTAGCTGGCTTCAAGAGGGTAGCGACATCAAGGTAAAGTAGCATAGGTGCTCTTGTCTCTTTACAATCGAGCACTACCGTGATCGGCATGGTGTGATGTTGTTCCAATGGATGTTCGTTTACTTGCTACTTGGGAGGCCATGGCAATATGATAGGCGTGTCATTTACGATGGCCTTCAAGAACACTACACATTCCGCAAGGATGGGCACAAATTGTTCAGCACCGTTGAAACCGGAATTGCTATCTCCAAACCAAGCAGAGAGTGCACTTTGTTGTCAAAATCCGAAGTTGAGAAAGAAATCAGAGTCAGTTCAAGATGGGATAAATGGTTGCTATTGAAGAAACCGAAAAGTGAGAAGGAGATCCCAAAAGAAGTAGAGCCAATTTTTGGCGTAACTTGTTGATGTAGTACCTGGAGGAGATTCCACGGTCGCTCTCATGAGATATTCAACATCAAATACTCTCGTACTGTGCCTCGTTTTGCCAAATAAACTACTATAGGATGAGTCCTAAAGAAAATATGAAGAGCTTATGTTAATACGAGGTTGCCCAACAAAGGGCTTATTCGAGAGAGTAAGAGCCCTCAGGCAAGTGGTCCATGCATAGAACTCGGCTGAAAGCTCCATCTTGAGGTAGTCTATGGACTACAACCGGATTGGACTATGGAATTAGCACCCCATCCGACTATTCAACAATTTAGTGAGATGTCGGGTTAGAGCCAAAGAGATCAGCAGAAGCTGGTGCTAGTGAAGTTCTCGCTTAAAGATTAGTAAAGAAGAATGCCAAATATGTGGAACAAGCAAATAGACGCCGCAAGTATGTCGAGCCTCGAGGTCAAGAATCGGGCTCAAAAGACTTAGCGAGGTGTTTCACCAGAGTTTGAAAGCCTAAGCCAAGGGTAGATGGTTCCTCTTTCAAGATTATAGAGAAAAATTAGAGAGAATGCCTATAAGTTGCAAATGCTTTGATCGGATATGAAATTTCTCCAATGTTCAATGTCAAGGACTTGATGGCTTATCACTATGAAGACTGAGGGCAAGTCTTTTTTTCCAACTATGGGGGATTGATGCAGAGCTTCTAGTAAACACGCACCGAACATTGGGAATTCAGCCCAATTATTGAAGGAATTGATCGGGAGGTCGACATTGAATATATGAAAACTCCCTTTGGACTTCATTTGGGCCTTGAAGGCAAAAAACGTGGTCACTTGGACAAACCCCCCATGTGGAGCCACCATATTGATTTTGTAGTGTGATATGTCGCAGATCTTCCTCGGAGGATTTGTTTTATGATTCTACCGTATTTCTTTTAGAAAGATTTGTCTAAGATTTATTCATCCTTTAGGAAGATTTGTTTATTTATTTTAGAAAGTTTGCTTATTTATTTAGAAAGCTTGCTTTTAGGGAGTTGCTGTATGTAATTTAGAAAGTTTTTTCCTAGTTAAAGTAGAAGTCATATATTTGATTTAGGAAAGTACACTTATAGAGTACTTCAATGTATGTTTTTTAAAATCAGTTCATGTTTGGGGCTAATATTTTCTGTATTTCTTTTAAGAGTTCCCTTGTTCTCTTATCTCTGGGTGATTCTCGGGGACTAGCTCAGGCTTTCATACCTAGGTGGATTCCTCGGGTGGCAAGCCTGTCCTACTTAATAATCAACCCGCCCATATTGATCAGGGCGCCTTCAATTGCCATTCATTCAGGATCGTTTTATTAACTGTATAAGTAACCACTTTGTGCAAACTCTACTCTCCTCACCATCTCATCTTTTCTCTGAACTTTTCCATAACCAAATTTTCAACCTTCAACTCAAAACTTTCCAAATTGCTCCATACTACTAAACCTTCCTAAAGTAATTTTCCTTTATATGCCATAAATTTCCTTTCTTAACTTGAAACCTAAATTCGTCCATAACCTATTTTCACCCAAGAAACTAATTCCCAAACCTCATATTTTGACTTTACCTAAACTTCCTCGATCATCCATCAGTTTCTGTCCCAACCCTTGCATCAATTATCTAATTTCTCAATCCATTACACGAAAATTAGCTCATGGCTAATTAATCTAACACAAGCAATTCACCTTAATCACTCACCCAAACACATTCTCTCAATAAAATATTAGAGAACATCTATTCACATTAGTATTCATGGCAACATTTTATTCATGTGAACAAGACTTCTTCGGATTATCGTTTCACTCGCCAAATATTCAACACTGCTCTAATTTTTAGAACCCGAAATCCATGGCCATTTTCAGCCTCACACTAACACAATTTATTTCATAAATTATGAAACAACACTTAAACAGCTCCTACACAGTCATTTAACTGGTCTAAATGGGCTCTAAAAATTCTCCAAAATTTTAGTCACCCGGTCCCAAGTTTGGGATCGATCAACAATAGCTCAAGGCCCCAAAACCAACCAACATTACAAAACACTTAAACAAAGTAATCTCTAAGTAGGATAAAACCCTACTCGTGGAGTTTGTCGAAACCCAACTTTTGGTGTCCACGCGTAGCTCTTGTCGCTGCAGGATCAACTTTGCTTTCACCCCGATTAAAACTCCAAGGGTTCGATTGCAGAGATCCGAGGTTAAAGCGAAGAGAAGAAATAAAAATATTTAAAATTCTCTCAACCTCTCTTCACGCGCCTCCGTCTCCTCCCAACGCCCTCTCTCTCCCTTTTTATTGATTTTTCCATTTTATTATGATTATTATTATATTATTATTATTATTTTTTTTTTTTGTGGATAAATAAGCGTTTATTTCCAAAAGGCAAGCCCCACAACCAAAGAATATGAGCCCAAGGCCCAAAAGAAGAAGAACTGATTTAACTCCCTTAAAATTAAGGAGAAGGGCCACAATTTGAAACAACCAACAAATAAACTAAGGACAAAAAACAAAAAACCAAACACACTTCCACAACCCGGAAGGAGACACCACACCCCAAAGCCCAGCCCACAGCCCGAGCAAAGGCAACCAAGGCCCAAAAGAGACCAGGACCCAACCAGCAACAAACCCATAAATTCAACCAAGAGAACCACCAAGTCCAAAGATATTAAGAGGGAAGGACCATCTCTCACACATAGCCTGTCACACTGGATTGTTCACTACATCTTCCGGAAGTTTGAGATTCCCAACCGAACATCATAAACGCAGATGAAATATAGCAACAATGTGGGAGAATCAGATACCATAGACTTACTATTTGCCTCCATAAATGATAAATTTAGGCACCCCACGCAATCCTCGTAATAGAACAAAAGGATTTCCTAGTAGCACATACCCATAAGAATCTATTCTCCCAACCAAGGCATTCCTGAATTCCCACATAAACTTCCTAAAATTCCCTAACCAAATGTCAAAGGAAATGGCAACTAAAAACAAGTGATTCCTGCCTTCAACATTAGCCCAAAACACATGAATTAGAGTTGGCCTGACTCCCATTCTGAGAAGTTTCGTTTCACAGAACTAATCCGGTCCCCGAATGGTCAACCAAACAATAAAAGCATGCTCCCTTATAGCTTGGGGAAACCATATCGTATAAATGCCGCGAAACCACCAAAGATTTTCGAACAAATTGGTTCCGGTGTAATAACCGTGGAAGACCCTGCACGAGCAAGTAAGTGTCCATGAAACAATATCCTCTCTTCTAGAGACATCTATGATGCACCAACTGCTTGATTTCATGGCCGCAGACTGCAACAGCCAATTCCACCTACCTTCCCCAATAATCTCCGCCTACAAGAGCATGATTCACAACAGAATCATATATATCCAGAGCTAGGGAGGGAGAGAGGACCAACCGGATTCCGTGAATCCGTGCCATAGAATGTCCCTTACCGTTATAAACCCTCGTGGATCGATGAAGGTCCCATCATCTTCACCAGAGAATTTTTCCACAGCCTAATTAACAAATCGAAGGAGTTTTGCACACCAAAGACTCCCGTCCCAACAATACAACCTCCTCGCACCCACGCCACCCATAAGGAGTCCTTCCTATAAAACAGGTTCCAAATGTGCTTCATAACATTAGTACTATCTTGAGTCTTTGATCCGACTTGCACTTCAAAACCACCCTCCTGCCCTTCCTAAGACAGCCATAGATTCCATTCGATCTAGGCTCACTAGTAATTTCAAGGTTTCACTCTACGTAAAATTATCAAGAGTTGTTCAATTTGGAAATTATGTATTTCGGATAATGAACATGATTTTAATACAATACAATCGAATACTATAAGATCGTACAATGTCAATTTTCCCAAGATAGATAACGCCCGTCATTCAAGACTGAATTCGCTATTATTTTTTCCGGTATGGCCGGCAATCACGGCACAAATTTTGTTGAGACTGTATGGAACACCAAGATATTTCATAGGAAACCCCTAAACTAAGCCGCGATGTTCGAAGAGCAGATTTGTTCACCATTCACCCCAAGCAATGAAAATGGCGCTTTCGTATTGTTTATCTGGCAATGTGGAGTAAAACAACTGCTCAACTCATCCAAAATAACTTTTGATAATCGATATCGGCCTCCACTAGCAAAAGAAAATGTCATCCTAAAGCATAGGTGTGTTAAGTTGATATCCTTACATTTAGGATGAAACTGAAAATCCTGTCTACGGGCAGCCAACGACAAGGATCTAGAAAAAGCCTCCATGGCAATGATGAATAATAAAGGCGATATGGGATCCCCTTGTCTCAACTCCACGCTATAGCAAAAACCCAGCAAGCTCACCATTTAACAAACAGAAGGCTGGGGTAGTGGATACAAGCCAATACATTTAAAAAAGAAACGAGGTACCATTTCTCAAGTTAAAATACCTGCATTATAGCTCAACCGACAAAGCCAAAGGCCTTTAGCGTTAACTTTGTGAGCACACTCCGGGAGGGCCTTTATCACGCATGATAGCTCGATCATAAGCCTCGGGTACGTTGGATATTATCGGCTATACTCGACCTGCACAAAAGCCGATCGCATAGGCTTATAATTCAAAGAATGCATTGATTTAAACCTCGCAGTAATAATCTTCGATATGCACTGCAAACTATGTTACAATAGATATCGTCTATAGTCGCTCATAGACTCCTGGATTAGGACCTTGGTACTAAAGCAATTATAGTGCAATTAATCTCATGAGTAAGCCGCGATTTGAAGAATGATAACATCAGACTAATTACATCACCTCCAATTATACTCATGCCGCTTTGAAGAAAAGAGAAGAGAAGCCATCCGAGTCTCTAGGGCTTTAAATCATCAATAGAGAACAAGGCCTTCTTTTATTTCCTCATGAGAAATATCACCATTAGTGGGAATGGCCCAGATGTTGTGGCGTCCAACCAAACCCATCAACGTTCTTCAAATACTCTTGGTCATTAGGTGTGCCATCAACACATAGTATATTTTTGAATTAGCCAACAGCTTCCTCCTTAATAGCCAACGGATCATCAATTCTGCAGCCATTCCCCGAGGTTAAGACTTTAATCATACTCCGAGCATTCCGAGCCTTGACTGATTTGTGGAAGAAACTGTTCGTCCTGGCCTGAGCTATCAGACTCTTAGGGATTTTGCTTTATGTCCTCCAATGAGGCAAGATCATGGAATATCTTAAACACTCCTCCCCATTATCCATTAGCAGTGGTATCGAAGGATTGTTCAAGATAGCAGATTTTGGCCACGCTTTATCATGCACTTCCCGGCATCCTCGCAACACGATCACGAGCTTTATCTAAATGAGTGCAAAATTGAACATCTTAAGGAAGCCTCACTCTTTCGGCCTTTGTGATGCTCTATACATGGGAGTCCTCAGACCTTTCTATCCCAAGCTTCTTCAGACTATCCCAAGAGTAGGCTGGTCACCTTGGTTAAAATTTGAAAGGATATTTTTCTTGCGTCAGGCCTGACTAACATTAAGGTTTGTAAACTGAGGGCAATGGTCGATAATCCAGAGATTGGACTGCTTAAAGGCATTGGGAAACATATCCATACAATATTCATTTTGAGACACCGGATCCAAATTTTCCTAGCTATGAAGTTTCGCTCGCGCCTGGCTCATCCACGTAAATATGGGACTCCAAAAAAAAGGAATATCCACATCCAAGATTGAACAAACACTCATGAAATTCACTCATAGTTGTATCCCGCACCAAATACCTCTGTATTTACATCAGATGAACTCGTAGTGGCGGAATTACCTAATAACACCCATGGATTCACAACCATCTGCACACACCATCGAAGACGATTCTAGTAACTCCTTCTATCAGTCAGAAGAGTTCGAAGTATAAACGGCCGAACACCAAAATGAGAAGGTCCTGGATATGTTTGTAACACGACACAGCATTGCTTGGTCCATGGAGTGAAAGATATCAATGCTAATTTTTCCAGGATTACCACAAATCCATATTCTACCAAGCAGAGCATGATCGTAATTATGAAACAATTTCCAACCCGAAAATTGCAGAAGATCCTGCTCTTATTCAAACTCTAATCTGAGTTTCAAAATATATACAAAATCAAGAGCATGGGATTTAACAAACGAACACTTATTTGCTTAAGGGCCGTTCACCCTTATGTTCTATGTAGTCGAATTTAACTATCGTGGAAGTCGCGTGACGCCTCTCGGCACTACATTGATCCCCGTATATTAGCAAGGTTCGTTTCAGGTTTCTTGAGCTTCTTCCTAGAAATTGTACAGCGCAGTCCAAATTTCATCAACTCTTTACTATGCTTGAACGTGTCAAGTGACAAAGGAATTATCAGAGAATTCTGGGAATTATTACAGTGTTCGACCGAGAAACTAAAGATTATTGCTTTTCTTCATGTCACTAGGCATTCAAATGTATTTCACGAATCGGTCGATCCCTTCATTTCCATATACTAATTACCTCCTCAACACACGGCACTGCATCACTGATTTGTACACTGCCATCTCCCAGCCCGCTTTCTGTGAAACAACACTGGAATCCACCCTGGCCGCACCTTTCTTCCCTGATTCTCAGAACATTCATATCAACAATGCACAACACATCCCCAAATTCACGTAGACATTGTTACCCGGATGAAGGGTACAATATGCTGTTTGACCCTTCTTAACTTGACAATTTTCCAGATTATGACCAAACGCTTGTAAATCAAGGAAGATTGTGGAGCCCCAGGGATATTCAACTTTATCTGAGAAATTGCCATTACCACTGTCCAGGAGAACTGATTTAGGGAATTCACAATCCACTCCCACCTCTACACATATCCTAGCAAAGGATAACTTTGTCTGGTTCTCAGTAAGTGAATCAAGGTGGAGCGGAATACCAATAAAGGATTGCGATGTACCCCCAAGACATAGAAGTAACCCATCATTCCCGCGAAGATTAGAATTTCGACCAAATCGGGATGGGAGATGAATGATGTTGTTATCCATGCCGTGGATGCCATGCACGAATATGAAGGGTCTCCTCTGCCAAAGGTGGACCCGAACTAAACTCAATCCTTGCCTCCAACCTCAATCGCAGCGATAAACCATTCTGGGTTGTGGATATGTTTGGCATCTCCTTCACTTTCACATCATAACTAGAAAGACAACCCGAATGGGAGATATTTATCCGTGAATTATCCATCAAATGCACTTTCCACATATCAATTTTCATTCATCGTACCCGGCTTCGAGGTTTGGCAACCATCTTCCATCAAGATTATGTGTGGACTATAGAACGAGATAACCACGCTTCTTAGGCATTGAGAAAAGGTTCTTCAAGGATTTCACCTGGAGCACATCTTCTCCCCAAATCACCATTCTTTGTATCCTTCGCTCCACTGTTTGGCCTGAATTTCTGCTCTTTTCTTTCTGCTACACAGCCCCAAACAACACGCGAACCAACCTTACCCCGGTAGACATTCGCCACCAAGTCATAGTGCGCCTCACATGACTAACATATCCCTTCTCAACCCAGATATCCCTCTCTGATCCAACTGCAGAACGCTTCACGCACGTGATGCTTATAGAGGATGTTAACGGCCCTCCATGACTCGGTGGGAGCCAAAAGAAGAGCCTTGCTGATCAGACCGGGTTTGAGTCAGAGAGTAACATCAACCGGGACCAAGACGGACTCTGTATCTGACAAATGGATCTAGAGTGGACCAAATGCCGAATCGCAAGAGATCCGCACTATCGTCAGAGCTCTGGTGGGTGGTATTGATCATCTCCGATGAACTCACATCAACATAGTCCACAATCATTCGGGCATATCCGCAGAGAACTCACCAGACCCATGGTACTTTGTGTGAATCCTTTAGGAACTCCACAAATGTAAATCTCTGAGAGGGCCTACCACTTCAGGGTCAACTCTAATAACTCCAGTTCCACCACGATTTTATCATTACCGGAGGTCAAGGCGTAGACGACGACTGCAGTTTCCTTTAGACTGCAGTTTGCATTTTTACCCCACGTGATGACGACACCAGAGCTTCTCTTTTAGCAACCACTATCACTTTGGGAGGACAGATGGTTACTCAAGACAAGCTTCCTGCCGGGTCTTATCAACTCGCTTATTATTATTATTATTTTGAATATATGATTCATATTCACTTAATCATTATGAATCATTATTATTTTGAATATATGATTCATATTGCTTTATTCGGGTCCGTTTATCCTAAAAAATTTATTTTTGGCACCACTTTTTATTTTAAATGAATTTAACCCAAGTATTTCCGACTTCCAGATTTTCAGAAAAACTTCGCCCTCTCAAGTCATCGATCTTGGCTATCACCAAGAAAAATCGTGAAATATTCTGGCTTGTCTCACACCGGGACGAACTTTTGGGTCACTAGATTTCGATCTAATTTTCATTATCCGAGACTGAGAATCTCCCGTTTTCAACCTAATGCCATCATTCTTACCCTTCTTTAAAAAATTGATTTTTCTCGGTTTTACAAAGATGTGCACTTAGGTGGGAGTAGCCCTTGTAGGAGACTTTCTACCTAGCATAGCTCACCCCGCTGTGGAATATTTTCGAGGCACTCAGAGGTTATGATTTGATGAGGTCTTACGAGAGGAAGATCTAAGACGGGGTTTATCGTGTTTTTTTGTAAAATTTCTAGGTAGAAACCCATTTTTGTTTTAAACTGAATCGGTTGTCAAAGTCTTGTACTTTATAGACGTAAATGTAATTAAACTCAGATTATATGTTTAATACAATTTGGTAAGGTCAGATTCACTGAGGATGTTTTATTAAGGTTTTGAACTATAGGAAGTCGCCTATTTCGATCCTATGTATTATCCGAACTTTAAGATTTGATTTTTGTTGGGAAGCAAAGGGAATTTTGGCCCTGTTTCCTTCATGGTATATTAGCCCACTGTGCAGGCTATAGCTTCTAACCACGAACGACTTCACAGCCTGCTATGGCCTTTACTCGAAAGGTCCGAGAGTGACGAGTTGTGGCCAATCTCTTCTCGCCAATTGACTCTTGGGTAGAGCCGAGCCTCCTGACAGCTGACTACAGAGCTTGCTGACTTTGGTCGAGCTGAGCCTCCCGGATGAGTCGAATTCTGCAGCAGAGTCAACACTTCTACGGAAATGAAATGGATCTCTTCGTCGAGCCAGCTCTTCGATGAGTCAATTCCTCTGCAGAGGCTGAGCTGACCTCTTTGGTCAGAGTTAAGCTCTCATGGATGAGCTGACCTCTCAAGAGTCATTTAAAACTGTAGCACAAAGGATCCGTGATGCCAGAGCATTTACAACATACATTGGGAATCAATCTTACTTGGAAAATCTTATTTGAGGTTGGGAAACTGAACACTCACATATTTCTATTTGCAAGCGTTTTGAGTTTTATTACTTATTTGATTTGAGTTGGTTGATAGAAAGATTTGTTCTCCAAGTCAAAGTGTAAGAGTTTCTTTATTTAATTTAGAAACTGTTAAATAGAGTTGCTATTTCTTTTTTTTTTTCTGCTTTTTTTTTTTTAACCCTGGATGGAGCAATCTAATAAACCCATTAATGGGACTTCTAAATTGTACAAAGCAACTCACTTTGACTTGGAGAACAAATCTTTCTAAAATAAACTAACTCCAAATCAAATAGTAATAAAACTCAAAACACTTGAAATAGAAATATATTAGGGTGTCTAAGGTTTCACAACCCAAATCTGAATTTTCCAAAATTAAGATTGAATTCAATGTATGTTGTAAATGCCCGCATCACTAGATCCTTTGTGCTTGATTTTCATCATTCCCTTTCTAAAAGATCTGGCCCCGAATCTTAACCATAATGTTGTCGAAGTGGCATGAAAATAAATACATATCCTCCACACTCCATCCTTTGGGACTGGCACTGATGTATACCACATGATCTAGCCAAATTCTTCCCACTTGGCTTGGAAGCTCTGTCTCCCCGAGGGTAAATCACTGTGGTCATCCTCAGTGGGATTACATACTTCGAACCCCGGTAACAAGGAAGAAACAATACTGTTAGCAAATCTAAGAATCAAGAAGATCGTTAGTCTCCAAAGCGCCTCTTTGTACAAAAGTACAAAACATAGCTTTTAGAATAAAAACACTCTTAGTTCACTATCTTTGTATAGAAGCTTTCTTTCTTTTTGTTTCTGTTCATCGTCACTTCTCGATCTTGTTTTCTCTTCGTTGTTCACTTTAAGATCTTTTTTCCTTTCAATTTCTTTTCCTTCTCGCCTCTTTCCTCTATCACTTTCCTTTTCCTCTGTTTTTCTTCCTCTATTTTTATTTCTTTTCTTTCTCATTTTTTTAATCATGGTCTTGATTTCCTTGTCTGTCACCTCTGTTCTTGTTCTATTTCGTTTGCATCAGGGTGGTTTATCTTCCTTCTCCAATGATTATCTAACTTCTAAAGGGATGAAATTGGACTAGGTTCATAACGTGTATTGGTACTGTCCTCTTCTTGACTTGATTCTCGATCTTGATAGCCATATGCAATCTATATCCTCCAATCCCCACGTAATGCTGCAATTCCACCACATTTTGAACAATCACTGCTTAAACTCGCTGCAAACCTCTGCCATTGTAGCATCTCTGATCTTCTAATATTTGTCGAAGCCATGTAACCTTCATCTCCTTATAATACTCCTTACACTACGATTTCCTTGCCTTAGATTTTGCAACTTGTTGTACATTTGGCCAGTAGTAAGTTGAAACAAATCTCTTTCGCATCACCCTCTTCATCTCTTCCCATACAGCCTACAACTCGGCTCCCTATTCCATCTCATATTAAAACTAATTGTCCTAATCAAACTGTTAGTTCCAAGAACCCGGTGGTAAAGAAGTTTCACCTTCTTATTTTCGAATAATCGTGATAATCAAAACCAACTCCACCTTTCCTCTCCCACTCAAGATATGCCCTGGGGTCATTCTTTCCTTGGAAAGAGCGGAATTTTCTATTTAATGTTTCTCAAATTATTATCTTCCTGATTCCTAGCTTCTTTATGTCTCCCCATACCTCTTGTTACTAATAATTCGAATCATAACCATCTATCTTCAAAGTCTCCTCCGTCATACTCCTTCGTCTACCCCGCGCCTCTCTTGGCAGCCTTTCCTTCTAAAGGCTGGAGGCTGGTCGTCAAGCTGCCCCACCCTCTCAGGAATTGTTCCATTCAAAATTTAAATGATCTTCTTACTTCACTAGTTATACCTATATTAAAATCTCAGACACTCTCCCGTAATACTTTCGATGCGCTGTTTTGCCATATTGCTGTAAAACAAGGTTAAAGAAAAGAAAATAATAAACAGGACCTCAAATCACTTCACATGTTTGCAATCGATTCACTGTCTACCTGTGAGCCACACAATATATTTAGCTTTTTTTTTTCTAAATTTGACCACTCTGGCTTTTTTCCTAGAATTTCTTAGTTCTTTGAACCAATCAAACAAATCTGATTTTTTTTCCGCAAAATCAATCAAACCCTTACCAAAGGATAAAAGTTGGTGGCGTCAACAAATATTCAAGTCTTTACTTAAGGCAACAAAATAGGGACACTCAAAAATTTCTCGGCTTTTTTCAATCGACTTTTTGCTTTATATTATGGTGGGACTTGATTTCAACAACCGGAATAATAATATACTTAAAAAAATTTATGATTTTTTTTCAATTTTTTTTTTTTGTAATCTTGGGATGGACTACTCATGAAAAAAAAAAAGAAACAATAAAAAAAATTATATCCAATCAAGAATGAAGGAAAATCGACTGGTGGGATGGAGTAGATATTAGGTTGTGACTAAATCGGGGATTGAACGGAATTTAGAAGGTATGGATGAAATGTGACTAAGATGGTCGGACAAAGAAAAATAATAATTAATAATAAAAGATAGGGAAACCAGAAAAATAGAACTGATGGTTTCTGATACCAAATGATACGAACCCCGTCAACTTGTGAGGAGATCTGATCGAATTAGTCTCAAGAAATCCGCTTCAATGCTCATTGATGGACATTTTGACCCGCTGTTTATATGGAAGCAAGAACCTTGGTATAGTGAGGACGCCACACCGGTGATGGATCCGACTGATAAGTCTTGATGAACGCCACTTAATAACCGATATGTTCAAGGAGTTCTTCAAAGAACTAAAGAGAAATTGGAAACTCTCAATTTTATTAATGCTTAAAACTTGGAAGAACATAAGGATAACAAGCCTTTAAATAGGCCAAAAATATGAAGAATAGAAACTAAATATTCGGCCACAAGGAAAGCAACATTTGGCCAAACAAGAAAGAAACTAACATATTTTTCCTAAACTACTACACACTAAAAATATCCATGAAGGAGAGAAAAAGGAAACTATATAATTTTAAGACAAGGTTTCAAAATAGAATTAGCGCCAAACTGGGAACAAATCAAGAGCAAATCTTAGAACAAATCATCTCCAAATCTACAAGAACTGGGCCCAAAATAGCAAAGCAACCAATGTAAATCATCACCAACCAGCAAACCTTTCTTAAAAAAAAAAAAAGAAATAGCAACCCGTATTTAATTAATTTAAATTAAATAGTTAACTCTACTTTGACTTGAGAACAAATCTTTCAAAATAAACCAACTCAAATCAAAATAGTATTAAACTCAAAACACTTGAAATAGGAAATATATTAGGTGCTCAAGGTTTCATACCCCAAATCGAATTTTCCAAAATTAAGATTGAATTCTCAATGTATGTTGTAAATGCTTCGGCATCACGATCCTTTCGCGGCTTTGATTTTCATCAAGAGCCGAGCCTCGGATGACCCACTTTCGCGCAGCGCCGAGTCGACTCTCGTGCGTAGCCGATTATCCCGACGCAGTCGACCTCTTCGTCGATGAGTCGACCCTTTGGGCGTAACCAGCCTCAGGTCGAGCCTAATTCCTTTACGCAGTCAGCTCTTCCGCAAAGCTGACCTCTTTAGGCATTAGCCGAAATTTTTCGTCGAGCCGACCTTCTTACAGAGTCGAGCTCTTACGGTCGCAGCCTCAACAGGATGAGTCATGGCCGAGCTCAACAAGGATGAGTTGCGGTGTATCGAAGCCCTAGTGGACGAAATGTAGGGCGGCCAGCTCTGGCAGGGATGAGCCGCAGAGGTCAGCCGACCCCTTTGGTCGGGCTCTTCTGCCAAGCTCAAGAAAATGATGCAAGGTCGGGACCGTGATGGATGATCCGTAAGTTTGAGTAAGTCAAAATATGGGCTCGGGGTAGTTGGGCCAAAATAGGTTATGGACCTAATTTTGGAGATTTTGTAAGTTAAGAAAGGTAAATTTATAAGGTAAGGGGAAAAGTGATGAGAATCAAGGCACAAAGGATCCGGATGCAGTAGAGCTTCTAGGAAGATTCATTAGGAATTCAATCTTAATTATGGAAAATTCAGATTCGTGATAATGTGAAACCTCGAGACGCCTCGAATATATTTTATGTTTCCAATTGTTTGAGTTTTATTTACTATTTTGATTTGGAGTTGTTTTATTTTAGAAAGATTTATTCTCCAAGTCAAAGTGAGAAGTCGCTTACTTAATTTAGAAAGTGTGTTTTGGTTAGAAAATAGGAGTTTTGCTTCTTTTTAGAAAAGATTCGCTTTCAGATTTGGTGCTGATTTGTCGACGGTGATGATTTGTCTCCGATTTGTCGCTATTTTGGAGAGCGAATTTGTCTCGATTGATGCTGGTTTGGAGCGATTTGTTCCCTCGATTTGGCGTTATTTTGGAGAGTTGATTTGTTCCTGATTTGCTGCTATTTTTATTACCAAGTCTTGCCCTAAAAGTTATCTAGTTTCCTTTTTTTTTGTTTTGGGCCAAATATTTACTTTCCTTGTGGCCGAATATTTAGTTTCTATTATTCATGTTTGTGGGCCTATTTATAGGCTTGTTATCCTTACATTCTTCAAGTTTTAAGCATTTATAAAATTGAGAGTTTCAATTTCTGCCCTTTAAAGAACTCCTCGACCTTTACTTCCGTTATTCGTATGCCTATAAAGACTTTATCAATCGATCTCCATCACCGATTGTGGTGTCCTCACATATACCAAGGTTCTTGCTTCCATATAAGCAATCTGGTCAAAGGTCATCCATCTAGTTTACATTAGAGCGGTTCTTCCGAGCTAATTCGATCACGGGTCTTCTCACAAGTTGACGGGGTTCGTATCATTTGGTATTAGAGCAACATGTTCTATTTTCTTGTTTGTCTATCTTTTATTATTATTATTATTTTTTCGTTGTCCGAACCATCTTAGTCACCACTTTCATCCATACCTTCTAAATCTGCTCAACCCCACTCCCCATTCACAACCTATTATCTACTTCCATCCCAAACTGATTTTCTTCATTCTGATCTGATATAATTTTATTGTTTCTTTTTAGTGAACCATCCATCCCAAGTTACAAAAAAAAAAAAAAAAAAAAAAGGAAAGTAAAGGAAAAGAATCCGGTTAAAAAAAAGTCGAAAAAAAAAAAAAGCATAAATTTTTTTTTAAGTATATTATCATTCCAATTGTTGGAAATCAAGTCCCCACCATAGTATAAAACAAAAAAGTCGGTGAAAAAAACTGAGAACTTTTTGGTGTCCTTATTTTGTTGCCTTAAGTAAAAGACTTGAATATTTGTTGACGCCACCAACCCGTCTCTTTTCGTAGGGTTTCGATTGATTTGAGGAAAAAAAAATCAATTTGTTTGGATTAGTTCCAAAGAACTAAAAGAGAAACACTATGAGTGGAAAATGCAAGAGTATTTGATTTAGAGAGAAAAAGCCAAATATATCAGGTGGAAAACACGAAATGTAACTAAGTGGAATCATTCTTCGAAAGGAAACTCCGTGAGCGATGACGGTGAGGTCCTACTTTTTTCTCTAAACCATGTTTTTGGGCAAAGACTATAGTCAAACAACAACGCATCTGAAGGTGCCAGAGGCGCGATATGAAGTTCATTACGAGGCCTTAACTCGTGAAGTAAAGATGATATTTAAGGTCGAATTGGAACAATCTATGAGAGGTGGAGTTAAAGCTTCGAAGAATTTACTAAACCCTTCAACAAGGCGTAGAAGGGAGAGGCTACCAAAAAGAGGGTTATGCAGAGTTAAGACGACATGACGGGAATGGTTTTAAGGATGAGAATGATCATGATTCTATCAAGCAGATAGGAGGTATGGCCTACATTAGAGAAGCTTAGGAATCGAAGATAATAATTCGAGAAACATTAAATGAAGATTCCATCTTTTCCAAGGAAAGAATGACCTCGAGGCATATCTGGAGCGGGAGAGGAAAAGGAGTTGGTTTGATTGTCACAATTATTCCTAAAATAAGAAGGTGAAACTCACGCCATGGTTCTGACTAAGAATGGCCAGGACTAATTAGTTTTTAATATGAGACTAATAGGGAGCCAAATAAAGTGAAACATGGGAAGAGATGAAGAGGGTGATGCTTAAAGAGATTTGTTTCAACCCATTACTATCGGGAGTCAGACAACAAGTCGCAAACCTCGAGGCAAGGCAACGGTGTAAAGGAGTATTATAAGGAGATGAATGTTGCAATGACTCAGATAAAATATTGAAGAAGATCGAGAGGCTACAATGGCGAGGTTTCTCTCTGGCAGTTTAAACAGCAGATTCAAAATGCGACGGAATCTGCAACATTACGTAGAGTCTGGAGGATATGGTGCATATGGCACAAGATCGAGAATCAAGTCAAAAGGAGAGACAGATCAACACACGTTTCGAACCTAATCCACTTTCATCATCCACTTCAAAGTCGACCAATGGAGAGCAGATGCTCTACCCAATACTCAGCTTCAAAATAACAAGAACAAAGAGGTGACCAGACAAGGAAATCAAGACCATGAATCGGGATTCGACTTAAGCCATCCTTGGAGGATGCCGATTATGAAAAATATGTTGCCCTAGAAGAATTGTTGCTTGCAAGGAGGGCTTTAAGTGTGCAAGACAATGAAGAGGACAAGGTGCAACGGGAGAACATTTTTCACACTAGGTGCCATGTCCAAAACAAGGTAATGAGGTGATCTTTGATGGTGGGAAGTTGCACTAGTGTTACCTAGCACCACCTGGGTGGAGAAACTAGGGCTGTCAAACAAGCCGGCCTTGGAAACTTGATAGAGAGGCAACCATGACAGTTTCAAGAATCATTTTAGTTTCATGAAAGACAAGAATCTTATAACTCTTGTTCCTTTGACACCAAGTCAAGTTTATGAAGATCAAGTGAGATTGCAAAAAGAGAGTGAACAAAAGAAAAAGAGTGAAAAAGAGAGTGAACAAAATAAAAGGAGTGAAAAAGAGAGTAAACAAAAGAAAAAGTGTGAAAAAGATAGTGAAGCAAAAGAAGGAGAGTGACAAAAGCAAGGGGATCAAACTGAGAGAAAAGAGATGAGAAACCACCCTAGCGCACCAGCAAGTGAGGTTAAGAGAGCATTGCTCTTAAAACAAGCCTATGATTGTACTTTTTGTACAAAGAGGCACTTTTAATACTTAACCACCCCGACACTTTGCCTAGTTCTATTGTCTCTCATAGAATTTGAAGATGCCCTTCCCGAGAAATTCAAAGGTTTACTCTCCTATCCGAGAGATCGAGCATCAAATTGATTTATCCCTAGTGCTACTTCATTATGAATCGAATTCGCTTTATAAGCACCTCGAGGAGACAGCGAACTCCAAAAGCAAGTTGGTGAATTGATGGAAAAGGGATATGAGGGAGAGCTTGAGTCCATGCGCTGTCCCAGATTTTAGTTCTATAAAGGGATGGACCGTGAGATTTGCATTTATTTTTATGCCATCCACAAGACATGGCAGATTTGAGGACGACCTTTTCGAGGAAGGGGGAATGATGAGAATCAAAGCACAAAGGATCCGTGATGCGTGAGCTTTAGAAGATTCATTAGGAATTCAATCTAATTATGGTACCGCATTCTGGGAGGGCTTCAGAAACCTCGAGACGCGAATATATTTCTGCTTCCAAGTGTTTTGAGTTTTATTACTATTTTGATTTGGAGTTGTTTTATTTTAGAAAGATTTATTCTCCAAGTCAAAGTAGAAGTTGCTTTACTTAATTTAGAAAGTGTGTTTTGCTAGGAAAATAGAGTTTCTATTTCTTTAGAAAAGATTTGTTTTAGATTTGGTGTTGATTCACGTTGATTCGTGATGATTTGTTCCTGATTTGATGCTATTTTGAGTTGGATTTGTTCCCGATTTGTCATATTTTGGAGAGCCGATTGTCTCGATTTGCGATTTTATTACAAAGCCTTGTCCTAAAAGTTATATAGTTTTTTTTTGTTTTCAAAGCCAAATATTTACTTTCCTTGTGGCCGAATATTTAGTTTCTATTCTTCATGTTTGTGGGCCTATTTATAGGCTTGTTATCCTTACATTCTTCAAGTTTTAAGCATTTATAAAATTGAGAGTTTCAATTTCTCTTTGGTTCTTTAAAGAACTCCTTGAACTTATCGATTATTCCGTAGCGTTCATAAAGACTTATCAATCTATCTCTCCATCACCGATCAGGGCGTCCCTCACATATACCAAGGTTCTTGCTTCCATATAAGCAACCCGGTCAAGGTCATCCATCAGTTTCTACATTAGAGCGGTTCTTCCTAGCCATCTGACACGGTCTCTCACAAGTTGACGGGGTTTGCATCAGAAAGGGTATTTAGGAAGGTTTTAGTAGTATGGAACAAGATTTGGAAAAAGTTTTGGGCCGAGGGTTGAAAATTTTGATATGTGAAAGTTTAGAGAAAGTATAAAAAAAAAGAAAGTGAGAGTTTGTACAAGAGTGGTTACCACCGTACAATAAAACCATCCACACAAGATAGATGATTTGAGGAAGGCGCCACAATCAACTATGGACTGCTTGATCGATGTTTCCGACAAAGACTTCACCAAGGAATCCACCTAGGTATAAGAAGCCACGAACTTTCCCCAAGGGAATCCACCCGAAAGATAAGAGAACAAGAGAACTTTAAAAAGAAATCAAAATATTATTAAACTTGGACTGATTTGTCAAAAGACTACATTATGGGGTATATATACTTTACTTAAATCAAATAAAGAAACTCCTTACTTTAATTGTGAAAGAAACTCTCTAAATTACAAAAAGCAACTCCTAAAAGAAAACTTTCTAAAATAAATAAAGCAAATCTTCCTAAAAGGGATAGAATAAAATATTGGAGCAAATCTTTCTAAAAGGGATAGAATAAAATATTGGAGCAAATCTTTCTAAAAGAAATACAACAGAACCATAAACAAATCTTATGATCCAGGAAAAATCTTTCGAATCAATATGACGGCTCCACATTAGGGGTTTTGGTCCAAGTCTCGACCACGTTTTTTGCCTTCCAAGGCCCAAATGAGGTCCAAAAGGAGTTTCACGTATTCAATCATCTCGACTTCCTAATCCATCAATAGCCAGTACGAATCTCCAATGTTCTAAGGTGTTTATAGTTCCCGCATCATGGAATGAGCTCTACTGCGCGCCAACTTCGACGACCATAACTTTCGTTCAAGTCCGTCTTTGCCATTCGCAGACTCTATGAAAGCCCTTTAAGTCTAGAATCCATCCATGTATGGCTCAATATAATCTAAGCTCATATCAGGTTCGAAAAGAGATGAAAGACGTAGGTACCGTGGGTCTCGCTTATCGTTGTCGCTTCAGTGTGAAGCGCCACTTCCGATGACCATAACTTCCTCGTCCAAGTCCTGCTTTCGTGTGTTCTTAGACCTCTATGGGAAAGCCTCAGGCCCAGAATCTGACCACATGTCTACAGGGATTGAATTCGCGCTCAAATATAGTCGAACCGACCTCTTCTGGCCGAGCTGACCTCCTTTGGCCGAGCCGACCTCGTCTAGGGAATGAGCTCGGAAACACCAACTTCGGATGACCATAACTTCCTCGTCCGAAGTCCGTTTTATGCCGCTCTGGACTCTATGGAAAAATCTCCTCAGTCTAGAATCTAACCATATGCCCGTGGATGTATCGGTGCTCACATAGTTTTTGAAAGTTGATCATTGCACTAAGTGCACTAATTACTAGAATCTTGAATGAGAGGAACTGTTATGTGTCATTGCTTAATAATTGAGTGACACGTGAATATGCGTGAATGAGGCTATTATATAGCTTGTTGAAGGTTACCTAAAAAAAAAAACCCTGGGATTTGGGGTGTCACATTAATAGTAATTTCTATATGGATGAAACGGTTAATTTGAGAAATTAATCCTATTTATTTTTGGTCACTTAATTTGAATTCAATATTTAAATATGCCACTGATCCAACGTCGGTGATCAATCTACAGATATTAGAATAGGCAAAACCCTAGGCGTCAAGAGGTGATAAAATTAGAGAAAAAAAAGAGAAAGAGTTTCAGCCTTTTTGCCTCTCCATCTAACCCTCTTGATCTCATGTGTTGAGTAGAATATCAAGAGTCTCTAAAACAAACCCTTTGTTAATCAGACGCCACACCCACCGTAGGAAGAGGAATAGCTTGGAAGATCGTGGAAAACATGAAAAAAAAAAAAAAAGATCTTGAGTTGTAACCCTACTTGCCAAAAAAATCTCCCTAATTTTTTTTTTTTGACAAATAATGCTTATTTCCAAAAGGCAAGCCCACAACCAAGAATACACGAGAGCCCAAGGCCCAAAGAAAACGGACGGAACCTCCCCTAAAACTAAGGAGAAGGCAACAGCCCGGAACAACCAACAACCAAGGACAACAAAACAAAAACCAAACACACTTCCACATCCCTGAAGAGACACTACACCCCAGCCCAAATCCCACAAAATGCAAAGGCAACAAAGGCCCAAGAGAGACCAGGACCCAACCAGCAACAAAACCATCAATCAACCAAGTGAAACACCAAGGCCAAGGATATTAAGAGGGAAGGACCATCTCTCACACATAGCTCTGTTCACACAAATCTCCCTAATTTTAATTGAGGTAATTCTTCTTTATTGTTTGTTGATTAGTATGCATGTACCATTGGATAGTAAAAAGAGTTTTTATTAATTTTTCAAATTTATTGGACCAAAATCTTCCGCTGCAAACTTTGTTTTGAACTTTAAAAACCTTCACTGAATTAGTATTTATCCTTGAAGGACCCCAAATATCACTATGGATTAAATAAAAAGGCTTGAAGCTTGATACACCAAAGATAACATTTATGACTTTTCGATAAAATGCAATCTTTCATTAATAGAATCTTTTTGATAATACAGAGCCTAAAAAGGGCCAAGCCCCACAAACCAAAAGAAAACACTGAGCCCAAGGCCCGGGAAGGAAGAAAACTGACAAGACTCCCCAATTAAAGGAAAGGGCATCACTCTAACACCCAACAACCAAGCGACACTAAGTACAAACAAACAAAACAAACCCACAACACGGCCACCACACTCAACACCCAATACCCAAATGACAAACTCGGGCCACGCAACCAAGGCGGCCCAACAGACCAACCCCCAAACCTAGCAAAGTACCATCAATCACCAAGAGGATCCACCTCGGTGCCAAGAATATTAAGAGGGAAGTGACCATCTCTCACACATTGATCCGTTTCCGAATTATCCACAACCTTCCTCGAAAACTGAAATTTAGTTCAACATCATTACTATTATGAGATGAAAAATGGCATCAGCAGGAGAAAAGATGTTCTCATGAACTCTATAATTCCGTTGTCTCCACAAGTGATAAATGGTAGCACCCCACGCTATCCTCTTAGTAATAGAGCAAAACGTCTTCCCCTTGGCAGCAATTACCTTAATGTAAATTCATTCTCCCAATTCCTTTGGCATTATGAAGTTCTACATAACCTTAGAATCAACCAAATACCGTTAAAGGAATTGGCAACCGAAGAACAAGTGATTCCTGTCTTCAACATTAGCCCGCAAAAACACATGACATAGAGTCAGTCACCCCACTCGAAGCTTATGTCCCGCTGCTACTAATCTATCCCCGGGACATTATCCAAAATAAATGCATGTCTCCTGATAGCTTGAGGAAACCATATCTTATAATGCCAGTTGACCATCGGCATCTTTGGTCTAAAATGGTTCCAAGCTGAGTTAACAGTGAATTCCCCAGAAGGAGCTAGAGTCCACAAAATAATATCATCTCTATATCCATCAAGGTGATAACTGGCACAACTATTCTTGATAGCAATAAGGTCGGCTGAGTTCGCAATGGGCCAATTCCACCTACCATCATCAATAACCTCGGCAACATGAGCGTTATTATGAATGGCTGAATCATATATGATTCGATCTCCATAGTAAGAGAGGAGAGGACCAACCGGGTTCCAGAAATCATGCCATAAAAATGTCCCGGTGCCGTTGCACACCCTGTGCTTTATGAAGGGCCTGATCCTGCCTCTCAGCTGAAGCAGTTTACGCCAACTCCATGAGCAAATCGAAGGGATTTTAGCACACCACAGGCTCCCGCGTCTCAGATACATCCTCCCCACCCATGCTACCCATAATGAGTCCTTCCTATAAAATAAATTCCAAATGTGTTTCATGACATTTGCATCATTCGAATCTTTGATCCGACGCAGACCCAAACCACCCTCCTCCTTCGGAAGACACACGGACTTCCAATTGATTTTGGCTCGATGAGAATACCCAAGTTTTCCGCACTGGGAACCTGTTGAAGGTCATTTCAATCTTAGAGATAGTGCATTTAGGAATAATAAACAGATCAGCACTCAATACATTCAATACTATATAAAATCAAAATACTATCGCAGCCTCACCCGCATATGATAGCGTCCCGGCTTTGTCCAAGACCGGATCCTACCTGTAATTCCTATCTAGCGGTCAAATACCGTGGGACAAAACTTAGTGTAGATCAATGGGACTCCGAGATATTTCCATAGAAAATCCCCCAAATTGAAGCCTGATGTTCAATAAATCAGCTTCTGATATCATTTACCCCGGCAATGAAGATGGCGCTCTTCTGTTTGTTCACTTGCAACCTAGAAAATTCCTCAAACCTGTTTAACTCGTCCATGATAACTTGGACACTGGATTTCGTTCCTCTAGCAAATAGAAAAATATCATCCGCAAAGCCTAGATGAGTTAATCTAATTTCCTCGCATTTAGGGTGGAACTGATACTCCTACCTATGGGCAGCCGTCGATAAGGATCTAGAAAGGGCCTCCATAGCAATGATGAATAATAAAGGAGATAAGGGGTCCCCTTGCCTTAACCCGCGCTTGCTAGCAAAAAAACCAACTAACTCACCATTTACACATACAGAGAAGGCTGGGGAAGTGATGCACGCCTTAATACATTTCAATATACATGTAGGGGTTCCCATACTGGATAAAATACTCAAGATACAACTCCAACTAATTGTGTCATATGCCTTCTTGATGTCAACTTTCATAGCACACCTAGGAGGCCCACTGTCACGATGATAGTTGATCATAAGCCTCGGCACAAGGATATTATCGGCACATCTCGACCTTGCATAAAAAGCCGATCAGAAGGGACTTATAATCTCAGGGATGCACTGTTTAATCCTCGCAGCCGATAATCTTCGACATGCACTTATATACGGTGTTACAACAGGAAATTGGCCTATAATCGTTCATATACTCAGGATTAGGAACCTTGGGCACCAAAGCAATAACTGTGCAATTAATCTCTCGGAGTAAACAACCAGATTTGAAGAATGAAGTCACTGCATCAATTACATCATTCCCAAATATATTCCACGTTGCCTGAGTGATGAGAAGCCACGTGGCCCTGGCTTTGTAATCATCAATAGAGAACATGGACTTCTTTATCTCCTCATGAGTAATTTCACCTTTTAACACGTCCAGATGTTGCGTAGTCCAGAAAAAACCATCTATTATCCAAATAATCATGGACATAAGATGGACCATCATCGCATATTAACCTTTTTGAAAAGCCTATCAAGCTTTCGATGGCCTCCGATCATCAATTCGCAACCATTCTCGAGGTTATGACTTTATCGCATTCGAGCATCTCAGGCTTTGACTCGCTTTGTGGAAAACTCAGATTCGACCTCCAAGTTTGCCATTGAACCTAGATTTTGTTTTAAGAAACCCTCCGCATACGCATGATCTTTGGGTACACCCTTAAACACTCTCCCACATCCACGCATGGGATCGAAGGATTGTTCAAGACAAAGATTTTGGGCCTGGTTCACGTCTCCCCGGGCTTTCCACAACACGATCACGCAGCTTACCAAATGAGTGGAAATTAAAAGCCTTTAAGGGAAGCCTTCACCCTTTCACTCTTCTCTCTACACTGGGTACATGGGAGTAATACCGAGACATCACTAACCCATGCTTCACATCTCATGGAATGCGGTGGTCAGCCCGTAAATTAAAATTTAAAGGGGAAGTTTTTTCGCTCAAGAACGCACCTAACATTTAAGTCGCAACCAGAGGGGCAATGATCCGACAACCTGCAGGCCGGACTCGCTAATGCATTGGGAAATATATCCAAACAATATCTATCTCCTCGAGGACAATGATCCAACTTAGCTATGAAATTTACTCCCTCTGTCAGTTCATCCACGTAAATATTGGCCCCAAGAAAGGAAGATCCGCGCTCCATGCTGAATGCACACTCATGGAAATCAATCATACCGTATCTCGAATTATACACTCTACATTTCATTGACAACTGGTGGTGTTGGTTACCAATTACCATCCATGGATTTTGGCCTACCACAAAGTTCACACCATCAAGATGACGCTACAAGATTCTTCTATCCATATAGTTATTCGAAGCATATACGGCCGAACACCAAAATGAAAATTTGTCCTTGAGAGGATTAACGCGACATAGTATTGCCTGGTCCATAGAGTGGATAATATCAATGTTAACCTTATCGTGGCTCTTACAAATCAAACTACCAAGGTGGTCGACCATAGTTATGAAACAAATAACTCTAAGATATTAGTATTCTGTCTTATTCGGGAGCTCGCACCCGAAGCCCAAAATACACACAAATCAAGAGCTTGGGACCCAACAAACGAACGAACTTCTTTTTGCTTATGATCATTCAAACCCTCTTATGTTCCATGGTTTAATTTAACCATCGGGAATATGTACACTCTTTACCACCGGGATCCCTAATAGCAGCCCTGCTTTACTGAGCTCTCAGAGATTGGCACCGTGTGAAGTCCGGCTCATCAACTCTTTTATATGTTGAACGTTTGGTTAGAGGAAGTGATAGAAAATTCGTGGCATTATAGGATCGCACTGGAGGGCACTATGGATTTTCATTGCCTCTTCTCTCATTTCTCACATGTATTATCTCGAAGGTATTTTCATGAAAATCTAGATGATCGACAAACATCATTAGCCAACCTAATTACTCCCACGCATTTGCATCCCCGCCTCTCTACCGCTTATTAATAACATCATATCCTGTATAATCGTATCCCCAGCTATTCCTTTCCTACCCCATCCTCGCATATTCTTCCCTGTGATTCGCGGGTGACATTCAGATCGCTAGACCTTCTTAACTTGACAATTTACGATTGTGGCCAAATCGCTTGCATTCCGAGCAAGCATTGTAGTCCCATGATATTCAATCCTTATCAGAGAATATTTACACATCTCGTCCAAGAAGATGATTAGTGGAACCTACAATCTACTCTAATTTCAACACATATCCTAGCAAAGGATAATTTAGTCTGGTTCTCAATGAGTGAATTAAGGTGAAGCGAGATACCAACAAGACTGAAGAACACCCACATATGTTTGTCCAATATCCATGGACATTGTAGAACTTGACCCAAATAGGCATACAAGTGGAAAGTCAATGTCCAAAGATAGGGTCCCCATACTCTACATCCATGCATCGTAATATGAAAGGTCTCCTCAAGAAATGCCATGGTCTAGAATCCATAACCCAATCCCGAAAGCCCGGTCTCCTCGGGACCAAAAAAAAAATAATCCGCTTCTCGGTTGTGGATATAAGTCGCATCTCCTTCGCCTACAAACTTGCCAACCGCAGAGCGCACCACGTGGAACGTAAGACGCTATCCGTAAATTGTCCAACCAAATAGCCTTTCCACATATCAATGCCTTCATTCACGGCCTCCACCGGTGGTTTGGCAACAAGCTTTCCATCGTACACCATGTGTGGCCTATAGAACTGAGAACGGCCACTAGTTACTGTGCATTGGAAAATGCATTCTTCCGTGATTTAACGAGAGCATCGCTTTCCAAACTAACAGATACCGTGATTCAAGGTATTGACGGCAATTCTTCATCCGGGCCCATCCGAACGCCCTTCTCACGCCCTGTTTACCTAAGAAGGCATCTTTGATAACGGCTCCACCACCAGTGGAGACCTTCTGCAGATCCGTAATCAAGGATCCTGCGGCTCGAGCGCTCTGGATGAGCAACCCAACAACCAGGATGACGCACCTGGCTCGCGACCGCGGCCGCTGATTGTACCGCATCAACAAGATCGTGCGGATCTAATCGAATCATGAAACGCTGGTAGTGAGCGCCTCCGAGGATCGCCACCGGGAAGAGGCCAGCACTATCAGGTCGGGAAATTTCCTCGACTGCGCGATTCCTTCAGGTATCTCTTAGAGCCCGAATTGTGAATTCTTTGGGAAGGACGAATTGCATGTGGTCAACCCCCCACTAGCACCAGACCCCACCATTTCAACTGGTTATTCAAACAAGCATGACGAAACCCGTCTTGCTCCTGGGAGCATCGTGCTCCTTTCTCTGAGAAGATTGTATACTTTGACAATGACTTTCACAATAGAATCCATAACAATTTAAACCTTTAAATAGACTAGGAAATAATTTTTTAAGATAAGGAAAACTAGGATGCCCTAGTCTATAGTGTCAAAGCATAATTTGGTCCTTAACCTGAGTAGAAATACCACTAAATCCTTAAGCTTCTTTATTCTTAGATTCTTCATCTTCGAAAATAGGCCATTCATCAATTTGTAGCACCGCCAATCATCTTCCCCAGTTTTGTTCCTAAAAGATACGTGAAGATTTAAAAAAATATGATGGTTAGAGTCTTTTGATAATTTACTAACTAATAGTAGATCACAAGTAAGTTCGGGAACACGGCTAATACTTTAAGAGATGCTTTAGATAGATTATCAAACCTTTGCCAGCTATAGTGGAATATGAGCCATCAGCTATACAAATTTTTTCATGACTAGAACAAGGATTGTAAGTATGAAATAAGTGAGAAAAATTTGTCATATGATAAAAGGCTCCCAATCTATAATCCAAGGAGAAATAACAGGGAAATGACAAGATATTTGAGAGGCTACTGTTGAGCAACTAAGCATTAGGAGTATTTCAATAATCCACTAGATTTCAACTTCGTATTTGATCTGACCCGCCTTGTCAAAGGTGTTATTCACCATGTGGAGTCAAGTATGGTCGAATCCCGCCTTCATGAGAATTCTTCCACTCATTGACATTCCCATGAATCTTCCAAGAAATTCCTCGCATATGTTGTGGTCTATTGCAATGATCACATTGGATGCTAAAAGACTTTTCATCGGTGCCTTTTGAACAAGGGCCGTAGCTCAACTATACAGATTCCTTTTTCCAATAATAACAAGATGACTACTCTCCTCACGGTGAACCTCTGAAAACACTTCTCCAACAAAGGGAAGTGGCTACCTCCTAGAGGGAAGTGGCTGCCTCCCAATAATCCTACCTCTAACCTCATCAAACTCCATGTTAAGGCAAATAAGAAATTTCAAAATACAGTTATCCTCTACCGTTTTCTTATAATGATTACAATCATTTGGAGATTTCCACTTATAATCAATATAGGTCTCAACTTCACAAGTCGCCAAGAGTTAAACATTTATATGATCTCACCTTGCTTTACTTCCAAGTTTCGTTAACTAATACACTTGAGATTGATTTCCCTGCTCGAGCATGATCGATTGACGTTTGTCCCAAAGCCCTTCTCCGTGTGATAACACATGCAAGCTTGAGCTTATGTCCTTTCCATAGAGTTCACCAACCAAGCCAATTATCGAGTTATTAGTGATCCCACAGATAGTTTGCATCATTAGCCTCAGCCCTTCGCATCTCCACCAAATATTTAACATTGTCCCTTCCATGAATATACATGTAAAATTTTCATCTTCACTGAATGGTGTTGGATCCGAATGAGGATTCTATGGTAGAAGGGGTTTTAGGTCAAGAGTTAGTAATGTTATGTGCTTGTACAAGGAATTAATTTAGGAAACTATCCTAGGAAATAAAAGCTAATTGAAAACTACAAGATAATTGACAACTATTCAAGAAACTATTCTAGGAAAATAAATCAAATCATAGTCAATCATAATCAATCCTAATAACTCTATTTTTGGTACAATATTCTCTAAATTGGTATCTTACAACACACAACTGAAGGGTTTGAAAACACCAAAAGCAAGAAAAAAGAAATCTGTCTAAGCCATTGTGTCACAATGTGAACTAAATTCCTCTAAATGGTCTCAAGTACATCCCAAGAATCCTATGTCAAGGTCTGAGTGAATAGTTGGACCACCATGAACTAAATGATAACACTGAACAGAAATCTACACTTCATAGGAGTAAACAAGACACTCAAGCCAAGACTCGAGGCAAGCCCAATTGAATGAGAACCCAAAGATGTTCAAAGGTAATACTACCATGAAAAGAATAAGTATGTAGAATAAATAAACTGCAAATGTTCAACATATGAACAAGAAGTTAGGTGAAACTATATTTAATCAATCAAAATAAGGTAGAACAGAGAATTTCTAATGTCCTCACAGCAGCCTCGGTCGGTCTAGGTCCCCGCCTCTCAAAAGGCGGAGGTCCCAGTCTCGATAGCTCTCCGGGGATCAGAATTCCCCAAGAATGGGGAGGCTTACCCTATCTGGTTTCTCCCGGGGCCCTAAGGATTATGGGGATGCGTAGTTTAATCATCACCCCTTACTATCAAAAAAAAAAAATGATGAAACAAACTGTAACAAAAAATGACATGAATAACTCAAGGCTATGATGAAAATAAAATACTGAAAGATGAGGGCACTATACGCCCAAAGGACGATCGGTGATAGGGGGATACCCTAAATGAAGATCAATTCTCTTAACGAGGTTTTTGAGATAATCTCTAAAGAATGAGAGATGCTCATGAATGACTAATTTGAAAAAAAAAAAAAAGAATAATCTAACTAAAACTAAAGAAAGATGGTCTAAGAAAACAAGCTAAACATGTAAGCTATGATGAAACAAAAATACTAACAGATGGGGTATTGTACGCCCAAAGCAAGATCACTGATAGGGGATGCTCTAAAATGAGATCATTCTCTGAATGAGTGTTAAGACCAAATGATATATACAAATTTATGACACTACTACCAAAGGACTATTTCCTAATCCTCTGAATGTCACTGCAACTATTACAGACCATTTTTTTGGCACATAAAATTGAAATCTGTTATTTCATCCTGTGGAGTTTCAATGCCTCAGTCCTCGTCTCACAAAAGTGAGGTCCGTGTTCAGCACTCTCCCGGGGACATCGGGGAATTCTGCAATGGGGAGTGCTTTACCCCAGATAGTTCTTCCCGGCCCTAAGGATTATGGGGATGCGGTGGCAGACCGATCACCCCTTGGTTATCAAAAAAAAAAAAAAAAAAGAATTGTTATTTCTTGTAATATGACTCATTTAAAAATTGTGTGTGTGGTCTAGATCATTGCAAGTGCACAGGTTGTACATGTAATAAAAGTGAATATTTAAAGTCCAGATATAGTTCCCATGAGGAAAGATGATAAATCAAAAGACTAACTATCCTAACTACTCAAGATCATTACTATTTGAACTCCAATGATATGATGATAAGAGGACTAAAATGTAGTCCTGCATCAAATCTTAAATATACAAGAGTAAAGTTTAATAAAATCAGATCGAGGATTCCCACCGAGCGAGGCAAAATCGACATGGATCAATTAGTAATAATCAATTTTTGCATCATTTCAATTCATAGCTCAACCATTAATTGGAAAACCGAGTTTGTCAAAGATGCAAGGTAGTATAGTTTGGATTTCTCCCTCAACCATAGTTTTCACTGATTAAAGGTTCATATTCATTTATGAGACATGATTCTAATTCAAGCATTTGTAATATATGAACCCTTCTAAGATTTAAGTATTTTTCCTTTTCGCACTTCATATTCAAATTTGAGACAAAGGAATTCGTCTACAAACGTGAGATAGTTTGCAAGCCTTCTCCAATTTGATTGACACCTCATCCTACACTTCTCGGCTTGTGCACTTCCATCTCCTTGATTAGATCTTTGCTAACATGGGACCGTAATCAATTCAGCCAGGTAAAAATGAGAGACTCGAAAGATTAAAATGTATACTTCATTCAACCATCCTCTAATTATAAGTGTTGCGGATCTATCTCGAGTAATCCTTCAAAGTTCATTAGTTCTATTGTATTAGTCTACCATACCCACAAGGAACTACACTACACTCTCAGGATTCTCCATCTTGTGTTACTCGTAGGGCCTCTTGAAATCGTGGGGAGTGAGATACGCACTCAAATATCAAGTACACGCACTAGCATCGCGAACAAGTAATTATATAAACAATACCAATAAAATAAATTCAAGAATTCTAATTAAAGCTTTCTTCCGCCTTATGTAGAAAAATGACTATCATCAATGACCCATTTCCAGTAAGCTCAACTTTTCAAAACTGGTTCACTCATATCAGTGACTAACTGATCAAGAAAATTCACTAAAATCATGAACGAACTGAAATAAATGAACTCCAGAAACTTTCCATCATCCATTAAAATCAAACAGTAAATGAAAAGAAGAATTTATAAAGAAATACCAACTCGAAGATGCAATTCAAGATAATACCCAACCTTAAAATTAAAGGAAAACTAAATAAAATTAAGCTACACTAATAAAAACTAAATCTACTAAACGGGAAAGAAAAAAAATAAAAATATACAAGAGTCTTCAACTACCCAAACGTCCTAGAGTTGCGGAAGCTGTGCACATTGCCCTAGAAGTTTGTATTTATAGGCTTTCCAATGTTAGGCCTCAGTTCATTAATTGCATTGTGGATCCCTAAAATTATTGACCAAATTGGTCTATTTGTTGCAAAATAAAAAGGTTTGTCGCGACAGAAGCCGCCTTTGTCACGCCTGTTTGTGGTTTCTTGTTTCTATCGACTTGTTCTCTAGGCCTTCTTCTTAGATTGTGTTGCTTAATATTACTTGATAATGTCGACATAAATTTTGTCTTATCTCATATTTGCTGGCGACAAGCATGCCTTTATGTCAGCGAATACCTCAAAACATGTTTGCAAACTAAATTTCTCATGTCCTTGTTCTTCTGGATTTTGTCACGACATAATTTTCCTTTTCGCAACAAACATTTACTTTTTTGGGTTGGTCAATTGGCCGCGATTGTGGATTTCTTTAAGTCCTTAGCTACTCATTGCGGACAAGAAACTCCTACCACGACAGACTTTCTTCTCTCGATTCTCGTCAGCTTGTCAGTTGTTTGTCATGTGACATAGAATTATATGTTACGACACTTTGCCTTGGCAATTCATTCTTCACTCTCTGTCATGACCCACTTTTTCTTTGTCACAATGGTAATTTTATCATTCCATAGCTTTTATCGCTTCGCATAGAAATCTCTTCTGTCCGACATAGCCTTGCCTCTTCAACTCTGATTATGTCACAACAAGAATTCCTTTGTTGCCATTCTTGTGTTGCCTTCTAACTCTTGTCGCTTACGTGGGAATTCACTTCCCTTATGCTCTTGCTTGTCGCGATAGAATAATCTTTGTCGCGATGCAGATTTTGTCGCTTTCTCGTCGTGAATTCTAATGTTATGTTTAATAAAGATTTTCTTTGTTGCGACAATAGTTCTTCCTTGAGCTGGCTTGATGTTGAAAACTTTGTCACAACATAAAAACACTTGTCTCACT
Source organism: Tetrastigma voinierianum (assembly GCA_016808115.1). Lineage (NCBI taxonomy): Eukaryota > Viridiplantae > Streptophyta > Magnoliopsida > Vitales > Vitaceae > Tetrastigma > Tetrastigma voinierianum. The sequence goes on along the minus strand of JAEQBH010004529.1, from coordinate 309,174 downwards.
TATCCAATAAAAAAAACACTTTGTCTCGCTTGACTCAGGTTATAACTGAGTACCGCATGATCGCACTGTTCACACGAAAGAGTTGCATTCAAGGGCTTATCTTTTTTATGTTGCTACAAAAATATATTGTCAATGCATTAATGTTTTCTTCGCTTCCTCTCGTTTTGTTCGCTGCGGACAGAGTAAACGATTGTCGCGATAGTTTCCTTCACAATCTTCTCCAACAATGTCGCGACAGAAAAATTCTTTGTCGTGACAAAATTTCTCCTTCAGCCATTGAGTTATGTCTGAGCTTTATTGTGACATTTAGCTATTGGTTGCAACATAGTTCCTTTGGCTCGTTTGACTTTGTGTCACGATACAAAGTTTATGTCGCGACACGTCGCATTTTCCACTTTTTTGCTTCTCTTTTTTCGCTTTTCTCTCATTTTCAATTAACTCCTTCAAAACACAAATTAGGAGAATATTCCATAATTTGGCATAAAAATAGATCTAAAATTGTTAAAAACATGCTAGAAAAAATGGATTAAAAATATATGAGTTTTAGGCTCATCAATGAGGCTTTAAGATAAATTTTGAAGAAGGAGACGCTCCCAATGATCTAGGAAAAAAAAAGATGTGAGTAACCAAACTAAAACTAAAGAAAAGGGATCTAAAAGAACAAACTAAACATGTAAGCTTTGATGAAAACGAAATACTAAAATATGGAGCACTGTATGTCCAAGGCAATATCACTGATAGCGAGATGACTTAAAATGAAGATCAACACCCTGAACGAGGCTCTAAGATAAACTTTGAAGAAATAGGGACACTCCTGATGATCTAGAAGAAAAGAAATGAATAACCTAACTAAAACTAAAGAAAGAGGATATGAAAACAAACTAAACATGTAAGCCATGATGAAATTGAATACCGGGAAGACTCCAGGCACTATAAGCCCAAAGCAAAGATCGCTTAATAGGGATGCTCAAATGAAAATCAACTCTCTGAGCGAGGATCGAAGATAAACTCTAAAGAATTAGATGCTCCTACCGATCTAGCTGAAAAGTTATGAATAACCCAACTAAAACTAAAGTTATGATATAAAAAGCAAACTAAACATGTAAGCTTATGTGTGTAGACCCCCCCAATTTGTCCCATGACTCTTTGTGCTTCCTTGTGGGTGTCATTTGCATTTAGTTTGATTGACATGAGGTCGGGACCCCTTTGTTTAACTTTATCGGTTTTCGAACATCCCATGAGATCACATATGGTTCGGTTCGGTGCGTACATTTGGTCTATTTTGAATTGCCATCATGGTCAAATCCTTGGGTCATTCTTTGCTACAAGATAGAAATGAGGCCTCCATAAAATTTTGGCAATTAGAGTGGAGTTCAACATGGGAACATCTTCAAATTCGAGTGCTCAAGTCGTTTAAATCATATCTCCTTTATCCGACTAAATCATGCAATCGTTTTTTGGTTGGATTTCATTTTGGAGGAATTTTATGAAAAAAATTAAGATTTCACCGATTGACCAATTGGGAACTGGATCAACCGGTTCATTGGGTTTTGGTTGGAGTTCATTATTCCAACACTTTCAAATTCGGAGTGCCTGATCTTGTTTTACTCATATCTCCTCATCCATACTTAAAATCATGCACCATTTTATTGTTGATTCCTTACTTTGAGGAATTTTCTAAATAAAATTTGAGAATTTTTCAAATCGACTAATCGCTTGGGAACCGCTCATCCAAGACGCCGGTTTTTCATGGATACCGATTCGAAAGCATAATCGAGTCTATAACCTTTGTGGCTCAAGCCCATTCACTCCAGATCTGTCCTAGCTACCGGCTTAGTCCGCTTACCTTTTTTAGTTTCATGACCCACCTTGAGTCAATTTGGATTCTTTGTGGTTACAATGAGCAAATGTGTGGGTCAACTCCGCCGACCGTGAATGTAGGTGCTTACTGAGCCGCATACCATCGATCAAGGGGTTCCCATGATTGAAGGTGTGCAAAATTGAGTGGGCTCAAATGTTTAAGAAAGGAAAAATATATAAAAATCATGGGGAATGAAGGAAAGGGAAGAGGAAAACCTTTTGTTTTAGAAGGGTTCACTATGTTTGATTTTTTTGCGTCGGGAAGTGAAGGGTCCTACTTCAAGGAGTCTCAGACATCTCGAGGAGGTCCTCACGAGGTTTCTATTTGATTAAGTCGTGGAGATTGGAACTAGTGACACTCTCATAGAGCACTATGTGTGTAGAAGGAACAAAGAAGAGTCAAGGTAAGATCAAAATCCTTTTAGCTTTTCGTCGCATATTGTTGGCCCTCTGTTCAGAGTTTGTTTTGAGCATATAGAAAATGTCTTCTTGATTAACCATCTAAGACACATTATGTTTGGGAAGGTAAGGGTCCTTAAGGGTTTGCCATCAGTTACGAAAATAAACTCCCTGTTTCTTTATGTTGCCATTGTTAGGCCCATAGCATTGGCATTGTGTTTTTGAGATAAGTGTGCATTTTCAATAGTCGGGTTCTCGAGATTTGCTGGCCATAGGAGGAGGCTTTAAGTAGCTGAATTTTAGTTTGGCACTTTGGGTTGGAGTAGCCACTTTGCTTGTGGGATAATGGGTTCCATGGTTCATTTTAATAGGATGGGGTGGCATGGCTGGGTGTACTTACTTTGGAACACTTTGTTTGTTTTAGCCGGCCTCACTCATTTGGACTTGGAATCATGCACCGTTTTATGGTTTAATCCCATTCACTCTAGATCAGTGTAGGGTTATGTTTAGGGTCTGAAATGAGGTTTGGTTCAAATTAGCATGGGTCTATTTTGGATATGTGAGACCCGGATAAAGTAAATCGATAGACACAGGTTGCAAACCTAGAAATTCTCTAGAGATCTCGAGACGACGGATCAAGCGTTGAATTCCTGCTTTCTTCAGGAAATCTAGATATTATCAAATGAATTTCGTCAATTCCGAGATGGTCAAAATTTCACGATTTCGAGGCGAATGACAATGAGGCGTACACATGGCATGAAGGTGCATGCCATGTGGCACCAGAGGAGAAGACACTTGGCAACCAAAGACCAAATGTCTTTGTTTGGATTTGCATGAGAATTGGTTTGAGTGGAGGCTAGGTGTCCAAAGGAGATCATACATGAGAGGGAGTGAATTGGCTTAGTTCGAACTTGGCATATGGAATGCTAGGTGTCAAGAAGGTTAGAGGAGGTGCCCACCAAGACACCATCAACTCGGTGGAGAGAAGAGGAGCAAACTGTCGAGGGTTCTCCACCCCGCCTTAATCTGCAGAGAGAAAGGAAAGAAAGAAAGAAAAGAAAAGAAGAAAAGAAGTAAGAAAGGGAGAAGAAAGGAAGAAGAAAGGAAGGAGGAGTTGGTATACACTCCAACAAGGTAGAGTTCTTATCCTACTTGGGATTATCCTTGTCTAGGGGCCATTCAATGGCCACGGAGCTTAGCCCTAACATTAGTATTGCCCAAAACAATTTTGGAAACAAACCGTGTGAGCTTTACAGTCCATTTGGTTCCCTAGAAACTCAACTCGAGTAGGTTGGAACCTCGCCGGAAAATGTGTATGGTGTCGGATTCTATGGGCCATTGTTTTTCCTCAAGTTAGAAACTAGAAAAGAATTCAATTTGCATGTCCTATTCTGCTGATAACACGTCGCTTATGAAAATGGTAGTGATTGCATGCTATTTTTTCGAAATAAAACTGAAAAAATTCCAGCTTGCATGACTTAGATTCTTGTCTCAATAGCATGTAGTTTTGTGAGAACATTGCTGGTGCAATTCATGCTATTTTATGGTTAGAAAACTAGAAAGAAAATCGATTTGGAGCAAGTCAACCTGGGCCGGAAAATGTATATGCGCCGGATTACGGGCCACTATTTTTCTGGTTAGAAAACTGGAAAAAATAATTCAGTTGCATGTCCTGTCTTGGTTGATAACATGCTGTTTTTCCGAGCTGAAAATATGGAAAAAAATTCCAATTTGCATGACTTAGATTCTTGTCTCAATAGCATGTAGTTTTGTGAAAACACTGTTGGAAAATGCATGCTGTTTTATGGTTAGAAAACTTGAAAGAAAATCGCCTTGCTGTGCTGAACCTATCAACATTAACTTCAGCAATACCTGGTGGTCACTGGCATTATACAATATGGTTTCACCAAGCTATCGACATGCATTTATTGTTTGATGACCATACAGACAGATTGGTAATCTAAGACAAATCAAGCCAAATAGGGTCCAATTCAACTTATATCATGTGTATTTTGTCTAAGCACGTTGAAGACAGAATCACTTGTTTTTCAAGCCAATTCACCGCCGGTATTTTAGCCGGCGATATGTTATATGAATGTCGAATGTCGGAATTGGGAGAATGGAATTCTTGTGGGTAATTGCTACTAGCGGAAGTCTTTTTGCTCTATAACTAAGAGGATCAAGGCGGGGTGCTACTATATTTATCACTCAGGAGACAACGGAATAGTAGAGTTTATGAGAACATCTTTTCTCCTCACGATGCTATTTTCATCTTATTTGTAATGATGTTAGATTAAGAATTTAGTTTTTTAAGGTTGTGGATAATCCAAAGGGAACAGAGCAATGTGCAGAGATGGTCCTTCCTCTTAATATTTCGCCTCGCGGATCGCCCAAGAGATTGATGTCTGTCAATGGGCTGGCCCCTGGGCCTTGGCTGCCTCTTGCCCTGGGCCGTGGTCATTGTGGCTCAAGCTCGCCTCTGATGGGTGTGAGTTTGGCTTGTCTCGGTCAAGTGTTGGGCTGCTCTCAGCCGTCGCCTCTTTCCTATGATTTTAGGGAGGGGTCCGTTTTTCTTTTCCTCGGGCCTTGGCCTGTATTCTTGGTTGTGGGGCTTTGCCTTTGGTAATAAAATTCTAATTATGCAAAAAAAAAAAAAAAGAACCTCAATGGAAATGCGAGCCGGGATTCTATGGGCCAACGTTTTCCGGTCAGAAATCTAAAAAAAAAATTCCAATATGCATGATTTATTTCTTAGCTGAATAGCATGCAGTTTGTGAGGATGATATGGATGCATGCATGCATGCAAATAAATAAATACCATGCGTACTTTGTATCTCAGTAATGGGACATTTGTGCATATTGGGTGTAAATGCACAAAGATGAATAAATGAAGTTTCTAAGGTTGTCCACCAAATTTTATCTAGTCTCTGGTCTCAAAAAATGAATATTAGAGGGTAGTCCACATTATTATCGGAGTCTGTCCAAATGAAAAGTATCAGAGGGTGGTCCAAAATTTTATCGGAGGTCCAACTAACCTTCGCAAGAGCTAAAACAAAAATCTTTTGTCTTAGAAATGATTTTATTATACATGTGTGAGGAAATCAGTGAGGACTCGAGGCATGAGATTTGGCATATGACATTCATATAGATTTTCTATGTATATTTTATGTGGAATGTGTGACACCCTGAAACCAAATCTGCTGATCACCGTCAACCTCAAGGGAGAACCTCAGCCCTTCATATCATGAGACCCATACATGAGCAAAACTTGACCTAATGTGTGGCCCATCATCCATACTCGTTCATACGGTTACAAGACCATACATTTCTATATATCTAAGAGTTATTACATCACTTAATACAAACATATATTAAAAACTAAGTCGCTTCTAATATATACACAAAATAAGAATCATAAGCCACAAATCGCCCGCTCATAATCCCTACTAAGGAGCATCGCCCGTCCACTGGTCCCGTACCCGAAAGGGGGATCCCACGACGCAAGTGAGCTACCCAGTAGAGATAAATCCTATATGCTTATTTCCCACCCAGGTGCACATGCAAATGATCATTTCACAATCAAAACCAACAACCAACCGCATACATGTTATCCTATCATGGAAAATCTACATGCATGTATAAGACTCCACACTCTACATGCTCCCGGCACGGTCAACCTCCGACTCCACCACCCAATGCAAGCTGGCCTGGAAATCAATATCAGTCGCTCCGACTCCCATCTCACAACCCGTAGTCTATGATATTTATTTAATCGCTTCGTGTCTTCTTTGGCAATAATCTTTCTGTGGTCTCACCGTTGTGTCTCTTACACTCCTTCGACATTTTTCGGGCTTTCACCGGTGATGTCTAACCGTGTTTCGTGTTTTTCACCCGAGGGGGATTCATCCCCTACTTGCGCGCCCGACACGCTTCATTTTTTCCATTTTCGTTTAACACTTGTGGAACTCCAATCGACTTCGGGCCTCATTCCCAAGCCCACACGACCAACACCAAACGGCGTCAACCAAGACTATAAACACTTTCATGTATCGTGGTGTTTACAAAGACACCAATGTAATGCAATTTGAAAGCATCGCACTTAAACTCATGACCAAATGTATGAAGAATCTTCATATGGGACATTCTACACCATAATCGTATACAGAACACTATGTCTAATGCACACAACATTTCATATATTTAACATACATGCAAATATGTTAATATTCCACATATTCAAATCAATACATCACATAAGCATGCACTACATCTTTTCTATCATTCCATTTTTATTCATGTCAACACATCATTCAAGCTAATGATAAAATACCCCAAATCCATTACTTAGCAAGTAATGCCACTCATATTCTCGCCGAGACATAGTATGTCGGGCCATACAACCCAATGCATATAATTATTTCCATCTTTATCACATATTTCACATATTCAAGATGTCATTGAATTCAGTAATAATACACAGCCATTCCTTGGCCATAAATCCGGCCATGCTCGGGCCGAGAAATAACTGGACTCTAGTCCGTGAAGTCCAAAGCAAATATCATAAAAACATCCAACACAATTCCCTCGCTTCAGGCCATGCGTAATCCCAAGCATTTTGGATTACAAACCGGTTCGAAACAGGTTCCGGGAAACAAATTGACTATTCTCAACTATCCGTGACTCCACCCCAATGTTCAAATTTACATTTTGGCTGAGAAATTTATTTTATTAAATTCTAGACTGAACGAGCTCAGAGTCCAAGAACGACGAATCGAATTCGAACGAGAAAGTTATGGCCGCCCAAAGCTGACGCGTGGGTCGATCTGGGCCAAGGGTGTGCTAAAATTGGGCACACCCCTGCTTGTCATTCCCGCTCGATTTCAAGATCCCAGAACATAACGTCTCGTCCCGGGACAAATTCAAACCCCGTGAAACTAGCTCCCACCATCACACAATCAACATCTAAATATGCCCTAAACCGGACGAACTCAGGCCATTACATCGTCTCTGGGGGCGTAAAATAACCGCAGTAGGAAGAACATACCAGAGCGCATTCGGTTCTTTTGTCAGTCCTGTCCAAGCCACCGCACAACACTCTCCTTTTTCCTTTCTTTTTCCTCTCTTCCTCCCCTTTCTTTCTTCTTTCTTCTTTCCTTTTCCTCCCTTTCCTCCCTTCTCCTTTCCTTCCTCCCTTTCTCTTCTCCTTTCCTCCTTCCTCTTTTCCCTTCCTCCTCCTTCCTCCTCACGCTTCCCACAGACTCGCTACGCCCCTCCACACACAAACCGATTTTGAGACCCCCTTTTATAGGCTTTCAAAAGGCCATAGACAGACACATTTAAGATGCCAATGAGTCACACACATGCATGCCTTTAGAAAGATGCATTGTGACACATGGCTTGCCATGTGTCACCCACATGGCTTGCCATGTGTCGCCCGACACCCGTTTTCTCGAAATACGTGAATTCGACTATCTCGACCAAACTAAATTCAATCGTAGCTGTGATTAGTGAGACGATTCCAACGATGCAATCCGCTTTCGCCTATCCGAGATCTAGAAAATCTCAACTTTTTCTTTTTGACTATCTCCAACCACCGCTTGCCCCTTTTATCTCGAAAAATTAAATTTAAAATTTTCACGGGTTTTTACTGCACGTATGTGAATTGTGAACATGGTATCGATGTGACCTAGGTGGGAGTAGCCTCACAGGAAAATTCCTTCGCTGGCGTGCTTCACCTCAGGGGAAAACTAAATCTTCGTGCACGGAGGCACGCCGGGGCAATGAGGCTCACACTCGACCTCAATCGTGAAGGAAGCAATGAAATGCCTTGCTTGCAATTGCAGTTTATGGTTGGAAACTCAGGGTTTTTTTTTTTTTTTTTTGTAGTATGTGGAACAAAAATGTATTATTTATGTAGTTTTGTGTAAAAATAATTTAAGAATAATACATTTCATAGTTTTACTAAGCTTAGTAGGTCCATGTATGAAAATGACTCCTTTAATATTATTATATGCGCAGGGACCGCAAGGAAAAATAAAAAAAGACTCCCGGCTTTGGGGCTACAGATTCATGAGACTTATGGGCTACGTGGGTGAAAGGGGGTTAGAGAGCACTAGTAATCGGAATTCAATGTATGATTTCTTATGGTTTCTCTTGTTATTGAAATTTGATTTTGACGGATTGTTGTATGCCTGAAATATGTGACTAACCTTCCTTTGCAAAATACAGATCGCTAGGGATCTAGAAAGGTGCTTTGATTATAATTTGTTGAGATTAAATGTACGTATGATGCCACCTAGGGTTTGCAGAATCATACTCCATCTATTTAGCCTGGGTCAACCTGATATTCACCCACATACCCAACATACTCCACCATTATTAGAGACCATGTTCTGGGCCTGGAGGTGTGCTACCTTGTATGAGGTACCTTCCCGATGGGTAACCTGATCCCCGGACTAGAAATACAGACAGGGATCAAGCCTAAACGTAGATTATTTCATTTGTTTACTAATTTTTCCTCATTTTAAAAATAAAAATAAATAAAAAGTAAGTGGCAACCTCCATCTCCTTATAATACTCCTCCATACTCTACATCTTTGCCTCGTGTTTTGCAACTTTCTGTACACTTCTCGTAGTAGTAAGTCTGACAAATCTCTTCCAAGATCACCCTCTCATCTCTTCCCATGTTTCCACCGATGGTCTTATTTCGTCTCTTTATTCAACACTAGTTAGTCCCACCACAATCATGAAGAAATCGAGAACTCTATAATGCCAGTTTTTTTTTGATAAATTATAATGAAAGAAGCTTCACCTCTTATTTTCAGAATAATGGTGACAATCTTCAAAACCAACTCACCTTCCTCTCCCACTCAAGATATGCGCTTCGGGGTCATTCTTTCTCTGGAAAGATGGAATCTTCATCTTAATGTTTCCTAAATTATTATCTTCCCGATTCCTATCTTCTATGTCTCCATAATCAAGCATTAACACCCAAATCATAACCATTCTCATCTTCAAAGTCTCCTCCATCATACTCTTCTTCGTCTACCCACGCCTCTTCGCCCCCATCTACGCGTGGGAGGGTTTCATGGGTGCCTGCTTTGTTCCACCTCTCATGGAATTGATCCACCAAATTTCAAACATTCTCCTCGCACGCCAGTTAAGGCCTGATAATGAACTTCATGTCAACGCCTCCCGCCACACCTTCAAATGCATTGCTGGCATAAGACATGTGCCAGGCTGTGGGTGTGAGGGACTCAATTGATCTCGTCACAGTTCACTCAAGAAATGACACTCAAATCATCACGGGTAGTCACACATTTGGATCTCACCTGCACGACCTTATCCATCATCTTCACCCCATACGCTGAACAATCAACGATTTCTCGTAACATAAAACATCGTATGTACACAGTTGGTGGAATAATCTATTATTCATGTTAACAGATTTTTCTTTGACAACTATATGGATTACTTGAACTAGAAATGATGGGATAAACCTAGATCTTTTTCTCATTATCAATCTCCCATTTCTTTTTGTTAACCTTGAATGGACTGTTCAAAAAAAGGATACTAACAAAAGTTATATCTAATCAAGAATGAAGAAAATCTGACTTGGAATGGAGTAGATATTAGGTTGTGACTAAAATTGGGGATTGAACCCCGTCAACTTATGATGCAAAGTTAGGACCGTGATGGATGATCCAGAAGTTTAGGTAAGTCAAAATATGGGTTTGGGGTAGTTTTCTTAAGGTCAAAAATAGGTTATGGGCGAATTTTTGGAGATTTTCTAAGTTAAGAAAATTAAATTTACTTGGTATATAAGGGAAAAGGGAGTATTTAGAAGGTTTTAGTAGTATGGAGCAGATTTGGAAAGTTTGGGTTGAGTTGAAAAATTTAGTTATGGAAAGTTTAAGAAAAAATGAGATGGTGAGGATAGTAGAGTTTGCACAAGAGTGGTTATTCTGCAGAGTTAATGAAGCTTGATGCCTGAGATAGATGATGGAGTGAGGCACCTGATGACTATGGGCCGGGTTGATTGATAAAGTCGGACAAAGACCGCGCGAGAATGCCACAGGTATGAGAAGCGGGCACTAAATCGAGGAATCCGCTGAGATAAGAGCATGTAGAGAGAACTCTTAAAAGAGAAATCTGAAAATATTATTAAACTTGAACTGATTTGTCAAAAGACTACATTATGGGGGGTATATATAGCCCCTTACTTTCTAAATCAAATAAAGAAACTCCTACTTTAATTAGGAAAAGAAACTTTCTAAATTACAAAAAGCAACTCCTAAAAGAAAACTTTCTAAAATAAATAAAGCAAACTTTCTAAAATAAATAAAGTAAATCTTAATTATCCAAAAAATAAAAATAAATGAAATCTTCAAGGGATAAACAAAATCTTGGAGCAAATATCATAGCAAATCTTTCTAAAATCAATATGGCGACTCCATCAAGGTTTGTCAGGAGTCGACCACGTTTTTTTTTTCTTCCAAGGCCCCAGATGAGAGATTTGAAGGAGTTTTAACATGTAATTCAATCGTCTTGACCTCCCCAATCCAATTCTTTAATAGTGGGGCTGAATTCCCAATGTTTGGTGTATTTATAGAAGCTCACGCATCAAACTATAGTTGAAAAAAAAAGACTTGTCCTCGAGTCTTCACCATAAATAAGGCCTCAAATCCTTAACCTTGAATGTAGGCAAGATATTACGATCAGGGCAATTGCTGACAATACAGCCGAGGATACCCTCCCGTGTTCTGGGTGGTCTGCCTAGTGAAGTCCCCTTTGTATAATCCTAAGAGGAAGATGCGGTGGGACCTACAGAAGTAACACCATGTATTAATTTAATACCCGATTATACATGTATATGTAAAAACCAGTAACCAATTATAAATGAGTTTCATAAAAGTTCAATACGAATATGTGAGCATTCTAAAATTATTGTGGATTTAAGTACAAGTAAAGAGATAAATAAGTCGATACATCAAACACAAATAGATAAATCGATAAGTCGGCGGTACATTAGTTGAGGAGGAAGCGACGTCGAAATCTGGCGCGAATAGGCCACTACTGGTATGCGGACTGAGGAGCAGTTTAAAACAATAATGTGAGATAATAAATCTCATTGAGTGGCATAGTTTATAAAGAAAATAACATTTTTATATTTTCATGGTTCTTCTCCTCAAAACCTTCCGTTCACTCTGCTGTAAAGTTCCTAGTTTAGAGCATTTCCACAAAGAAACCCGACTTTTACCCCAAGGAGTCCGACATATCACGAATCATGCTCCCGCAGTAGTAGACACAGTATTAAGAAAACCATAATACGCATTGTACACAACATAAGCCAAGCACAAAACATGTATAGCCATCAAGTAATAAGATAGCTTTGAAATGCAAAATCGCGAGTAAAATAGTTATACTATATTTAGAGAGAAAGCGACAAGCGATCCATTACCACATTTCCGTCATAAGCGGAGTGATGGCGGAAGCCTCACGATGCGAAGTGACTGACTAATGAACCTATGGTTTACACCCGGCCATCAACGTGGCAACTAACAAACCTCAAGTGGGCAGGCCATCACGTAGCGACTAACAAACCTCTGATGGGCTGGCCATCACGTGGCAGCTAACAAACCTCAGTGGGCAGGCCATCATGTGGCACTAACAAACCTCCGGGCAAGCCCGGCCATCACGTGGCACCTAATAAACCTCCGAGTCTACCTGGCCATCACATGGCACCTAATAAACCTCCGGGTAAACTTGGCCATCACGTGGCACTAACAAACCTCGGAATCGCTTTGGCCATCCGCGATGGCACTAACAAACCTCAGTGAACACATCCATCACGTGTCCTCTAATAAACCTCAGAGATGGCTTAGTATCACGTGGCAACTAATAAACCTCGGGAGTAACGGCCATCAACGTGGTAACCAATATAAATAGTTCCTTTCTCACATGTACCTTTCCAATAATACCGTATTAGAGTCAGTCCACAAAATCTCAAGATCCACTTTTTTTTTTTAATGGTTTTTTAGAGATAGTTCTGACCTCGATCCGTAGCCTTTCGAAATATCAGAACACCACCAAGCTCATCCCGAACACGATTAAAACTTGCAAATAATTAATGAGTTTGCCTGAGTGGTTATTCAGGGTTAATGGCTTGATCCACACAGGTAGATGATGGAGTGAAGGGCGCCCGCAATGACTATGGGCTGGGTTGATTGATAAGCCCAGGACAAAGACTTCACCACCAAGGAATCCACCTAGGTATGAGAAGCCACGAACTACGTCACAGGGATCACCCAGAGATAAGAGAACATAGAGAGAACTCTTAAAAGAAATCTGAAAATATTATTAAACTTGAGCGATTTGTCAAAAGACTTCGTATAGAGTATATATGGCCTTACTTTCTAAATCAAATAAAGAAACTCCTACTTTAATTAGGAAAAAGAAACTTTCCTAAATTACAAAAGCAACTCCTAAAGAAAACTTTCTAAAATAAATAAAGCAAACTTTCTAAAATAAATAAGTAAATCATGTAATTATCGAAAAATAAAAATAAAGTAAATCTTCCTAAAAGGATAAAAGCAATCTTGGAGCAAATCTCATATGGAAATCTTTCTAAAATCAATATGGCGGCTCCACATCGAAAGGTTTGTCAAGTCGACCACGTTTTTGCCTTCCAAGGCTGAATAGGAGTCCCGGAGTTTTAACATGTATTCAATGTGTCTTGACCTCCACACGTCAATTCTTCAATAATTAGAGTTTGAATTCCCGATGTTTGGTGTATTTATAGAAAGCTCTTGCATCAAACCCCTATAGTTGAAAAAAAAAAAAAGACGTCCTGAGTCTTCACCATAAATAAGGCCTCGAATCCTTAACCTTGAATGTAGAGCGAGATATTGCGATCCTTAGGGCAATTTAACTACTTGAGTACCTTAGGATACCCTCCCGGTATTTCGGGTGGTCACGCCTAGTGAAGTCAGCGTATAATCCCTAGGGAAGATACGGTGGGACCCCACCCTAAGGAGGGAAGTAACACCATGTATTAATTTAATACCCAATTATACATGTATATATAAAAACCCGCAACAATTATAAATGAGGTTTCATAAAAAGTTCAATACGAATATCAGAGCATTCTAAGAGTATTGTGGATTTAGGGGTACAAGTAGAAATGAATAAGTCGATACATCGAAACACAAATAGATAAATGCGATGAAGTCACGGCCGGCTGTGGCGGGGAGAGCGACGTCGAATCTGGCGCGAATAGGCTTCCTCTGGTATGCGGACTGGGAGCAGTTTAAAACAATAATGTGAGATAATAAATCTCGAGTGAGTAGTAGTTTATAAAGAAAATAACATTTTATATTTTCAATGGTTCTTCTCTCAAACCTTAAGTTCACTCTTTGTAAAGTTCCCAGTTTAGAAACATTTCACAAAACCGACTTTTACCCCAGAGTCAAACATATGCAAATCATGCTCACACAAGTAGTAAAACCATGATGTTAAGAAAACCATAATCACCTTTATACCTGACATAAAAGCGAAACCTGAAAACATGTATAGCCATAAAGTAATAAGATCTTTGAAATGCCACCAAAATCTTAGGTATTAAAATAGTTATACTATATTTGGAAACGACAACGTCCATACCACTATTACCATCGTAAGCGAGTCGGTAGACCTCGCGTATATAAGTGACAGCTAATGAACACGTGGTTACGGCCATCACGTGGCAACTAACAAACCTCCAAGTAGACCAGGCCATCACGTGGCAACTAACAAACCTCGAAATGGGCAGGCCATCACGTGGCACTAACAAACCTCAGGCGAGCGAAGCCGTCACGTGGCACACAATAAACCTCAGTCTACACGTAAATCACGTGGCACCTAATAAACCTCAGGCAAGCTTGGCCATCACGTGGCAGCTAACAAACCTCACAGTTAAACTACGGCCCATCAGTGGCACTAACAAACCTCAGGAGTGAACACATCAGCCGCGTGTCTCTAATAAACCTCAGGAGTAAGCAGGCCATCAACGTGGCAACTAATAAACCTCAGATGTGACCCATCATAGTAACCAATATAACCGTTCCTTTCTCACATATGCCTTTCCAACAATACGTATTAGAGTCGATCCTGAAAATCTCGAGTCACTTTTTTTTTTAACAATAGTTTTTCGAGATAGTTTTACAGCCTCAATCCATGCCTTTCAGAAATGTCAAACACCACCCGACTCATCACGAACCACATTAAAACTTGCAAATAATTAAAATGTTGACAAAATTCACATGAAATAATAACTTGTTTTTATGAAAGCGAAAATCATGTTTAGATCTGACCAACCATCTGATCAAAACAGTATATATGTAAAGTATTTTGTCACATTAAGATATATCAACATAATACCCCAAATCATTTAAAAGCATATAAACCACTCACCGTATAGGCGCTCGATCCTGCTCCCTTGCGGGGATCGTCTCCGACGGCGTGATGCGTAATAGATAAAACTCCGCTTAGGCTCACAATAAGCTGGGCAACTGACCTTAGGATGCCCGAAGGCCTTAGAATAACTATTAGAGACTATGAAACCATCAAATTGGACTCAGATGGAGTCCCGATTACACAGTGTGCCCTATATGCCGATACAAATTGGGGCTTTTCACCAGGGAGCTAATTTCGAAATTGAGCATCGATAATTCCTAAAAACGATTTCACTAATACAACTTCAATTTTGCCAAATTTGACCAATGGTGCTCTATTTGATCCAGGCTTCTCGGTAATTACGAAACAACCTAAAAATGGAAACCTAACCAAGCGATGTCCAAAATTTACAAACCACATATCAATGGAAAGCCCGAGACCAGGAACTCATTGGTACCATTACCTTGGTCAACGATCGTAATTGTTTGGAAAATTTCGATCTAACCTTCGGTAGATTTTGTTTTTCGTTTGTAACTTCAAGCGGTGGATCGGCAAAAGGACCACTAGATGGAGTTCGGGGTCCCAAAATGGTGGAAAGGAGCTATGGGGTGGCTGAGTGGCGAAAATCGAAAATCCGGCTGACGAGCCCAGCGCGTCGTCTTCTCGGCCGGATCCGGCGTGCCGTGTCGGTTGGCGGGTGAATTCCACCAGTTTGGCCGTCGTGGTGGCGCGCCCCCTGGCGGCGCGTGCCTGGTGGTGGCGGTGCGCCTCGCACTGTGCAATCTTCCATGGCTCGCAATGGTTCAAATGACCGCTCGGAGTCCACGAGTTTGGAGAATTTTCTAGGGTTTTGGGAGCTCGAGAGGTGTTTTGGGGCTAGGGTTTTCCTTTATCCTGAGATTATGCTTATATAGGGCCTAGAATTAGCTTTCGGGTAAAAGTTTGAAGACAGGTTTGGACAGCTGTTAAAACCTTCTTAGTTTGAAATTACAGGGTTATATTTTGTCAGTAAGTGGATTTGGACGTTCGACCAGTCTATAAACTCGTATCGACGAGGCCTATGAAATGGTGTCTTAGTAAACCCAAAACTATTCATCCTTGAAAAAGTCAACTTTGGTCCATATATCAAGTGTTGGTCAAACCTGGTCAAACTTAGTCAAACTTGGTCAAACGTGTTTAAACTCGTATTATTTGGTGCGGGTCATTACATTAACCTTCTAAGCATTCTTTATGATCTTCTTATTAATCTTGGAAGAACCATCTATTCTTGTGCACAACTTGGAACACCTCTCTTTTATCATGTATAGCAAGATCCATCCTCTGAATCCAAATACCAGTTGATAGCAATACCATATGCTTGTCTTTCATATTGTTCACTCTTTGCCTTTTGTTGAATCTTGCTTCCTCATGAATAAAAAAATGTTGTTAAGCTTGGCACATACTCAGATCCATCTTTGTGCACGACATAGTGGGAACCACATAGGAACTTTCACTCTCTTGAACAAGCCCTTTGTCAAGAGAATCATCAACTTGTGTTTTAAACTCTCCATGCTCCTTAGGGCTCTTCATAGAGGCTAGCTTATTAGGAAAAACCAAACCTAGTATGAGGTCTATTTGATGTTGAATACCCCTCATAGGTGGAAAACCGTGTGGTATTTCTTCAGGCATTACATCAACAAATTCTATAAATGATTTTAGCTAGTGAGAATTCCTTTTCACTTTCGGTTTCTTCAACAACCAAAGTCGTCTCATCACGAAACATCTTTGATTTCTAAATCAAATTTGGCGATGTGAACTCTTCTCCTCATCTTCTTGGATATGGTTAGATTAGGCTACTTGACATCGACTTAGATTTTGGCCAGTAGTGATTTATTCGTCGTCTTCTTGGACATAGTTGGGTCGATCCTTGTTCAGCATCTTCTTCCTTCATCTTCTCGATTAAGGCAAGCGCTTTTGGTTTGGACTTGTGCAGAATCAATATGCTTTGACCCTTGGCACTTAAAACACGTCTTTGACAGACCAATTCTTGTGGTGCTTCACTCTTTGCTTGAGTGTGGGTAGTTTTCCTCTGCTAGGATTCAATAATTAGAACCCTCAAACAAACCCTTCATTAGCCACACTCTTAGTTGTAGTAGACTTTCGGAGTACTTTTTTAGTCCCTGACCTTGAAGCGAGTTTCATCACATCTTGAAGACTATATGGTTGCAAAAAAATTAACTCCTACTTCAGATCTCAAACCGGCGATGTAGTGGTGGGCTATGAATATTTCCTCGGCCTCTTTGCAAGTCTCCTTTGATAATCAAGTTTACAAACAGTCGAATACTCCTCCACACTCAAATCTCGTTGCTTAAAGTTACACGAATTTTGAGGTAGATGTCTTGCGGTAGTTAAAGGAAGGTACTTCCTTTTTAGTTCTTTCTTCATCTTTCCCCCGAGTTTGGATCTTCTTTTTACCCATCCTCTTTCACGTTGTCTCGCCGTGTTTTCCACCAAATAGAAACATTCTTGCACATCTTTTGTAGCCACCAACTATTTTTCACATTCGGAATCATAATACTTTCAGACATGCTCCACCATATTAAGCCAATCAAAAATTCACTTCGGGATCCATCCTTCCATCGAATTACGGAATGTTAAATTTTGGATTGAATCTAAAACCTTCATCATGAGTTCTGTACCTCTTATAGTAATCTTCATTACGTGGCGCAATCATACCTCCCATGATAATCATAGTCTCGTACATACATACCTTTAGCTTTCTTGTGCCCCAAGAAACCTTCAAGTTGACTAGGTTGCAAAAGCTCTTCATAAAAATCATATTTTTCCTCCTTGGCTAGTGAACGACTCAAACCGTATCTAGAGATCTTGTCTCTAGCATCAAACACACAATTCAGTTTATGATCAGCCATCAATCCATGAGCTCTGATACCACTTTGATGTAAGGTTGGGACCATGATGGATGATCCAGAAGTTTAGGTAAGTCAAAATATGGGTTTGGGAGTGAGTTTTCTTGGAATTGAATGGGTTATGGACGAATTTTGGAGATTTTCTAAGTTAAGAAACGTAAATTTATAGTATATAAGGAAAAAGGGTTATTTAGGAAGGTTTAGTAGTATGGAACAAGATTTGGAAAGTTTTGGGTTGAGGTTGAAAATTTGGTTATGGAAAGTTTAGAGAAAGATGAGATGGTGAGGATAGTAGAGTTTGCCTGAGTGGTTATTTGCCGGGATTAATGGCTTGATCCACACAAGATAGATGATGGAGTGAAGCGCCTGAGTAACTATGGATGGGTTGATTGATAAGTGAGACAAAGACCGCCACGAGGAATCCACCTAGGTATGAGAAGCCACGAACTCGTCCCCAAGGAATCCACCCGAGATAAAGTGAGAACTGCCCAAAAAAATACGAAAATATTATTAAACTTAGGCCGGTTGTCAAAGACTACATTATGAATTATATATAGCCCACATACTTTCCTAAATCAAATAAAGAAACTCTACTTTAATTAGGAAAAGAAACTTTCTAAATTACAAAAACAACTCCTAAGAAAACTTTCTAAAATAAATAGAGCAAGCTTTCTAAAATAAATAAAGTAAATCTTATAAAAGGATAAACAAAATCTTGGAGCAAATCTCATAGCAAATCTTTCTAAAATCAATATAGCGGCTCCACATCGAGGTTTGTCAAGTCGACCGTTTGCTTTGCCTTCAAGGCCCGAATGAGGTCCAAAAAGGAGTTTTCACATGTATTCAATCGTCTTGACCTCCCGATCAATTCTTCAATAATTAGAAATTTGAATTCCCAATGTTTGAATTGTCTTTATAGACTCTGCATCAACTTGTGAGACCCGTGATCGAATTAGCTCGGAAGGCAGCTCTAGCGTCGGCTTGGATGGATGACGGACCAGATTCTTATATGGAAGCAAGAACCTTGGTATATGTGAGGACGCCACAATGTCGGTGATGGAATCCGTTGATAAGTCTTGATGAACACCACGAGAAATATTGGAGTAAGTTGAGGAGGTTCTTTAAAGAACCAAAGAGAAATTGAAACTCGATTTTATTAATGCGAAACTTTTAGAATATAGGGATAACAAGCCCCAAATAGGCGAAAAATATGAGAATAGAAACTAAATATTCGGCCACAAGGAAAGTAAATATTTGGCCTTGAAAACCTAAACACTTTTTCACACAAAGTAACACACTAAAAAAAAGGAAACTAGATAATTATAGGATAAGGCTTGGGAATCAAATCAGCCGCAATCTAGAATAAATCAATAGCAAATCAGCAGCAAATCAGCTCCCAAAATAGCAGCAAATCAGGAACAAATCAAAACCTCCAAAATAGCAGCAAATCAACAAGTCAAAAACTCCTTGGCTCTTGGTCCAAGTCCGGATTTAATTTGATGATGTGGACCATCTTTGTTTCCTTTTTGGAGTTGAACATGCGAGCTTCTTCCACATGGGCATCTCGGATTAAAACATGAAGGGCTTCTTTGAATCTCTTAGCCCTGGCTCGTAGCATAGGGCCCAGTGGGACTTCAAGCGGGTCCACACTCCCTTCCTTAGCCCTGCTTCCATCAACATTATATACAACAGTATAAGACAACATTTACATCATATTGGATAGTAAAATCAAGTTTTTTTTTTGGATAAATAAGCGTTTATTTCAAAAGCGAGCCACCTGACCAAAGAATGAGCCCAATTGAAAAGAAAGAAGAACGGACAGAACCTCCCCTAAAACTAAGGAGAAGGCCACAGCCCGAAACAACCAACAACAACCAAGGACAACAAAACAAAAAACCAAACACACTTCCATAACTCGGAAGGAGACACCACACCCCAAAGCCCAGCCCACAGCCCGGGCAAAGGCATAAAATCAAGTTTTTGACATGACTTTTGGGGATTTAATAAATTTTTGGTGGCAATGCAGAAATTTGGTTAGTCTAGGATAACATTTGGTCTATGTAAAAATCAGTCAAAAACATGTTTTTGACGCCATTGCCGAGGATTTGAAGTATAGTTTAAGGATCAATATTCCAAAAAAAAAAAAAGAATTTTCTAGTTTGGACATTTTTCTTTTCACTTTTATCAAAATTTTCAAAAATTTTCAAAAACAGTTTTAATTGGTAGTAGCTGATTCAACTACTTATATTTTAAAGAGCTAATCATAATATATTTAAGTTATCTACTGATCTCACTTTGATCTCAGTGTACCTTCATTTCAGGAAGTTCTTACATGCACAGAAGACCAGAAGAAAAACTGCTACCACTGGACATTGAATTAGAGAGGACACCGAGAAACCTAAAGCAAGTGAGATTTGTAGAAGCAACATTTATAGTAGAAACGAAGAGATTAATCGGAATGAATTTGTTCTGCGATGCTTGAAGACCTTAGAGGCGAGAGAACAATGGAGGACACGGAGACCTATCATCAGGAATGAGTACTCTGCAATCAGGCAACCTACCATAGAAGCAAACAACTTTGAGCTAAAGCCTGGACTCATAACCATGGTTCAGCAGCATCGGTTTACTGGACACCCAAGTGAGGATCCCAATGAGCACTTGAGGAGGTTCTTGAGGATGGCAAACACTGTAAAACTGAATGGAGTTAGACCAGATGTTATTAAGTTGTAGTTGTTTCCATTTTCATTGAGAGATGTTGCAGCCAGTTGGTTTGAGTCTTTGCCATATGGCTTAGTGACAACATGGGAGGAGCTAGTAGAAGCCTACCTGAGCAGATTCTTCCCTCTTGCTCTCACTTCAAAGAGGAGAGGAGAAATAATTGCCTTTAAACATAAGGAAGATGAGAGTCTTTATAATGCTTGGGAAAGATACAAGTAGCTACTGAGAAGATGCCCAATGCATGGCATAGAGCAAATGACACAAATGGATATCTTTTATCATGCTATGAACTACACTTCAAAAGGTATCATTGATGCAGCCTATTGTGGTGCATTCAAGAGGAAGAGTGTTGAAGAAGCCAATCAGCTCATAGAAGATTTGGCTAAGAGCAACTACAGAGCTCCATCTAAAGTTTCAGGGAGCAACAACAGACTAAGAGGAGGTGGTGTCATTGAGCTGAACAAGATGTTAGCAATAGAAGCAAAGCTTGATACATTGATGAATAAGATGAATAATCAAGAAAGAAGAAGCCATTCAGCAAATGAAGTGGGAATTATGGAAGGAGTTGAGCGGAAGCAAATTGACCAAGGACTAGCTCATGAAGGTCCTTTTTTTTTGGATAATTAAGAATTTATTACCAAAAGGGCAACGCCCCAAAAACAACCAAAAGAATACAAGAAACCAAGGCCCACAAGGTAAAGGAAAAATGGATAGCACCTCCCCTATAAATATAGGAAAAGGGCATCGGCCGTTTCAAACCAACAGCCACCAAAGCCCAGACCAGCAAAACACAGAAGCCCACAGCAGGCAGAGAAGAAACAACCCAAAACCCCGCCCACAGCCCGGGCAAAGGCAACCAAGGACCCAACAGAGTCAAGCCCCCAACCAAGCATAAGGACCACCAATCACAAGTCAGGAAGTCGATCCACCAGGGCCAAGGATATTAAGAGGGAAGGTCCTTACTAAGTAGAAGAAGCTCAATATATTCAAGGAAATAGGAGCTATATCCCTCACAGGGAGCTCGGTTGGCCTAGGGCCCTGCCTCACAAAAGGCAGTGGTCGGGTTCAGTCCGAGGACAGAATTCCCGGTATGCGGGAGGCTTACCCGGTCGGTTCTCCGGGGCCCCAAGGGGATTATGGGGATGCGTAAGCGAACCGATCACCCCTTGGTTATCCAAAAAAAAGAAAAAGAAATAGGAGCTATAACTTTAAGTCTAACAACAACCTCCCAACCCATTATACACCAACCCTTAGAAACCATGAGAACCTGTCATATGGAAGTGGAGTACAGTAGGGTCCAAGACCAATGCAAAACTATCAGCATAATTATGCTCCACAGGGCTTCCAGGGACAACGAGTCGAAGGCGAGTCCTTAGAGGCGACAATCTAGGCCAAAAGGAGGTCCTAGTCTTTTGAGGATCAAATGTTGAACTTCATGGGTAAAAACAAAGGCCCATTGAACATACATGAGCAGGCTAGCGGCATTCAGGAAACATGGTGTGTTTAGGCAAGCCACTAATGCTACTCACGAAGAATCACAGGAGACTCAAGTAGAATGGTAGCCTGTTATGCGAATTAGTATAGAGTTTTTTCCTTGTGACACCAAAAAGAATTCCAAGGACTGCATGATAGTTACACTTAGGAGTGGTAGAGAATTGCAGAAAAGATAAGAAGATGATATAGGACTAACTAAGAAGGAAGAGCAAACAAAAACTAGTAAAGAGAGGAAAAATGCTTTCTAGTGAGATGGTGGTAAATTTCAGGCGATCGGGCGAGTAAGTCAGCGCGTGAAGATGATCACCTGGTGGTGGGGTCTGGTCTTGGTGGAGGGGGTCACGAATATTCGGCCCTCCCAAAGTGCGTTTCTCGGTCTTGGGCTCCAAGGAACCATGGCCCGAGCCGCCTGACCCATGGCATGTTCTCCAAAAGCCGCAGTGGTGTGTGGTTCTGATCGGTGCGCGTTCACCGGAGGAGTCTCCGGCGACTCCATTCTGGCCAGTCAAAGGTACCTCGAAGTATTGTTGAAGCCATCATCGGGCGAAATGGCAAAAAGGCGTGGACTCAGCCGGTGCGAGTTCATCGGAGAACACTACCACCGACGATCTCAGCCGAAGGAGCGAGATCCACGCCGGTGTTGACCGCCGCGAGATCCATTCCGGTTCGGTTGCGGGTCGGGGTACATCTTGATCCTGGTCGGTTTTACTCTCGAGCTCAAACCCGATTCGATCAGTTTTGAAGCTCATCGGTGCCATTGATCATGGAGGGCCACCGGCATCCTCAGGCAAATGCTGGCGAGAGGAAGCCAGATCCATATGAGGATGGGTTCGGGCTGGACATAGGTATGAGAAGGGATACTTTGGTTCCGGCGAAAAGCCGGACCTCGGCCGAATGGCTTCGGTGCTTAACGCCAGCCCATCAGCCCTAAACAAAGCTTCGCTCGCCTTCGACGAGTTTCGCTCCGAATGGCTCGTTTCCCCACGTGCTCAATTCCAAATGCATCGAGCTCACCTCAAGTCTTTCTCATCTCGGCAAGTCGGTAATCTTCCGGCGTCGGACTTGCTGGCGCGAGAAGATGATTTACGTGGTCGCAGAGTGAAAATGGTGAGACAGTTTGATCGAACCCATCGCTACCATTAATCCGAGATGGCTAATGATCCTCCAAGAAAATCTGGAAAAGCTCGGTCTACGCCCTCAGAAATGGTCCACGGTGTTTCTATATGCCGCGATTATGTCAGATAAGCCACGCAAAAACCTCCAAAAAGTGAAGGCTCATCAAAAAGGAAACAGGGCACTGACATGTGGAAGGGATGTTTGGTAGGACAATTTCGATATGTCTCCCGCTCTGCGGTGCCGTCACTGATCTGTGGTAAGATAGATTCTAAATATCTACTAACCGGAATGATTTATTCTTCTTCGCATTCAGCAATCTAGACACTTTAATCAAGAGTGGATGTCAACATGGGAAAATTTAGCAGAGACTGCTCTATATTACGCATGAAGTCACAAAGAATGACATGTTCAATATCCAAATATCATCTATCCTAACTGGGCCGCCCTATAACATTCCTCAGACATCAGATACACGGTTCTGGGTACATCAGGCACTATCAGAAACCTGGCCACACTTAATTCATCACTGAGAACCAAATAAAATTATCCTTTACAGAATCTGCATAGAGGTTGAACACTGCAATCCCTAAATCCATGCTCTGATTGTGTAATGGGCAAAGTATTCACAATAAGGATCAATATTTCACCCCCTACCACGCCTAATGCTTATTCGCCACAACCCTAAAATCGTCAAGCTAAGAAGAGACTCACAATAGCAGATAGAATCTCCACACTTAACACAAAGACTATAGCTATTGGAAGAAAGTTATAGTTATATAATAAGATTATAAATTGAAACTACCAGCAAAGAGCTATTCCATCAGAATGATGCAACTGAAATCTCCCACCGCTCAGAATCAATCCTCAGAATGCATGTCGGAATTAGGTTGATGTAGAGGACATTAGTGGGCGGCTGAGGGGAAGTGACGTCCACTCAAGCGGCATGGTAACACTGAGTGGTTCAGCAGTTTATAGCAGGGTCCCCAATGTAAAGCAGTCTCCGCTTTGTCCATCCTTATCAAGCAACACTCATTTTTCTGATACCCCCCATTATTTATACTTCCTAAGCATATAAAAGGAAGGATGAGCTGACTTGACAAATGTGCCTCTTCCAAGAAGCTTAAGAAATTGAAGAAGAACGAGAGTTCAAGCTTATTTTGCAGATCTAATAGATAATTCCACATCTTCCTCAATGGTTAAGTTCGCTGAAATATAAAGTGGCTCGAATCCACCCTCAAGCAAAGAGAAGCCTTTGCAAAAGGTCCGCGATCTGATTTTATTTGTCTCAGGAACTGGAAAGGGCACCTAAACAAGGACGTAATTTTCAGCCTTTTTCCGGGAAGATAGACCTCCATAACTATGAGCACAGCCCGCTTGGTAATCCAGACTGTGGAAACCCGAGAAGGCTCAAAGATTATATGTTCACCCATGACTAAGCTATGCTTGCCACATACCATTAAAAAGAACATCTCCTTTCTGCTCTGCAGCTGTACGCCTCTAACAATCATACATGATAGAAGAGTTAAGTCGCGCCATCTTTGCTGTGGTGGGAGCCTGGTGGCAAACCTCGATGATTATGGGCCACTCTAACAGCCACTGTGCTTTAGCAAAAGGAAAGGTCCGCAATATGTTGAATGACACACGTGAATGACTTCAACAGTGCTCGTTCCTTGAGCTTGATGTTCCTTTGTGGGCCTTATTCACTACCTAATTACGTTTTGTGTTAACTCATAGCTAGGAGTTGCACAGATGTCAAAATGAAATGCAGCTTGATATGTTCCCAATGCGTCACTTTGTTCCAGGTTATCCGATCATTGCCTTTGTTTACTACCATAAACCCATTCCCAGCCCGTGAAGCTGATCCCATTCAAATTCCTCACCTCTCGCTGACTTCATCCGTGACTTCATGGCTTGTGGAAGGCTTGAGCAGGAAGTTTCGTACTCCCATGTTCGCATCACCAAGTCAAAAGTGTAAACATCCCAAAGCCTCTAATTTCCGATCCTTCAGAGGTCAAGACATTTTGATTTGATGATGCCAGAGAGGCACTGCCAGCCCAACTGTCAGGCTTAACACCCTCTAATCCCAAGGCCGGGGGAAACAGAAGAGCTTTGCCAAGAATTATCACGATCTAGCCACAACAGGAGGGAATTTCTAGCCAAAACTGAGTCTAAATAATAAACTCAGAGACTGTGAACACTAGCTTCCCACAAAGTCACTAGCCCGAATGCTGCTCCTGAGTGCTTTGAAGGTTATTACTATGGGCAAATGGCTTCTAGAATCAAGACCTCATAGTTATCAAAGCGTGAAGTCAAGTGCACCCCAAAGGTATTTCATGTTCTAAGAACCCACTAGTCGCCCGCAAAGTATTTAGATAGATCGGATGGCTCTGTGTGGACCTTACATCATATGGACACGCCAACAAAAAGCATCATGAGGGTATCAAGGAAGCCATTTTTCCTACTGATGTGACCCGAAGCTCCGCCCCGGCATGGGTTTTCTCGCGCTTTTTCAAGCGGTCAGGTATTATCGGGGAGTGACGCAAGCCATGCAAATTGAGTTCCTCTCGACCAAAGTATGCTCGAGATTGACTTGTATAATTGCGTTTGGTGCCTAAGGTTCCTAACTGTCTCCATACCATTATAGGCCTATTTTTGCTGCAACACCATCTATGCGCATCCTAAGACTCATTGTCGCGAGAATTAACAAAGGTCTCCACATTATCGCCTACCACACGGCCAGATGGGTGCCCAGCACATTCACAACAACCCTATCACCAAGACCCATGCAGCAAACCAACAATGCAGGTTGTCTCCAGTGGTGCGCCTTAAAGGCCGATACCTGGCCGGCGGCGGCGACGTCAGCCGGCTCGGCTGTGGCCCTCGAGCACTTCCTGTACGGAACTCTACCACACCATCGGAAGGATTATGGTCGGCATCATCACCCCATCCTTCTCTTGGATCATAAATGGCGAGCCAAGTGGTTCGCCGGGCGTTGCCGGCGTGTGACCAATATCATTCATTCATCCCCAATGGTATTCTTTCGACCTCAACGCCGGTCGCCAACGACGCGTCAGCCACCTATGAAATCAACTAACTCCACTTATGGGCTGCTTATGGGCATGATATGTTTTTTTATTTTCCGTGGGACGATTCCAAGAGTTCAGTCTTCATGGACGAATTAAGGGAAGCTCGCATGCTTCCTGGGGCTTCATGAACAAGGTAAAAGTGCCATTTTCCTTGCCGAAAGCCTGATGAAGTTAGAATGACCTTGTTGAACGCCACAGGTTCGGGCCCCGTGGCGTGCTCCATGAGATAATTGGGAGTCCCTGATTTCTACAAGTGCTCACCACGGATTGTATGCCCTTATTCAAATTGGCCATGTGTGAACTAGCTCCTGATACGCAAATCTCTTACCTTTATGCCGGCAGACATGGGCTGGATTGCTTCGGGTTCCTACACAAAGATAAATTGTACTGTGCAGCCCGCTTGATATCTCCTGCCATACTATAATCGGGGATTGAGCGCCATTCGTGAGTTTTTATGGTCCTGAAATTCCGGAGCGCCGTCGTGGCAGGATCAAATGGAATCGCGGTGTCTTCCAAAGGAGAGGACGGCCAGTCCCGACGTGTTGGGGAAGACTCAATGACCCAAAATGTTATGGGGCTACGTCCGGAATCGCTCGCTACGAAGGGACTCCTCTGCGGGTATGGGTGCGAGGTTTTATTCATGTGGAGCCCTGGGAACAACCCCACGATGTTCGGAGTCATGGAAAATCCTTCAATCAGAGCGGCGATCAGACCCCATAGCACAAGCGTGGGGTGATCGCGGAGGCGACCTTTTATGGTATGATTTCGAACCCGCTGGTCCTCCTTCCCTTTGTGGCTGGCGGTGGAGCTTTGATCTTGTATGACTCTGCACTCATCGGAACGCCGAGTAGTCAGAGAGTTAGCTGATGAAGCGGGGGTGGAATCGGGCCTATCGCTAACTGTGCACTCTATCATACATACAAATGTGCCACTACTATATCATGCCCTGTGGGAGGATATCTCGACTCTAGATCCTTCGGGTTTTCACCGTAGTCATCGAACCACTAGGACCAAAGATGCCGTTGTTAATCGGGCAATCTATTCAACTTGCCTCCTGCCATCGAGAGGCATGCTGCTTCTACTGTCTGGGCCTACCGCATAAGAAATATATTGCCACCTGTGATGTTCTCAAGTGGGTCTCACCAGCTCTATATCTCTGTGCATTTTGTCGTGATAATGCTGAAGACAGAACCACTTATTCTTCGGTTACCAGCCTCACACCGGTATTCGCAGACCTATGGTCGCGCTGGGTCTCTGAACCCGAGGAACTGGGAGAACTAACTCTTGTGGGTAATTGCCAACAAGGGAAAGTCCTTCACTAATACATGAAGATTGCGCGGTGCTACTATATCTACCATTTGTGGGGTCATCGAATAGTAGAATTCATGAGGAACAACTATGCTCCAAATTCTGATACTATTTTCCACCTCATTTGTGATGATGTTAGACTCTCAGATTTCCGGGTCTCCGTATAGTTGTTGATAGTCCTCAAACAGATCAATGTGTGAGAGGATGGTCCTTCCATTAGAATTTTGGTCCCGTAGGTCGGATGCTCGACGGTGATTGTCAGCCTGCTTGCCTTGCCCTGCCAGGGCTGGTTCTGTGGTTGTTTCTTTGGGTCTTGACAGCTTGTGTCTTGTTGGCGGCTCTTGTGTCGTTCGGGCTGTTGCCCCATTCTATATTTATAGGAGGTGCTGATCCGCTTTTTCTTTGCTTGGTTGTGGCCTCGGGCCTCCGTTCTTTGTATTTTGGTTGGGCGTTGCCCCTTTGGTAATAAATTCTTAATTATCCAAAAAAAAAAACAAAACTAGTAAAGAGAAAAAGCTGAACATAACATAATCATCATATGGAAAATAGAAATCAAAGGTGCAACAAGAGTGTGTTAAACCCAAGAGGGAATAAAAGAAAGAGGAAGTGACAAAAAAAAAAAAAAAAAAAGAGGAAGTGAGATGCTATCAACCTCCTATTACATTCCCTCGTAGAACGATAACTCAAACAGATGATTAGTTTGCTAAATTCTGAACATGTCCGAAATTAGAGATAAATATTCTTTTGATGAGGCATTGACTTAGATGCCTTATTATGCCATGTTTATGGAAGATGATCAATCAATGGAAAATCTCCATTTTCCCAATGGAACTGGTCAGAGGAACATCAAGGAAGATGCCAAGTTCAACGCTACTGCAGGGTGATACAAACCCCGGCCAACTTGTGAGGAGACCCGTGGATCGAATTATTAGCCCGAAGAAATCACGAGTGTCATCACTTGATGGATGATTCCTTGGACCCGCTTAGGCGGAAGCAAGAACCTTGGTATATGTGAGGACGCCACAATCGATGATGGAGATCCAATTGATAAGTCTTGATGAACGCCACGGAATAACCGATAAGTTCAAGGAGTTCTTTAAAGAACCAAAGAGAAATTGAAACTCTCAATTTTATAAATGCTTAAAACTTGAAGAATATAGGGATAACAAGCCTTTAAATAGGCTAAAAAAATATGAAGAATAGAACTAAATATTCGCCACAAGGAAAGTGGTGAAGACAATAAAAACAAGAAAGGAAACTAATATACTTTTTCCTAAATTAACACACTAAAAAAAAGGAAACTAAATAATTCTAGGATAAGGCTTGGGAATCAAATCAACCGTAATCTAAAATAAATCAACGGCAAATCAGCACCAAATCAAGAACAAATCAGCACCAAATAAGCTCCCAAAATAGCAAAGAAATCAGTGAATAAATCGTAACTAAATCAAATTCTCCAAAATAGCAGCAAATCAGAATAAATCGTAACCAACCAGCTCCAAAATATGTTAAATCAACAAGTCAAAACTCCTCGCCTCCTGGTCCAAGTCCGGATGAATTTGATGATGTGGACTATCTTTGTTTCTTTTCGAGTCGAACATCACAGCTTCTTCCACGTAAGTATCCTCATTTAAAACATCAAGGGCTTTTTTTTTTTTTTTTTTTTGATAATTAAGAATTTATTTCCAAAAGGGCAAAGCCCAACAAAAAATAATAATACACTAAGTCAAAAGGCCAATTAAAATCTAAAAATGGACAAAGACCTCCCTAAAATGAAAGAAGCACGGCATTAAATTCTAAACAAAACCAATTGATAAAACAACATAACCAATCGCCCCACAACCGCACAAGCCTCACAAGCAACTAAATAAAATAACCACAGCCCGACAAGCAAATAAAACAACTACCACAACCCGCACAGCAACCAAAGGAAACAAACAACGACCCACAGCCTGGGCTCAGGCAACCAAAGGAAACAACCAAAAGGCCTCAATTCATGATGTCGACCCACAAGGGCCTAGGATGGTAAGAGGGAAAGACCATCTCTCGCACATTGACCCCGCCTGTGGTTAATATCGTCAACCTTCAAAGAACTCAAACTCAAGTCTAACATCGCATTATGAGTTGAAAATAGCATCCGAAGTGGGAGAATAGATGTTTCTATGAATTCTACTGCTGCGCTGGTCTCTGACAAGTGATATATGGTAGCACCCCCACGCAACTCTCTTAGTGATAGAGCAGAGAGACTTACCTTGGTACTCATTACTCCAACATAATCTATTCTCCCAGCCTCTCTAAGATTCTAGAGTTCCTACATAACCTTAGAATCCCCATCCATATTCCAGTTGCAGGCGGCATTCAAGAACATGTGGTTCCTATCTTCAACACTAGCCCTACAGAATACACAAGACATATTAGTGATAAGGCCCCATTTGAGCAGCTTGTCTTGGGTGTCCAATCTATCATGTATGACCAGCCATACTATAAATGCATGTCTTCTAATAGCTTGGGGAAACCATACCGCATAGTGCCAATTAACAACCGGTTTTCTCAAATTTTTACGGTTCCAAGCTGCTTTAACTCGTGAAACTCTCTAAGGAGTTGGTGTCCATGAAACAATATCCTCCCTAGAGTCATCAAGTGGATAATCCCAGCAACTATTCTTGATAGCGATAAGGTCAACTGATTTAGCAATAGGCCAATTCCAATCCCACCATCACACCTCTGCCATGTGCTGCTCATGAAATTTTTTTGGATAATTAAGAATTTATTACCAAAAGGCAAAGCCCCACAACCAAAGAATACACGAGCCCAAGGCCCAAGGGAAAAGAAAAACGGACAGCACCTCCCCTAAAATCATAGGAAAAGGGCAACAGCCCGAAACAACCAACAACAACCAAGGACAAAAAAACCAAACTCACACCCACATCCCGGGCAGAGAAACCAAACCACAACCCAGCCCACAGCCCAAGCAAAGGTAGCCAAGGCCCAACAGAGACCAGCCCCCAACCAGAACAGAACCATCAATCACCCAGACGATCCACCAAGGCCAAGAATATTAAGAGGAAAGGACCATCTCTTTCACATTGCTCTATTCACTGGATTATCCACAACCTTCTGAAAACTAGAAATTCTTAATCTAACATCATTACAAATAAGATGAAAAATAGCATCAGCGGGAGAAAAGATGTTCTCATAAACTCTACTATTCCGTTTGTCTCCATTAAGTGATAAAGAGAGCACCCCACGCAATCCTCTGAAGGTTATAGCAATGATAACAGACGCCCTGTATTAATCGTAGAATCATATATAACCTGTTTCTCCAAAAATGGAAATGAGGGGGCCAATCGGGCCTGTGTCATGCCAAGAATGTCCCGCAAAGACCAAGTTATGCAACCTTGTGTCTTATGCAAGGTCTGACCAAGTTCCTCGAGTCAAGGAGTTTCCGCCAACTCCAGAGCAATCGAAGGGTCTGCGACACCAAAGACTGCCTCAAATAAAGCCTCCGCACCCAAAGTTACCCAAATAGAGTCCTTTCCTATGTAGAATGTGATTCCAAATGTGTTTCATAACATTAGCATCATTCAAATTCCAATACGTCGCAGCCCCAAGCCGCCTCCCTCCCAGGAAGACACTTGATTCTATCTTAATCTTAGCACGATCTAGCATTTTCTGGATTTACTGTATCAAGAAAATCACGAGAATGGTTCTGATCTAGTAATAGTGTAATTTTGGAATGATGAACATACTACAATTAGTATATTTGAATATTATACAAAGATCAAGATATTTCGCTGGCAAATTTACCCGCATAAGATAAAGTGGATCTACTCTGTCTAAGCCGGGATTCTCGCCAAGATTTTATCAAGAAGCGGCTGATGTACCAACGTGGAGGTTCTTGTGCAGAGATAAGTGGAACTCCAAGTTATTTCATAGGATTACTCCCCACACGAAAGCCAGTAATGTTCAAAATATCATTTTTGACATTTTCATTAACCCCTGCAGTGAATAATGCACTCTTCAGTTTGTTCACTTGAAGCCCAGAGAAGTGCTCAAACTTGTATAACTCATCCATGATAATTTGGACACTGGAGGAAGTCCCACCTGCAAATAAAAATATATCGTCCGCAAAGCATAAGTGGGTAAGATTGCCTTCTTCACATTTAGGGTGAAATCTAAACTCAAGCATGCAAACAACGATAAGGACCTAGAGAAGGCTTCCTAATATGCATGATGAACAACAAAGGGGATAATGGGTCCCCTGCCTTAACCCCTCGCTTACTAGCAAAGAAACCCGCTAGCCTCTCCATTTACGTATTACGTAAAAGGAAGGAGAGTGATGCACGCCTTTAATACATCTCGAAGGTGCGGCGAGTACCCATTTCGATAAAGATATCAAAGATGCAACTCCAACCAATTGAATTACAGCCTTCTTGATATCAATTTTTAGTGCACACCTAGGTTGACCATTATCACGATGATAATTGATCATAAGATCCTGGGTAATAAGGATATTGTCAGCAATACTCCGACCTTGCACAAAAGCTGACTGTGAAGGACTAATAATCTCAGGGAGACACTGTTTAATCCGAGCTGCAATAATCTTCGAGATGCACTTGTATAGGACTACAAATAAGATATCGTCTACAGTCATGCATAGAGTCCAGATTAGGACCTTGGGCACTGTGCCAATGATAGTGCAATTAATCTCACGAAGCATACACCCCGAATTGAAGAAGGATTCCACCGCTTCAACTACATCGCTACCTACAATGCTCCAAGCTTTCTTGAAAAATAATGAAGAGAAACCATCTGGGCCCGAGGCTTTGGAGTCATTCATAGAGAATATGGTATTCTTGATCTCTTCATGGGTTATCCTACTATTAAGAGTGTCCAGGTGCTGGGGAGACCAAGCGAAACCATCGAGGTTGTCTAAATAAACATCATGAATAGTAGATGGACCATCAATGCATAATACCTTTTGGAAGTGGTTGATCGCTCGCTTGATAGCTTCCTGTCTTCAATTCTCGCACTGCTCCAAAGTTATGGCTTTAATAGAGCTTCGAAAGCATTCCTTACTTTGATGGCTTTGTGAAAGAAACTAGTGTTCGTCACCCAGTTTAAGCCACTACCCTAGATTTCGGGGCTCGCAGACCCCTGGCACATTGGTCAGTTTAACCGTCTCTCAAACACCTTCCCATTATCCACCGCAGTGGGATCAATCGGGTTGTTCAAAGAACGACACCGGGCTTCTTGGTTTAGGTTTTCCCAAGTACCAACTCGCTCATGTAACTTTGCATAGGAGTGGAAATTGAAGGCCTTAAGTAGCCTTCACACTTTTTAGTTTGCGGGTTAATCTATACATGGGTGTGCCGAATACATCACTATTCCACGCATCCTTTACTAGCTCAAGGAAAGAAGGATGGTCAGCCTAAAGTTAAAAAAATTTGAAGGGTAGAGCTTTCATCGCTACCGATCCCTAAGATTAAGGCCGGTAACCAGAGGGGCAAAGATCCGACAACTCCAGACAAAGGGATTTCAAGTATCGCATTGGGGAACACATCCAAACAGCACTCATTCAGAATACATAGGTCCAACTTCCTTGCTATGAAATTCTCCCCCTCCCGACGGTTCATCCATGTAAATATAGGCCCCAAGAACGGCATATCCGCTAATTCAAGATTGAACAGACACTGGAAAACTGGGGTCACGGCAAAGCACATACATCATGTTACCCCCAATCTTTCTAACACAACCTCGTGGTGTTGAAGTCGCCATCACAAAACCAAGGATTTTGGCCCCACTATGGGTCACCCGCAGAAGATGGCGCCTAAAGCAAACGTCTATCTAAGTGAAGGTTCGCTAAGGATGGCCGAATACCAAAAGGAATAATCATTCTTGAGAGTCGTAATGTGACATAGCATAGTCTGGTCCAGAATGACAACAAAATCAAGAGCATTTGACACAACAAACGAACTCACTTCTTCGCTTTGTTGGGACGCCTGGGCTCCCTTATGTTCCATGCGGCGAATTTAACCATTGGAAATATGGTTAGACGGAGGTCCCAGGTTTGAGCCTCCTTGGACACTGAATTCTCAAGACTGGGAGGCTTAATACCTGTCGAGCCCCTCCGGGGCTCCTATGGGGATTATGAAGTGGGTTTCGAACTGATTACTCCCTTACTATCAAAAAAAAAAAAAAAAAAAAGAAATGTTAACTCTTACTCCTAGTGACTTAGACGCCTGGTCTTTCCCCGCTCTAAGCTTCTTCTTAGAAAGTGGTACAGAGTGGTCCAACCTGGTCAATTCTTTATATGTTCGGTTGTTTCAACATAGGAGATGTATCAAGGGCTCTGTATGAATCTCTTAGCCTGCTTCGTGGTCATAGGGCTAGCCTGTGGGACCCTGCCGGGTCCACAATCCCTTCCTTAGCCCTGCTTCCATCATTTTTTTTTTTTTGGATAAGAATTTATTAACAAAGGCAAAGCCCAAACAAACTGCCAGAACAAAACAGAAACTAAAGGCCCTTGCCACAAAAATGAAATGACAAAGACTCTCCCAAAACCTAGAAAAGGGGCATCAACCTTAAACACTCGATAGAATAAAGAAACCAAGATTCTCCTCCTCTTGAAAGGATTTGTCCTCAAATCATCACCCGATCAAAAGGACTCAAGTCGCTGACGCTGCGAGCACTTACAAAGATATTGACTGCAATCTAGCTTGTATGCATTGTTATTGATGCGCCGAGGACTTGAAGCGACCATCGCCCTAGAGGAGCAACTTGATCGCCTTTGTGCGGGAAATCTTTCATGCATGTGCACCTAAACCCAATCTCCGGTTCAAAGACTACTGGGCAGCCGCTTTGTCGGGTTGCTTAGCATATCGTTTCATCCTTCGCCAATGCCAGTCTTGCCTTCTCATGAATCGTTTAACAAATTCGCTTTCTTTGGCATCATCTAAATTAACATGCCTGTATATAGGTAAAGGAGTAGATAAATCTAGCGTGTCAATGGATTAAAACCATATACAATCCTGTAAGGCGAAATTTAGTGGCAGAATGTATGTGACGAATTATACAAACTCAACATGTGTGCCAGCCTTCTGTGTTTTAATGTTCTTTTAATGATAGCCCCTCAACAAAGTGACAAGGCTCCTGCTCACTACCTTGGTCCGACCATCGGCCTGTGGATGACAAGTAGAAAACAATAACTTGGTTCCTAACTTTACACCACAAGGTCTCTCCAAAAGTAACTCAAGAATCCTCAGACTTCTATCCGAAACAATTGTCCTAGGCATACCATGCAATCTCACAACCTCCTAAAGAACAAATTGGCGATATGAGACGATCATCCAAGGCTTTGTGACATGGGATAAACAGCCATCTTTGAAAACCTATCCACAACCACAAAATAGAACCCTACCATGTTCAGTCCTAGGTAGACCTAACAGAAGTCCATCAAAGACTCAACCTAAGGTTCACCAGAATAGAAGTGGTGTGTACAAATTTCTATGGGTTGCACTCCAGCTTAGCTGCCTACATGTGATACACCTCCCAAAAATCCCTCTCAACATCTCGCCTCATGTGCGGCCAATAAAAGTGTTCTTGCAACCCCTAAAGTCCTACATCCCAAATGTCCCATCAATCCTCCACCACGACTCCTCACTAAAAATCCCGATGGAACAATTAGAATGATTCAACCTATTTTTTAAACAAGAACCTCATGTCTAAAGAACTTGTCATGGGCTCCTTTTTCACATCAAGACTGTTACTTAAAATCTTGGTCCAAAGGATACAATCTCTTCACATGTCTTAAAACTACAATTTAGCATCCAAGAGTAGAGATTAGGACATACTCTCCATGAAAGTGTACCGGCAACAATGTTTTCCTTTACTCCTTGTTTAGAAGCGGATGACATATGGAAAAGTTTCCACAACTCCATCCATCGGCCATGTCTCTTATTCAACTTATGTTGGCCTCGATGTTTCCAATGACTCAGGTCGGTGTGAATCACAAATTCCTCAGGCCAAAGATACTGCTACAAGTTTCCGATGAAAATCAAAGCACAAAGGATCCTGATGCTAGAGCATTTATACATACATTGGGAATTAATCTTAATTATGGAAAATCTAAATTTGGGAGGGCTGTGAAACCTTGAGACACTTGTAGGCTTCGTCAAGTGTTTTGAGTTTTATTACTATTTTGATCTGGAGTCGGGTTTATTTTAGAAAGCATTTGTTCTCAAGTCAAAGTAGAAGTTGCTTTATTTAATTTAGAAAGTCTCTGCTTTTTCTAGTTAAATAGAGTTATTTTTTTAGAAAAGGTTTGTTTATATTTGGTGAGGATTTACATGGATTTGCTGCTATTTTTGAAGCTGATTTGATCCCGATTTGTCTATTTGAGTTGATTTGTTCCTGATTTATTGCAAATTTTCGAGTCAGATTTGGTCAGAGATTCGAGATGATTTAGTTCAGACTTACTGTTGATTTTGTTCTGATTGCCTTAATTTACTACCAAGCCTTGTCCTAAAAATTAAAGAAGCCTTTTCTTCTCATGTGATATTTTTAGTGTGAGTTTCCTTCTTATTTTGGGCCAAATATTTACTTTCCTTGTATGAATATTTAGTTTCTATTCTTCATTTTTGGCCTATTTAAAGGCTTGTTATCCCTATATTCTTCAAGTTTTAAGCATTTATAAATTGAGAGTTTCAATTTCTTGGTTCTTTAAAGAACTCCTTGAACTTCTTACCTGCTATTCCGTGGCGTTCATCAAGACTTATCACCTGGATCTCCATCACCGATTGTGGCGTCCCTACATATACTACCAAGGTTCTTAAGCTCATATAAGCAACGGCCTCATCCA
Organism: Tetrastigma voinierianum; assembly: GCA_016808115.1. Lineage (NCBI taxonomy): Eukaryota > Viridiplantae > Streptophyta > Magnoliopsida > Vitales > Vitaceae > Tetrastigma > Tetrastigma voinierianum. The sequence continues at coordinate 272,995 of JAEQBH010004529.1, read as the reverse complement.
TCCAAGCCACATTAGAGCAGGTTCTTCGAGCTAATTCGATCACGGGTCTCCTCACAAGTTGGATGGGGTCTTCGATCATTTGGTATCGTGAGCAATAGGTTCTATTTTTTCCGGGGTTTGCCTATCTTTACGCTTTTACTATTCTTCTTGTCTAACCCCAATTTAGTCACTAATTTCATTAGTACCTTCTAAATTCCATTCAACCTAAATTATCTGCTACAAATCATTATCTACTTCATCCCAAGTCCGATTTTTCTTCATTCTTGATCTGATATAATTTTTTTATTGCTCTCTCGTTTAGTGAACCGTCCATCCAAGTTAAAAAAAACAGAAAAAAGTCTAGAAGCTTCTAAAAAAAAAAAAAATTTCCTATTAGTTGATCATCATTCTTGTTGTTGCAAATCAATTCCCTACTATAGTATATATATATATATATATATATATATATATATATATATATATATATATATATATATATATATATATATATATATATATATATATATATATATATATATATATATATATATATAAAGTCTAGGAAGCTAGAAAAAAAAAATTCCCTATTAGTTTATTTCCTTTGATATGTTTTTAATTGATTTTAAGGGAAAAAAAAAATCAGATATGTTTGATTAGTTCCAAAAAAAACTAAAAGAGAAATTCTGAGGGAAAAAAGGCAAGAGTGGTCAGATTTAGAGAGAGAAAAAAGCCAAATATATTGTGTGAAAACACGAGTGAACCGAGTGAATCATTCTGAGTGCAAACACGTGAGGGAGTGATTTGTGAGGTCCTATTTTATTATTTTCTTTTTTTAACCTTGTTTTCATAGCAATATGTCAAACAACAACGCATCCGAAAGTATGACGGGAGGAGTCGATATGAAGTTCATTATGAAGGCCTTAACTAGTGAAGTAAAGAGGATATTTTAAGGTCGAATTGAACAATCCCATGAGAGGGTGGAGTAAAGCTTCGAAAGTGTCACAAACCTCCAATAAGGCATAGAAGGGAGCTACTAAGAAGAGGGGTGCGTAGAAGGAAGACACATGATCGAATGGTTTCTGAGGATGAGAAATGATCATGATTCAATCAAGCAGGAGTAGGAGGCGGGGGAGATAGAGAAGTAGGAATCGTGAAGATAATAATTTGAGAAACATTAAATGAAGATTCAATCTTCAAGGAAAGAATGACCTTTAGGTATATCTTGAGCGGGAGGAAGGTGGAGCTGGGTTTTTGATCGTCACGATTATTCGAAAATAAGAAGGTGAAACTTGCGCTATAGGGTTCTTAGACTATGCAACAGCTTATGGGACCAATTCAGTTTTTGGGCTATGAGACTTTAATATAGGGAGCCAACAGTGGAAAGCTGATGGGAAGAGATGAAGAGTGTGATGCGGAAGCGATTTGTCCCAACATACTACTATCGAGAGTTGTACAACAAGTTGCAAACCTGAGTGCAAGGCAATCGTGAGTGTAAAGGAGCATTATAAGGAGATGGAAGGTTGCAATGATCGAGCAAATATTGAAGAAGACCCAGAGGCTACAAATGACGCAGGTTTCCCGCGGTGTCGAACAAAGATTCAAATGGTGGAATTGCAACATTACGAGTCGAGGATACAAAAATGGCTATCATGATCTAGAATCAAGTCAAAAGGAGAGACAAGCGACTAACACACGCTCTGAACTCAATCCACCCCCATCCACTTGAAGTCGAATCACCGGAGGAAGAAGATAAGCCACCCAACGCCAAGCCCAAAATAGAACAAAAACAAGAGGTGACTCAGACAAGGAAATCAAGACTCGAATCAGATTGTGACTCTAAGCCATCCTCGAGGATGCCGGGACATGAAAAATACGCCGCCCTAGAAGAATTGTTGGCTGCAAGGAGGGCTTTAAGTGTGCAAGACAAATGAGAAGGACGAGCAACGGAGAACATTTTTCACACTAGGTGCCATGTCCAAAACAAGGTAATGTGGGCAGACCTTTGATGCATGGAGTCAGACTAGTTGTCACTATCACCACCTTGGTGGAGAAACTAGGTTGTCAACAAGCGGGCCTGAAACTTGATTGAGAGGCAACCATGACAAATAAGAATCATTTTAATTTCATGAAAGACAAGAACTTATAACTCTTGTTCCTTTTGACACCAAGTCAAGTTTATGAAGATCATGATCATAAAAGAGAAATCGAACAAAAGAAAATAGAAAGAGAGTGAACAAAAGAAAAGGAGTGAAAAGAGAGGGAACAAAAGCAAAAAGTGTGAAAAAGAGAGGAGCAAAAGAAGGAGTGACAAAAAGCAAGTGGACTCGAAACTCGAGGAGAAAAGGAGAGAAAAACCAATTCTATGCACTGCAAGCGAGGTTAAGAGAGCATTGTTCTTAAACAAGCCTGGGTGATCAGACTTTGTACAAAGAGGCACTCCCTTAATACTAACTAACTTGACAATTTCTTTGCCTAGTTCTATTGTCTCCTCTTTTGTGTGAATTTGAAGATGTCTTTCCTAAGGAAATTCGAAAGGCTTCATCTCCTATCCTAGAGATCGAATATCAAATTGATTTCCTGTCCCCTGTGCTACCATTCTCGAATCGACCCGCTTATAAGCGTAATCCCGAGGAGACAAAGGAACCTAAAGCAAGTTGGTGGAATTGATGGAAGGGATATGGGAGGGAGAGCTTGAGTCCATGCGGCCATTCCAATGATTTTAGTTCCCATAAAGGATGGACCGCGGAGGATTTATATTTATTTTCATGCCATCCACAACATTATGGTTAAGATTATAGGACGAATCTTTTCGAGGAAAGGGGGAATGATGAAAATCAAAGCAAAAAAGATCCGTGATGCCAGAGCATTTACAACATACATTGGGAATTCAATCTTAATTATGGAAAATTCAAATTTGGGAGGTCAGAAACCTGAGACACTAATATATTTCCTATTTCCTGTTTTGAGTTTTATTACCATTTTAATTGAGTCAGTTTATTTTAGAAAGATTTGTCTCCAAGTCAAAGTAGAAGTTGCTTTATTTAATTTAGAAAGTCTCTGCTTTTCTAGTTAAATAAGAGTTGCTATTTTTTTAGAAAAGGTTTTGCTTCATATTTTGGTGAGGATTTACGGCGGATTTGTCGCTATTTTGAGTCGATTCGATCCTGAGTTTGCTGCTATTTTGGAGTTGGAGATTTGCTACTATTTTGGAGTTGATTTGCTGTAGATTTGGAGATGATTTGTTCTAGATTTGCTGCTGATTTGTTCCAGATTTGCTGCTAATTCTATCACCAAGCCTTGTCCTAAAATTAAATAGTTTCCTTTTTCTCCTTCATGGATATTTTTAGTGTGTAGTAGTTTCCTTTCTTGTTTTTGGCCAAATATTTACTTTCCTCAGGGGCTTCTAATATTTAGTTTATTCATATTTTTTCGTCTATTTAAAGGCTTGTTATCCCTATATTCTTCAAGTTTTAAGCATTTATAAAATTGAGAGTTTCAATTCTCTTTGCCTTAAAGAACTCGAACTTACTCTGCTATTCCTGCTCATCAAGACTTGACACCGAATCTCCACTACCGACAAGTAAGGCCCTCACATATACCAAGGTTCTTGCTTCCATATAAGCAACGGGTCAAGGTCATCCATCCAAGCCGACATTAGAGCGGTTCTTCCGAGCTAATTCGATCACGGGTCTCCTCAAAAGTTGACGGGGTTCGTATCAGTTTCCTAGGCCCAAACCAATGCATACAACTCTTTGTCATAAGTAAGGTATTTCAGGGCTGCCCCACTTAGCTTTTCGCTAAAATATGCAATGGGTCGCCCTTCTTGTATAAGAACTCAAGGCCAATACCTAGACTCGAAGCATCAAGACATCTCCACCTCGTGCTTTGGTGTTAGGTAAAGCAAGTAAAGGAGCATGAGTTAGTTTTTCTTTGATAAATTGGAATGCTTTTTCTTGCTCTTCACCCCACTTAAACCCAACATCCTTCTTGATGACTTCGGTTATTCGTGCGGCTATGCTACTAAAGTCTTTCACAAACCGCCGGTAAAAACTAGCAAGTCCATGAAAACTTCGAACTTTACTCACACTTGTTGGACTTGGCCAGTCTTGAATCGCTCAACCTTCTCTTCATCAACCTGTATCCCTCCTGCACTAACAACAAAACCAAGAAACACAAGCTTATCCGTGCAAAATGTGCACTTCTTAAGGTTAGCAAACAATCATTCTTTTTGAAGCACATCCAAAACATATTTTAAATGAATCAAGTGATCATTTAAGTTCTTCTTAAGTTCTTGTTTCTCATGGGTCTCACTACACTTCATATCTTGTGTAATTTGTCAGGCTAATGTTGAAGACAAATCACTTATTCTTCTATTGCCATTTCACACCGGTATTCGCAGGATTCTATGGTTGTGCTGGGTCTCTAGAACTCCAAGGAATTGGAGAACGAATTTTGTGGTAATTGCCAACAAGGGAAAGTTCTTCACCTCTATTACAAGGAAGATCATGTGAAGGCCATTCACCACTTATTGGGTCATCTAATAGTAGGAATCATGATAACAACCATGCTCCAAATTGATACTATTTTTCACCTCATTTGTGATGATGTTAGATCAGATTTCCGGTTCCGTATAATTGTTGATAGTCCTGCAAACATATCAATGTGTGAGAGATGGTCCTTCCCTATTAATATTTTATCTCCGGTAGGTCGGATGCTTCATCAGGATCGTTTAGGGCCTCGCCGTCTCGCCTGGTCGCATGGTTCTCGTGGTTGCTCCTTTTCTACCTCACGTGGCCTCTGTGTCTCATTGCGGGCTTTATGTCGCTCGGCTGTTGCCTGTTCCTATATTTATGGGAGGTAGCCGTCCGCTTTTTTTCTTTGTCTCAAGCTGTGGCCTCGCCCAGCCTATCAGATTTTTGTCAAGATGCCCCTTGGTAATAAATCTCCAATTATCCAAAAAAATAAAATAGACAACCACAAATTTTCCAATGAAAGCACGCAAAACATGGTTCATTAGTCTCAAGAAAGTGCTAGGTGCTATTCCGACGCCGATGGTGGGACGCTCCGACAGCAAGGCGATGATGCTTTTGTTAGTTCGGGGCAAATCATGGCTCGGGATTTGTTGTATACCGATCGGGTTTCGGTTTCTTTTTTTTTTTTTGGATAAGTAAGCATTTATTTCCAAAAGGCAAAGCCCCACAACCAAAGAATACACGAGCCCAAGGCCCAAAATTGATGTAAACGGATTAACCTCCCTAAAATCGATGTGTGGAAGGCATCACCAATACAACCAACAACAACCAAGGATGTGAAACAAACAAAACAGACACCTAATTCCACATCCCGGCAGAGCCACCACACCCCAAAAGCCCAAATTTACAACCTGTGCAGACACCCTGTGCCCAACATGTATATGACCCCACTCAAGAACGGGAACCATCAATCAACCACAGGCATGAAACACCAATGTCAAGTGAATATTAAGAGTATGACCATCTCTCACACATAGCTCGCTTCAACGGATTTCATCCATCACCTTCCTGAAACTTGAGATTCTCGCAAATTTCGACATCATTACAAATGAGATGAAAATAGCATCAAATGGAGAATAGATATTCTCATAAATTTACCATTTTACCGCCCACAAGTGATAAATGGTAGCACCTACAATCCTCTCGCGATAGAACAAAAGGATTTCCTTCGTAGCAAATTACCCATAAGAACTCATTCTCCCACCTGAGTCTCTAGAAATTCTACATAACTTTAAAATTCCTCAACCAAATACCACAGCTGAATCAACCAAAAAACAAGTGGGATTCCCGTCAACATTAGTCCTAAGAGTAAAACACAAGATATAGAGTCACTACGCCCCACCCGAGAGTTTGTCTCAGACATAACCAATCTATCCCGGGATGGCCAAATCCGTGAGCAAATGCATGTCTCCCCGATAGCTTGAGGAAACCAAATCAGATAAAGGCCGCCTGACCACCTGGGCTTTGGTCTAAAATTGTTCCAAGTCGAGTTCACAAGTGAATTCTTAAGAAGCAAGTGTCCATTTAGATAAAAATCCTCTCTAGTTGTCATCAAGGCTATAGTTGCACAACTATTCTTGATAGCAATAAGATCGCAGAGTTCGTAAATTGGCCAATTCCATCTACCACATCAATAATAACCTCAGCTACACGAGCATTATTATGAATAGCTGAATCATATATGATACGATCTCCATAGTATGGAAGAAGAGGGCCAACCGGGTTCCAGGAATCATGCCATAAAAAAGTCCCCTTACCATTGTGCACCTTGTGCTTGATGAAGGGTCTGATCCTATCTCTCAGCTGAAGCAATTTTCGCCAACCCACGAAAGAAACCGGGCGTATGGATTTTAGTACACCATGTGCTCCCGCTTCTCATATACCTCTTCTCCGCACTCCATGCGACGGTATAAAGAGTCCTTCCTATAAAAGATTCTAAATGTAAAATATAACATTTGCATCATTCGAATCTTGATACGACGTGATGCCTAAACTAATTCTCCTTCGGAATACAAACTCAATTCTTAATCGATCTTGGCTCCGATGAGAATCTCTAATCTTTTCCGGACCAAAGGAAACTTTTGAAAGCTTGTTCAATCTTAGCAATTGTGAATTTCGATATAATAAACAAAGGTACTCAATACCGGCTGTATATCATACAGTGAACTAATCACCTGCAACCTTCCCCAAGATATGATAAATGTCCCGCTTGTCCAAGAATGTATTCCCAGCCTTAATTTTATCCAAGAGGCTACCGATAACCGATCGGGAAAGTCTAGCTGAGATCGCAGGACTCCAAGATATTTCATAGGAAACTCCTCAAACCGAAACCTCGTGGTGTTCAATAAATCGCCTTTACTGTCATCACATCCCTTGGCCATGAAAATGGCACTCTTCCTCGCTTGTTTACTTGTTCTTAAAATGCTCTGAAACTTTACCAACTCGCCCATCATAACTTGTACACTGGACTTTGTCCCTCCTCCGGGTGCAGAAAATATCATCCGCGGTTTAGATGGGCTGTCGACTTCCTCAGACGATGGAATTGAAACCTGACTATAAGGCACCACGATAATGACCTAGAAAGGGCCTCCAGCAATGATAACAAAGCGAGAAAGTGGATCCCTCACTACCCCCGCTTGCAATAAAAACCCCGCTAGCTCACCATTTACCGAAACAGAGAATGTAGGGGTAGAGATGCATTCCTTAATACATTCCATCAGAAATGCAGGTGTTCCCATGCTGTCTAAAATACCCAAAATACAACTCCAGCTAATTGTGTCATATGCCTTCTTAATGTCAACTTTTAGAGCACACCTAGGAGGCCCACTGTTTCGATGATAGTTGACCATTAGCTCGGGTGATAAGTGATATTATCGCTATCATCTTCACCTGCACAAAAGCCGATCGAAGGACTTCTATTATATCGTGGATGCATTGTTTAAACTCTCGTAGCTATAATCTTCAAATGCATTTATACATGGTGCGTTACAACAAGAGATTGGTCTATAATCATTCATAGTCTCGTGGATTGGTGGACCTGGGTACCAAAGCAATAACTCCAATTAATCTCCCGCAAGCTTCCACCAAGATTTGAAGAAAGAAGTCACTGCCTCAACTACATCACTTCCAATAATAGACCACGCTGCCTTGAAAAAAAGGGACGAGAAACCATCGGGCCCGGGGCTTTGTTTTCATCAATAGAGAACATGGCCTTTTTGATCTCCTCTCATGAGTAATTCTTACCTTTAAAATGTCCAGCCATGAGACCATGTGAACCCACCAACACATTCACGTATTCTGGTCAAAAGAAGGACCACTGAGCATAATACATTCTTGAAAAACCAATGTTTCCTTTGATGGCCTCCGTCATCAATTTCGCATCCATTCTGGTTAGACTTTATCGCACTGCGGCATTCCGAGCCATACTTTATGGAAAACCTCAGATTCTGATCTCCAAGTTTGAGCCATCAGATTTAGATTTCTGTTTAAGAATCCTCTCTGCATAGGCTAGATCATGGTATCTCTTTAAATACTCTCTCATTTTCCACTCAAAGAAGTGATCGGGCTGGACTGCCTGCAAAGCATCTCTGGGCCTGCCCAAATTCCTCCCGGCTTCCACAACTGCCCACGCGAACTTACCAAATGAGTGGAAATTAAACGCCTAAGGGACGCTTTTACTCTTTCATTTTCTCACATTAATCAGACATGGGAGTACTACACTTCACACTCCCATGCAAGCCTTCACAATCTCAAGAAAAGGTGGTGTTTAGCCTAAAAATTAAAAATTTAAAGGGAAATTTTTTCCTGTGCTCAAGAATCGGACTAATATTCAGACTTGTGACCAGAGGGCAATGACTGACAAATCCTGGGGAAAATAACTTCCATTAAATGCATTGGGAAATATATCCAAGAACATTCATTTTGAAGACAACGATCCAAATTTTCCCAGAAGTTAAGTGAAATTTTCCTCTCACGGCTCATCCATCGTGAAATACAAGCCCCCATGAGAGACATCACCTAATTCCAAGTTGAATGTAGACACTCATGAAAATCCATCATTGCTAAATCTCGAATATGTTACCCTGCACTTCCTATTGACAACTGGTGGTGTTGAAATCATCGATAACGAACCATGGATTTTTGCCTAACACGGGTTCACACCATTGAAGATGACGCCACAACACTCTTCTTTCCATGTAGTTATTCGCTATTGCCGCCGAGCACTAAAATGAAAGAGATTGTCCTTGATAGCGAATATGTGCATTTCCCCGTCCATTGAATGGATAACATCAATGTCACCTTATCCGGGTTTCCACAAATCCAAATTCCTACCAAGTAGGCATGATCATAATTATGAAACAATTTCCAACCTTAAGTATATGTGAAAATTTCGTCTCGTTATGCGCACAAAGACCGAGTTTCGCATACAAAATCAAGAGTTTGGGACTCTATAAACGAACGAACTTCTTTTTGCTTAAGGGGATCATTCAAGCCCCTTATGTTCCATGAAGCAAATTTAACCATTGGGAAGCTGTACATACCCCCCAACCACTGGGTCCTGCTTAGAAGCAAGACTCCGTCTCTTAATTCTGAAGCTCTAGAGATTGGCACCGGCGTGAAGTCCAGCCTATCAACTCTCTTTATCCGCTCAACGTATTCAGATCAGGAGAGGAATCAAAAATATAAGTATCAAGGATTAGCTATCTCCCTCTTCTCGATCAAAAGCAGACATGCGAAGGCATTACCATGTAATCTCAGTTTGTCGACAATGTCATTAGCCAACCTACTTACCCCATCAAGATTCGTAATACAAAGATGATTACTTGCATCCTTGTCTCTCCTGGGGGATCGCTTTTAACACCACCGGTCATCCTATATCTCCTGTATCCTCGATATCAACTTCACATCTCGTATCCCCGTGACATCCTTCTTTCACTCCACAACTTCTCAACCCTCCGAAACATTCCTGTGGATTTGTGCTGGTATTCATACTTCCCGAACCCTTCTTAACTTCGCAATGACTAGGACTATGGCCAAACCGCTGCGATTCGCAGTAAAAGATTAATAGGAGTCCAATGATATTCAATCCTTATATTAGAATATTCCCACAAGGCTATCGCCAAGATCATGGTCTACGGGTATTCTGTGGGTTTTGATGCATGTATCCTCATGGTAGTAATATGTTGGGTTCAATGCTCTGTGGTCCACTGGTGAGGGGATATGGGCTTTGGGACCGGCCCTCCTGTGGTTAGATCAACATCGAGGCTCGGCAAGCATGTGATGTCCAGGACATCCACCATGGGCCAAGCCAGAGTGGATACCATATTTCATATTATGGATATTGACCAATCGCCGCTCGACTCTTGGTTGCCCCGCTTGTGGTTTGTTCTCGCTTTTGAGGGTTACCTCGGATCCTCGTGATCTTAGGTTCCCCGGATTATGTTTCGTTCTCCCGCGCCTGGACGCATGGCGTTTTATCTTCCGTCGATCATTGTGCCTGTGCCGTGGATGTGTGGTTCCTGGGTTTCTTGGTTTGTTCGTGCTCGTGCCATGGCTATGGGTTGTTGGTATTGAGATCCTTGGCTGCCTTTGCCCGAAAGTTGCTGTGGGTGGGTTGTTTATCTCTCCTGCCCGTGTGGGCTTGGTTTTTGTAGTTGCTTGTCGGGCCATTGTGTATCGGTTGTCGCTTTCTTCCTCCTTCGGTGTGGTTTTCGCTGTTTTTTCTCCGCATGCCTCGACTGCGGCATAACTCACTGGCGTGGGGTCTTTGAGGGTTCTTGTTTCGGCATGTTGCCCTTTTTAAGGGGGTGTCGTCCGTTGTTCGTCTGTCTGGGGGCTTCGGCTTCTGGTATTGTTTGTTTGTTGGGCTTTTGCTCTTTTGGAAATAAATTCTTACTTATCCAAAAAGCATTAGTTAATCCGAAAGGCATAACTAACCACTCATATAACTCCATATTTTGTTTTGAAAGCAAGCCATTCATCACCTTCTTTCATTCTAATTTGATGGCATCCACTTTCAAATCAATTTTGGAAAAGATACAAGAACCATGCAACTCATCAAACATATCATCTAAATCTGAGGAATGGGATGACGATATTTCATCATAGGTTATTGATGGCTTCCTATAATCAACACACATCCTCCATGTCCCATCCTTCTTAGGAACCAAAATAACCTGAATCCGCACACGGACTCAGCCGCCCTCACATATCCTTTTCCATCAATTCACCAACTTCGCTGAGTTCCTTCAGCTCTTTCGGATTACTCTTTATAAGCTGGCCTGGGCTCGAATGGTAGCACTAGGGACAAAATCAATTTGATGTTCGATCCCTGATAGAGGTAACCCATTCGGAATTTCCCAGAAAGACATCTTTCAAATTCCCGCAAAGTGAGACAATAGAACTAGGGCAAAGAAGGTCGGGTTGGTTAGTATTAAAAAGTGCCTCTTGTACAAAAGTACAATCAGCTCGCTTAAGAACACGCTTTTTTTTTTTGAAGGCAAGAACAATGCTTCTTAACCTCACTGCCTTTGCGAAGAATTGGTTTTTCTCTCTTTTCTTTTTAAATTTTCGCCACTTGCATGTTGTCTCCGTGCGATTCATCACTTATCAATCGGATCACTCATCACCATAAAAACTAGCAAGTCCATGAAAACTTCAACTTTACTCACACTGGCTGACTCGGGCGCCTTGAATCGTCAACCTTCTCTTCTTCAACCTGTATCCCTCGTGCACTAACAACAAAACCAAGAAACACAAGCTTATCCGTGCAAAATGTGCACTTCTTAAGGTTAGCAAACAATCATTCTTTTCGAAGCACATCCAAAACATATTTCCAATGAATCAAGTGATCATCTAAGTTCTTGCTATAAATGAGGATATCGTCAAAATAGACAACCACAAATTTTCCAATGAAAGCACGCAAAACATGGTTCATTAGTCTCTTGGGCAGTGCTAGTTGCATTAGCTAATCCGGAAGGCATAACTAACCACCTATATAACCCATATTTTGTTTTGAAAGCACTTTTCCATTCATCACCTTCTTTCATTCTAATTTGATGGCATCAACTTTTCAAATCTCAATTTTGGAAAAGATACAAGAAACTATGCAACTCATCAAATATATCATCTAACCGAGGAATGATGATCGATACTTACCGTTAGGTTATTAATGGCTCGGCAATCAACACACATCCTCCATGTCCCATCCTTCTTAGGTCCACAAAATAACCGAACGGCACATGGACCTGTCGTCCCCTCATCCCTTCCACAATTCACCAACCAAGCTGAGTTCCTTGCCTCCTGATTACTCTATAAGCTGGTCTGCTCGAATGGTAGCACCGGGACAAAACTCAATTTGATGTTCGATCCCCGATAGATGGTAACCCATCTCGAATTTCCTGGGAAAGACATCTTCAAATTCCGCAGTGCCGAGACAATGTAACTAGGCAAAGAAGTGTCAGTTGGTCAGCTAAAACTCTGACATGTTACTTCAATACCACCGATTTAGCGTTGAAAGGTCCCAAGCAACACTATGAATGATTAATTCGCCATGAATGACTTCCACGAGTGCCTGTTTCTCCCTCAGCTATGGATGTTCCTTTCTTTGGGGCCTTTATTCACTGGATGAACCGTCAAGCGTAAGTTGAACTCATAGCTAGGAAGTTAGACGTATTTCAAAACGAGAGCAGCTGATATATTCCTCAATGCATTCACTAAGTTCTCCCCGGGTTATCCGATCATTGCCCTTTGGTTACTGGGTCAAGGAAAATCTTGGCCCCGGCCTGTGAAGCTCATCCTTTCAAATTCTTTACTTCTAGCTGATCATCCCGACTTCATCAGTTTGTAAAGGAAGCGTGGAGTTATGAAGTCTCTGCACTCCCATGTTCAACCGACCAAGTAGTCGAAAAGTGTGAAGGCCACCTCAAAAGCCTTCACTTCCTATCTTTAGTGGTTTGCATGGAGCGCTGCCAGGGCGGCTTACGTGCACTTCGCCAGCCCAACTGGGCCGCGGCTTAACAGCTTCCTCTAATCCTATGTCGGGGAAATGAGAAGAAGGTTAAAGAATTATCATGACTTAGCCGTTGTCGAGGAGGGCTTCTTGGCTAAAATCTAGGAGTTCAATGGCTTAAACTGGATCGTAACACTAGCTTCTTCCACAAGGTCGTCAGCTCAGAATGCTAGGAGTGCTTTTAAAGGTTATTACTTACGGCGTAATGGTCATAGAATCAAGACCCGGCTACATCAGCAGAAGTCGTAAGACACTTCCAAGGTATTTTATGTTCTGATGAACCCTCAGCTAACCGCTCCGAGTATCAGGGGTTTGGATGGCTTCAGTAACCCCCAAAGATATGGATACACTGAATAAAGCAATTTCCCATGAGGAGATCAAGGAAGCCATTTTTTCCATTGATGATTCCAAAGCTCCTGGCCCCGATGGTTTTTCCTCACGTTTTTTCAAGGCGGCTTGGGGCATTATTGGAAGTGATGTTTGCGCAGCTGTGAGTTCCTTTTTTGAATCTGGAAGTATGCTTCGCGAGATTAATTGTACAGTTATAGCTTTGGTGCCTAAGGTTCCCAATCCTGGTTCTATGCACGATTATTTGCAACACCATCTATAAGTGCATCTAGAAGATCATTGTCGGAGCTAAACAAGGTATCCCGTATATTATCGCCCTCAGTCAAGCAGGCTGGCCTGAGTATCACGACAATGTCCTATCACCCAAGACCTTATGTTAAACTACCATCGATATCAGTCCTGTGTGCGCCAAGGTCGACATCATGAGCGCATAATGACACGCTTAGTCGGGATCAGATCTTGAGTATTCTTCTTCCGTATTTGTGGGCACTCTACTCACCTATTGAAATGCATTATGGTTTGCATCACTACTCCCTGGGCCCTTCTATTTCTGAAATGGTGAGCTTCATGGTTCATAGCAAGCGTTGGTTAAGGCACTCCATTATCATCTTTTTTATTCATCCTCGCAATGGAGGCCTTTTCCAGATCCTTAGCTGTGGCAACCAATAGGCAAGGGTTTCAGTTTCACCCCAGATGCAAGGAAATCAACTTAACTCACTTATGCTTTGCAGATGATATGTTTTTATTTTCCGGGTGGACGTATTCCAAGTTCAGTCTTCATAATAAATTCATGTGCTCTTATGAGCTTGGGCTTCAAGTGAATAAACAAAAGTGCCATTTTCCTAGCCTGAAGTTTCTCATGAAGTTAGGTATGACTTGTTGAACGCCTACAGGCATGGGCCGGTAGGTTTCCTATGAGATACTCGGGTCCCTCCGATTTCTACAAGGCTCACTCACTGATCAGAGGCTCTATTCAAAGAATTACGCCAGAATTCGCCTGACTAGCAACTCTATCTGGCGCTTCCAAGAACATACCGATTGCTTGGTCTTATACAAGATACAATTGTAATCAAAAAATTGCTTATTATCCCTAAGTATACTATATCTAAGATCGAGCAAATTATTGGCAAATTTTTATGGTCGAAATTCCGAGCGCCGTATAAGATCAATCAGAGTCGCAGGTCTTCCAAAGGAGGAGGCGGTTTGGGCCTCGACGCGTTAAAGACCTGAATGATTCAAATGTTATGAAGCATATCCGAATCTGTTCTACAAGAAGCGGACTCTTACGGGGCGGCATGGGTGCGGAGGTTTTATCTCGCAAAGTGTGAGTCTCTGAATGCAAAGGTCCCTTACGAAGTTTGCTCCCGAGTCATGGAAAATCCTTCAACTTAGAGAGGATCGTGCCCCTCATAAAGCATATAGCGGGTGACGGTGCGCGACCTTTTATGGCATGATTGAACCCGCTGGTCCCCTTCCCTATTATGGTGAGCTGATCTTGTATGACTCGCAATTCATTGTAATGCTCAGCAGTCGGGGTTATTGATGAGGGGGTGGAATCGCTCATCGCTAATCTGGGGGACCTTATTGCTATCAAGAACAAATAAGGCACTACTATATCGATGCCTCTGTGAGAGGCATACTATTCTCGGACCCCAGATCCTTCGGGTTTTCACCGTAGTTTCGCTTGAACCACTTTGGGCCAAAGAGGCCGCTTGTTAATCGCGCACTATCTCGACCGGCTTCCCTGCCATCAGAGGCATGCTTTCATCAATCAATGCACGCATGCACGATTGGCTACCCAGTATAAGCTTCTCGCTGGGTCTCACCAGCCTCTATATCTCAGGTATTTTGTCGTGCTAATGTTGAAGATGTGAACCATCTTATTCTTCGCCTGCCATTTCACACCGGTATTCGGGCAGAGGATTCTATGGTCAGGTGGGTCTTAACTCCGAGGAATTGGGAAAACGACTCTAGCGTACCGTCAGCGGAAAGTCCTTCAAATTTCTATTACAAGGAAGATTGCGTGGGGTGCTACTATACATCAGGGGGTCATCTAATAGAAGAATTCAAGAGAACAACTATGCTCCAAATTCGACACTATTTTTCGCCATTTTCAGGATGCATGTTACTTCAGATTTCCGGTATCTCGTGGCGTCATGGAGGCCCCGCAAATGTATCAATGTGTGAGAGATGGTCCTTCCCTATTAATATTTTATCTCATGGTAGGTTGGTTGCTTGATTTGTGATCGTCAGGCCTTGTTGCCTTGCCCTGCCAGGTTTGCGCTGCTTTCGCATCTCTATCAGGATTGTTTTTCATTGCTGTGGCTTGTAGTCGTCGTCATTTGTCTCGTTCCTATATTTATGTGGGAGGTGCCGTCTGCTTTCTTTTGTTCGTTTCTGCCCCTGCCTCATTGCTTTGTATTTCGGTCGGGCGTTGCCTTTGGTAATAATTTAATTATCCAAAAAAGTCAAGTTAGTATTAAAAGCGCTCTTTGTACAAAAGTACAATCGTAGGCTTGTTTAAGAACAATGCTTTTTTGTTTTTTGGATAAGTAAGAACAATGCTTTCTTAACCTCACTTGCCCTTGCATAGAAATTGGTTTTTCTCTCTTTTTCATTTAAATTTTCAGTCACTTGCATTTCGCACTCTTTTCTTTGGCTTCACTCTTTTCACGCTTTTTCTTTTGTCTGCTCTCTTTTCACTCTTTTTATTTGTTCACTCTCTTTCACTTTTTTTTCTTTGTTCACTATCTTTTGCAACCTACTTGATGTTCATAAAATTTGAATTGGTGTCAAAGGAACAAGAGTGACTATCCGTCGTCAGGTACGAACGAGTACTTATCAGCGGCCGTCGTGGCCGAACTTTCCTATCAAATTGTCATGGTTCTCTCTCCTAATAACAAGCCAAATTTTGCATTGGAACCACATCACACAAAACTTCATCTTCGTATTTCCCAATGCTAAAAGAGACTAACACTTGTTTATTCACCCTTACCTCCCCACTATCATTCAACCATTGCAATTTATAAGGTTGAGGATGCATACATGTTGGCATTCCTAGTTTCTCCACCATGGTTGTGCTATCAACATTAGTGCAACTTCCCCCATCAATGATCACACTACATACCTTGTTTCTGACGCGGGCACCTAGTGTGAAAATGTTATCCCGTTGCATCTCGTCATCTTCTTTAGTTACATAATTCGCGCCCTTCGCCACCATTAGTTCTCCTTTGACAAAGATACTCCTCATCAATTCCGTATCCTCTAAGGATGGCATAGAATCACAACTGACTCATTGCTCAAGTTTCGTCACAACCCGATTCCTGGCTCCGACTCCAATCGCGATCCGAACCGGTTTCGTGCGAAAAACATATAATTGACTTTTTTTTTTTTTCAGAGCTTAACTTATACCGTGGTATAAATAATTTTTTTGTAATAACCAAAAGTCATTTACATATACAAAGGAATCCACCTGGTGGTATCCATTAAAACATATCTACACATATGCTAAGTCCCAATTACTTATGCAATTACTTATACATGTACATATCTAATACAAAACATCGAGATCATGGAAAACAAAGGGCTTCGGTGAGCACCTATCTCCCCGAGATGTGGCCCGTACTCGCCGGTGTGGAATGTCCTGTCCTCTTTATCTCCTCTTCAGTACCTACACGGATTAAACACCCGTGCTAAGCTTTACGCTTAGTGGGAACATATAGACAGTAACGACCAATAACAATAATCGCCGTCACTATCTTTTTCATTTACTTTTCCTTATGCAATTTACGAAGCCTATTGTTATGTGACTTCTAACTCATATCATACTATACATATAGATTTTATTCTTTTTAGATTCCATATCAATTTACTCTGCTTGTATCACTTTCATGTGTCATGTCTTTACAAGTTTCAATTCATATCAACTACATGTATGTCATCAAATCATATTCAGTAATCAAGTACGCATACAATTACAATCTTAACAAATCAAGTCATATCAATTTCATACAAGGTCAAATCGTAATTAATACCAATACATTTTAGACCTTATCACTATCACTACCAAGCCATTAACTAACCCCTTTAGAAATTACACTGCGGATCCGATGCCCGTTAAATCCTTTTGTTTTCGTTTATACCATTTTCAAAGTGTCGCGACCGAATCCCCATCAATCTCGACATAGATCTGCCGGAGCTCCGCTTTACTCCGACAGTTTTAAATCAAAACATTTATTTCCCCTGGCCTTATTAAATTTTCTTTCAAAAGTGTCGTAGACCGAACTCCCGACTCAATCTCTAATTGGCCGATCCAAGTTGGGAGTCTCAAGCCATCTCGACATTTTCAATTATCTTTCCAAAACATTTGCTTATGTTATTCCATTTTTAGACTTTTAATTACGCTTAAAGCACTTCTTTTCGGCAATCCCATAAACACTTATAATTTCAAAAGACTTTAACATTTACATTCAACAAAAATGCATTTACAAATGATGCCTTTCATTATGTCCGTAATGTAGCGAATACTTAAAAATACAAATTTTAATGTCATTTTTCGCTTATCGGTTTGTGATTTACATAGCTATAGAAGTCGACATTCACGATGCATTCACTGGGAATCCGGCCCGTTTGTCATTCAAGAGCAAATGTGATTTCACATTTACAGCATGATTCACTTTAACCATGTAATTGACATTCATGACAGATTCACGGTCAACTCGTCCGCTTGTCATTCAAGAGCAATGTGATCTCACATCCAATGGTTACCGGCCTCACATTTGGCTATAGAATTGACATTCACGATGTATTCGCTTGTCGAATCCTATCTGCTTTTTCATTCAAGAGCAATGTGATTTCCTCGTGATTTACAACATGGGATTCACTCTTAACTATAGAATTGACATTCATGACAGATTCATGAGTCACTCACTGCTTGTCATTCAAGACAATGTGATCCCACATCTGGCCATCACCGTCTCACATTTGGCTATGTAATCTCAACATTCACGCATGCATTCAAATATGTCGAATCACGCTCGTTTGTCAATCTCGCAGCAATGTGATTTGCATTTAACAATATGATTCACTTAACTATAGAATTGAGATTCATGATGCTGTATTCGCTTGTCAAATCCCATCTGCTTATCATTCAAGAGCAATGTGATCTCACATTCAATATCACCGCCTCACATTTGGCTATAGAATTAACATTCACTTTATTGTGATTCAAATATTAACTCGTCATTCATCATTCAAGAAGAATCGCTGATTTCAGAGATTTAACAATATGATTCACTTTAACTATAGAATTGACATTCATGACGTATCTGGGCTTGTTTAACTCGTCTCGCTTTGTCATTCAAGAGCAATGCGGATCTCACATTCAATATCACCGCCTCACATTTGGCTATAGAATTTCGACATTCACGATGACACCAGTTGTCAATCCCGGCCTGCTTGTCATTCAATAGCAATGTGATTTCGCATTTAACAATATGATTCACTTTAACTATAGAATTGACATTCATGACAGATTCGCAGCTGGCCGGACCTCGTCTCGCTTGTTTCATTCAAGAAGAATGTGATTCTCACATTCATTATCACCGTCTCACATTTGGCTATGGCCTGACATTCGACGATTGGGATCACGGTTTAATCCCGTCTCTGCTTTGTCATTCAAAGAGCAAATGTGGGATTTCACATTTAACACTACGGCTACCTTCTATGACTTTAATTCACAGGGAATCCCACATGTTTACTATTCAATGATATATTTCAAATCAATTTACTTTTTATGCGTAATTTCGCTTATCGCTCAATTACATGCACACATGCATACGTGCAGGATGCATATTTCGAATAACAATCATTCAAATCAATATATATATATTTATATATATATATATATATATATATATATATATATATATATATATATATATATATATATATATATATTTACAATAGTATTCATAACCGATCACAATCGCATTTTTGTCTTCATATATCATTTATGTATGACAAACATTTCAAATAACAATTATTCAAATCAATATATATAAGCAGTCATATATATATTTCACCAAGATTCATAAAACCGATCACACCCAGATTAATTCCAATATTACTGATATCTTTTCAAAGATATACTAATCTATGTACACATTTCATATACTCATTTACGTATACTCGCTTATATACTGCCACGCATACTCATTTATGTATACTCATTCACTCTATTTATGTATACTCATTCATGTATACTCCTATCATTTGTTATCATTTTCTCGGTTATATGATAATAATCATATATCTTATCCACATTTATGTGTCAAGATTAGATTGCCTTCATGTTCACATAATTATGTTTCAATTCTGCCATTTTCATTTATGAACACATCTTTACATTTTCATTTTCTACATTTTCCTTGTTTCATGCCTATTACATATGGCACTTCATATTCTTGTGAAGTATGATGTATGTGGAATCACACCTCATTCATATATTTAATCCTCAGTATCTACTTTACTTAGAAGGGAATCAATCCAATCGGATCATCCAAACTAAAGTTATGGCATTACGCCAATCATTTTGCCACCGATTACCCTGGACTATTGCATATCTACATCATGCCTAACTCCACATTGAAACAGTCCCTGCACCTGCTTTAAAGAGTAGCAAAGGGCAATTCATCCCAACTGAATCACCCACCCGGAGTAACGGAACTCGTTATGTCCGAAACAACCCGGACTTCTCTATGTTCAACAAAACTGCACTTGGTTTGCACACGGTCCCACTTCGAGTGTGGATTTTGGGCCACTTAGAGTCATAATTTGACATGTCTATTTCATATTTATGGTTTTCTCTGAAGTCTATTTTAATTGGCCACTTGAATCACCCAAATAGGATAAGAAATGAGTAAGTTATGGCCAAAATACGTAAAATCGGTCGTAGTCAGAAAACCGTAACAAGCTTGTACCTGAGATAAGCTCAAGTCAGATCGTACAACTTCGCCAAAATGACCAGACATGGCAGTTGTACCGGTACAAGTTCAAGTTGTACCTGCATAAGTCACGTGAATCGCCTGCACGCGTTTTCACATTTTTCCATACTTGATCCCCAATCAATTTCTATACTAAACACACATCAAAACACCCAAATTCACTGGGAATATCTTTTCTACTCAATTTCTTTCAATTTCATATATTTCTTCAAAAATCCATCATGGATTTCTTCCAAAACCCTTCTAATATGGGTTATAACCCATACACAAACAAAACATGAGGATTAGTTAGGGCTTATTCTAAACCCTAACCACTACTTCCATTAACCATGATTCATCCCAAAGAGAGGATTTCATGAGCTAGGCATATGGGGTTTTACTCAACCTAAATTCAAGAAATCTAAGGTTAGAAATGCAATTTATCAAAGTCTCTAGATTTGGAGATAAACTCTTAATCATACAAAGCCTTAAAGTTCTATAGATCCATTCAATTTCATGATCTAGGTTAGTTTCCATAAAAAAAACTAAAGTTCCATACTCAAGGTTAGTAGTTCCATACCTTTCTGCTTGATCTCCTCTTCCTCTTCTTCTCTTCTTCTTCTTCCTCTTCCTCTTCTCTTCTCCTTCTCCCCATACGGTTTGTTCCTTCCCAAATGGAGACCAATTTGGTCTTTAATCCATGTTTGCTAAGGCCATGTTTGGCCTCCAAAAACCCATTTTTGGGTTAAGTTTCATTATTTGCTTAAGCCCATAACTCTTGGCCATTTTTATTTCTAAGTTTTTATTTCACATTTCGTTGCTCTAATCTTCTAGAATTACACCACAACCTCATTATTTATACTTTGGCCTCAATTCTTATTAACTTATGACTTTTAGTTTCCCTTTTCGACAAATTACAATTCTTGTCTAAGTTTTGTAACTTTTCTGCCCTGTTTCCATGTTTCGTGATTTAACCTCGCGAAACAAATTTCAAATTATGCTACAAAATACCCTAAATGATGTCGAAAATGACTAGGTATATATTTCGGGGTGTTACAATTTCAATCTCACCATTGTCCCAAGATCACCAAGGACTCTTTTGTTTGCACATTTAATCCCGGGCTCGCATGAAACACATAATAACAAGATTCCGAGTAGTGAAAGAATCAGGTTTACCTAATACGAACTCCACAATCCTGTGTAGAGACCCGCGGATCGAATTAGTTTGGAAGAACAATCCTAGCGTCTGGGCCGATGGATGACCTCACCCATCGCTTATATAAGCGCAACCTTGTATATGTGGGAGGACGCCATAACGCAAGGATGGTGATCCGATTGATAAGTCTTTGAAGGAACGCCTATGGAATAACCGATAAGTTCAAGGGAGTTCTTAAAGAACCAAAGAGAAATCTGAAACTCTAATTTTATAAATGCTTAAAACTTGAAGGATTATAGATAACAAGCCTTTAACTAGGCCAAAAAAATATAAAGAATAGAAAACTAAACATTCGCCAAGGAAAGTAAATATTTGGGCTAAAACAAGAAAGGAAACTAATATAGTTTTTCCTAAAGTAACACACTAAAAGAATCATATAATTTCTAGATAAGGCTTGGAATGAAATCGCTCGCAATCTAGGAAGAAATAAACAAAGAAATCAAGACCAAATCGAACAAATCAACACCAAATCGCCTCCAAAATAGCAACAAATCAGAACAAATCGTAACCAACCGCCCCAAAATAGAAACAAATCAACAGCGAATCAACACCAAATCTCGCAGCGAAATCGCCTCCAAAATAGCAAAGAAATCAACAAGTCAAAACTCCCGGGCTCTCGTCCAAGTCGATTTAATTAGGATGACGTGGACCATCTATGTTTCCTTCGGGGTCGAACACACGAGCTATTCCACGCGGCATCTCTGACAAAACATGAAGGCTCTTTGAACTCTTAGTCCTAGCTCGTGTCATAGGCCCATGGGACTTCAAGCAAGTCCACACTCACTGGGAAAATCTAGCTTGTATGCAATACACATGCGCTTCAGGACATGAAAAGGACCTTCGCCTGGGTGAGCAAATACTGGATCGCCAGGTTTTGATTCACATCACTGCTTTCGTAAGAAATGCTCTGATAGTATATGGAAATACATGAAAATGCAAAGATAAGAGTAAATGATCGTGAATATCGTGATATGATTGCCCGATAACAACAGTTATTCTGGGATATGAGATTTGTACCGAAATGAAATAAAATGGATCATTTCCGCTAGAACTTTATAGGGGACAGACTGGGCATGCCTTATTGCGATAAAGTTCAGAACATATCGATCACGCTTGGCCCCTCGTTAGGGACATTACAGCACCTTCGGGTCCTTATAGAGGTCATTGTCTCATACAATGATAACAGTGCCTTCGGGCCCTCATAGTTCATTGTCTCGTACAATGATAGCAGCACCTTTGGGTCCTTGTAGTTTCCCATATCCACTTCTAAGGTATATGCATGCATGAAACATAAAAACAAATGACAAGAATATGCAAATGATTTGAATATGATTAATGACATGATATGAGAAGCATAGCACTGCTATGTGATGACAAGTACACTGTGACAAGAACAAGAAGCAAAGTTGTACGACAAAATGTATATAAACGATGATAGAAATGAAACATGATATGATAAGTGGTACAGATATGTATAAGCATTTGTAAATGATATGTATGAAATATGTATAAGCATGTGTATAAATATATGATATGTTAGATGTATATGCATGTGTCTAAAGTGTGATGATACTTATTAGGGGTCGTCCACGAGTATTATTCCCACTAAGCTACAAGCTTAGTACGGGTGTTTCATCCGCATAGTATTTAAAAAGGAAATAGAAGCCGTGACAATCCGTGACGCTGAATCGGTTAAGGTCAACGCAACACTAGGTGCCCCCGAGGACCTTGGTCTATTTTGTATATGTCTTTGTTTTCGTGAAACAATGTAAAGTTTGTATATGTTAAACACTTATTTATGGAGTTCAATATATTTGTAATCTCGCTACAAATATATTTCAAGTTAAATATTTAACAAGATATGAATGAAACAAGTTTATAGTAAACAAGAAAAAAATATAAAAATAAATAAGACACCTCACTTAATAATTCAACAAAATATGTTAGGTATATCATACACTATAATATAAGCCAAAGTTTGTACAGCCTTATCTTATAAGAAGATAAGATTGAAAAGCATGTGTTTAGTAATGTGTTGGCCTGATATGGATGTCCTTGTGTTTTGTATAGATGGATCGTCCTCCAAATCCCGCTGAAGAAGCAGTTGAGAGTGTTAACCCTAGAGATCAGGGATTACCCACTTCGGACCCTTCTGAATCTATCAAAAGCGAGAGTCACGCCCTTGTTGAGCCAAATGAAGCTTTTCTGAGGATATCTCGACATGACTTTAGGTATTGGAAAGATTGATAGATCCAAAGTCTCGATGATATGGTAAGAAGACATATTGAGGAATTTCCATGGGACAAACATGGAAAAGTTCAATAAAGAGGAATTTCCGTTAGAAAAGCTACAAAGAATATCGAGGAAGTTAGGATGCCCTCCCGATAAGAGAGTATCATGTGTGCCTTTACTATTGCGTAGGGAGGCATAAGGATTCGTGGAAGTTAGTGTTTGAGAAGTCCAAGGATTCCAACTTATTACCGGGGAGTTCTTTTTCCAAGAGTTTAGGGAAAAGTATTGCTATCGAGATGTGGCTAGGGAGTCCAAGGGAAATAGTTCCTCGAATTTGAAGCAAAGGAACTTATCGCTATCGACCATGCTATTCACCATCTCAACAAGTAATGAATCGAATCGTCCTCACCGTGGCATTCGGGTGTGTGCAATTTGAGGATGGACTGCATGATTCCATTAAGAGATATTTGGCACCTATGACTTCTCTCCAACAGGTGAATTTCTATTAGTTGGTCCAAGCTACAATGAAAGTATAGAGACTTGAAACGAGCATCAAAGAAAGATCTCAGAAGAAGAAGTTTTCTAGAGGAGCTTCATCCTCCTAAGGGAAAAGAGCTAGGGAGTCTCCAACTCAATCAGAATATAGTTCAGCTGCAAGAGTTAGAAGACAAGGGTCCAATGTAAATAATCTAGTTCCGGTAGAGGTGCTTTCGCTGATTGTGGAGAGTCCCATAAAGGCTCCTCATCGCATGTACATACATTCCTGGGTGTTTGCGTTATCGATGTGAGGGTGTTTCCTGTAGCTGGTATATTTTCTCTTCTTTATGATATCAAATGCATGACATCATGGATCCACTCATTTGTATGTATGCATTGAACATGTATTTGATAAGATACCGTTATGGAAATCCGTTAGCATATGACATGCATGTGACCAGTCCATTGGGACACAGTGTTTTTTTTTTTTTTTTTTTTGGATAATTAAGAATTTATTACCAAAATGGCAACGCCCAACCAAAGAATACAAGGAACAAAGGTTCAAGCCACAGACAAAGAAAAGAAAAACTGGGACAAAGACCTCCCTATAACATAGAACAGCAATGAAATTCGAACAACACAAAAACACCAAAAAAACAAGCCCACAAACCTTAACAGAAATTGCTTATACAGAAATTGCCCCATTGTTATCCAAGTAAGAGATTTTCTCATTAATTTGATAACCTTAACATTCCGAGAGTTGGACTTGATTTTGGGAATGGATTGGTTGTCTAAACACCGAGCCATCGTTGATTATGGTCAAAAGACAAGAAGGCTGGAGTAAGGATAGTACAAGGTGGCTGGATCGTGTAATGTCCAATGTGATGACCCTATGCAAGCTAGAGACTTATGAGGAAAGGTCAGAGACATTCTCACTCGATACTTAACTCTAAGAGAGGTCAAGTTTTTTTTTTTTGGATAATTAAGAATTTATTACCAAAGGGGCAACGCCCAACCAAAGAATACAAAGAACGGAGGCCCGAGGCCACAACCAGTAAAGAAAACGATGCCAGCCTCCCTATAAATATAGGAGCAGCAAATGCCCCAACAACACGTAGCCACCAACAAAGACACAAGCCCACAATCCGCAAAAGAAAAAACACAAGAACCCGCCCCACAACCCGGCAAGGGGCAACAAGGCCCCAACAATCACAAATCACATCCAACCTACCGTGAGATAAAATACTAATAGGGAAGGACCATCTCTCACACATTGATCTGTTTGCAGGACTATCAACAACCTTCCTCGAGACCGAACACGGAAGTCTAACATCATCACAAATGAGGTGGAAAATAGTATCAGCTGGAGCATAGTTGTTCTCATGAATTCTACTATTCCGATGACCCCACAAATGGTAGATAGTAGCACCCCATGCAATCTTCCTTGTAATAGAGCTCAAGGACTTTCCCTTGTTGGCAATTACCCACAAGAGTTCGTTCTCCCAATTCCTCGGAGTTCTAGAGACCCCACACACAACCATGTAATCCCTACCAAATACCACCTGTGAAATGGCAACCGAAGAATAAGTGGTTCCTGTCTTCAACATTAGCACGACAAAATACACAAGATATAGAGTTGGTGAGACCCCACTTGAGAAGCTTATCCTGGGTAACCAACTGCTCAGACACACCTGCATAATGAAAGCATGCCTCCCATAGCTTGGGGAAACCAAATCGAATAGTGCCAATTGTCAACCGGCATCTTTGGTCTAAAGTGGTTCCAGCCAGAGCTTATAGTGAAAACCCCAGAAGGATCTAGAGTCCAAGAGATAATATCCTCCCTAGAGGCATCGATATGGTAATCGTACAACTGCTCTTGATAAAGAATAAGGTCACCCGAATTAGCTTATAGGCCAATTCCACCCCTTCATCAATAACTACAGCCTACTGAAGCAATGAATTGCATAGTCATACAAGATCCGCTCACCATAATAGTGAAGGAGGGACCAACCTGGGTTCCGTAAATCATGCCATAAAAGGTCGCCACCGTCACCCACCTCAGGCTTTACGGCGGCTTGATCCGCTCTAAGTCAAGGATTTTCCGCCAACTCCAGGAACAACTCGTAGGGACCTTTGCATTCCAGAGGCTCCCCTGCCGCAGATAAAACCTCCGCACCCACGCCACCCACAAGAGAGGTCAAGTTGATGGGGAAAAGATTCAAAAGAGGGCGAATTTCTGTGATGTATTCCCTCGAAGAGTTACTGTGCATTCCCTGAGAAGGAGGGGGTGACTTATCCATAGAGATTGTACCAGCAACAACCCCTATGTCCAGGGCACCATACTGGATGGCTCCAACAGAGTTGAAAGAGTTAAAGTGTCAATTACAAGAGCTTATGGATAAAGGATTTATCTGACCCAGTGTTTCGCCCTGGGGTGCACCTGTTTTATTCGTGAAAAAGAAATGTGGAACTCTAAGGATGTGCATTGATTATCGACAAATCAATAAGGTGATAGAAAAATAGGTACCCATTGCCGAGAATCGAAGATCTTTTTTATCAGTTAAAGGGAGCGGGTGTCTTTTCAAAGACCTACGATCGTGGGTATTATCGCTAAAAGAAAGAAGTTTATGTCGGATCAGATGAACTCGATATGGCCATTATGAGTTTTTAGTAATGCCATTTGGGTTAACTAATGCACCGATAGCATTCATGCATTTAATGAATAGGGTATTCTTACCCTATGTGGATAAGTTTGTTGTGGTCTTTATCGATGACATCCTGGTGTATTCTAAGGATGCCCAGGAACATGAACAACATCTGAGAATAGTCATGGAGACGTTAAGAGTCGGTTATATGCTAAACTTCTAGAAAATGACTTCTTTGGCTAAAGAGAGCTCCTTCCTAGGTCATATCAGGTCGCCGAGGGTATAAGAGTGGACCCTATAAAGATTAAGGCCGTTGTAAATTGGAAACCACCTCAAAATGTAATTGAGGTGAGAAGTTTCTTGAGCCTAGTAGGATATTATAGAAGATTTGTGAAAGGATTCTCTATCACAACTTCTCCGCTCACCAAATTACTCAGAAAGGAGAAGCCTGAGGGATTTAAAATGTCAAAATAGTTTTGAACAAAGCTTGAAAGAAATGCTGGTCAAGCACCATTATTAAAGCAAAATTTACCTAGGAAAAGAGTACACCCTACACAAGAATGCTTCTCTGTGCATCGGGTTTAGGATGTGTGTTAATTTAAGATAGAAAAGTAGTGGATTATGCATCCAAGCAGTTGAAGCCACATGAACAAAATTATCCCACTCATGACCTAGAGTTGGCTGCGGTAATGTTTGCTTTTGAAAATGGTGAGAATTACTTATAAGGGGAAAAGTGTAGAATTGGTACAGATCACAAGAGTCTCAAGTACCTAACACCTCGTGAAAGAATTAAATTCCGAGACAAAGGGAGGTGATTAGAGTTATTCAAAGATTATGATCAGATAATAGATTACCACCCCCAAACCTAACGTGGTAGCTGATGCTTTAAGTTGAAAAATAGTGGCAACGATGTCACTTCAACACAGTGAATGGAGACTAGCAGATGATGGAGCTATATTATCTCAACTAACAGCGCAACCTATTTTAAAGAAAATGATGATAAGTACGCAGAAAAATGTTGTAGAGTCACAGAAAAAGGTACAAATGGTCAAAGATGGTGATAAGGCTGATTTTTCAGTAAAAGAAGCTAGAAGTTTGTATTTCTAGAATAGATTATGTGCCCAGATGATAAAGAGCTAAAGAAAAAGTTGCTATTCGAAGCTCATAATACAGTATTTACCATGCATCCTAGAGGTAATAAGATGTACCAAGATTTGAAACAACATTATTGGTGGAAGGAATGAAAAGAGATGTGACAGAGTACGTGTCTAAGTGTTTGACATGTCATCAAGTCAAAGCTGAACACCAAGTTCCAATCGGTCCCCTCCTAATTCCTCAATGGAAGTGGGATAACATTTTTTTTTTTTTTAGATAAGTAAGCATTTATTTCCAAAAGGCAAAGCCCCACAACCAAAGAATACACGAGCCCAAGGCCCAAAATTACAGAAAAACGGACAGAACCTCCCCTAAAAACTGAGGGGAAGGCAACAGCCCAATACAACCAACAACCAAGGACAAAGAAACAAAAAAAACGCATACCCACCCACATCCCGGCAGGTCACCACACCCCAAAGCCCAAATTCCCACAACCCGGCTAAGACACCCTGTGCCCAACACATGTGATAAGGACCCACCCAAAGAACGAACCATCAATCAACCACATGAAACACCAATGTCAAGAATATTAAGAGGGAAGGACCATCTCTCACACATAGCTCGTTTCACCGATTATCCATCACCCGAAACTCTCTCGAGATTCTCATCGACATCATTACAAATGAGATGGAAAATAACATCGCCCTGAGAATAGATATTCTCATAAATTCTACTATTCACTGCTCACGGCGATAAATGGTATGACCCCATGCAATCTCGTGATGTGAACAAAAGGATTTCCTTGCAGCAATTACCCATAAGAACTCATTCTCCCAATTCCGTGAGTTCTAATTCCCACATAACCTAAAATTCTCAACCAAATACCTCAAAGAGTTGAATCGCAACCAAAACAAGTGACTTCGGGCCTCAACATTAAGTCCGATTAAAACACAAGATATAGAGTCGATCATGCCCCACCCGAGAAGCTTGGTCTTACACAACCAATCTATCCCAATGACCAACCAAACGAGCAAATGCATGTCTCCCCGATAGCCTGAGGAAACCAACTCAGATAAGGCTCGACGACCCATTTCTGGGTCTTAAAATTGTTCCAAGCCGAGTTCATAGTGAATTTTTAAGAAGCAAGTGTCCACTAGATAAAATCCTCTCTAGTGTCATCATACAGAAGTTGGCACAACTATTCTTGATAGCAATAAGATCGGCAGTTCGCACTGGCCACCCCATCTACCATCATCAATAACCCGCCTACACGAGCATTATGAATACCGAATAATATATGATACGATCTCCATAGTATGGAAGAAGAGGGCCAACCAGGTTCCAGGAATCATGCCATAAAAAAGTCCCCTTACCATTGTGCACCTCAGGCTTGATGAAGGGTCCGATCCCATCTCACAGCTGAAGCAATTTTCGCCAACTCCACGAGCAAACCGGCGATTTGAAGCACACACCACAAAGCCCCCGCTTCTCATATACCTTTCTCCGCACCCATGCGACTCCATAAATCCTTCCTAGTAAAAGATTCAAATGTATTTCATAACATTTGCATCATTCGACCTTGATACGACGCATGCCCAAACCCTCCTTCTGAAGACAAACCGACTCTGAACCGATATCGCTCGATGAGAATTCCCCATTTTTCCGGACCAAAGGAAACTTGTGAAAGCTTGTTCAATCTTAGCAATTTTGAATTTTGGTATAATAAATTGTGCCGCACTAATACTCTGCCAGATACTATACAAAAATGTAACCAATCGCTGTAACCTTCCCCCGCATATGATAATGCCCCTGCTGCCCAAGAATGTATTCTCGCCTGTAATTTTATCTAGTAGCTATGACAATCGATCGGGAAAGTCTAGTTGAGGATCAGAGGGACTCCAAGATATTTCATAGGAAACCTCCCCAAACCGAATCCTGTGGTGTTCAATAAATCACTTAATGTCATCAAGCACTTCTAGCCATGAAATGGCACTCTTCTCGCTTGTTTACTAGTGTACTTAAAAATGCTCAAATCCTTACCAACTCGCTCGTATCATAACTCAGACAATGGACTTTCATTCCTCCGTAAAAGAGGAAAATATCATCCGCGAAGCTTAGATGGGTTAAGCTGACTTCGCATTTAGGATGGAATCAAACTCCCACTACGGGCGCCACGACACTCGTAGTACCTCCATAGCAATGAGGATAAATAAAAGTGAGAAAGTGGATCCCCTGTTCACTCCCGCGGTTGGGCAAAAACCCCGCTAGCTCACCATTTACCGAAACAGAATGAAGAGATTCATTCCTTAATACATTCCATCGTAAATACAGTAACCATGTCGTCTAAAATACCCAAAATACAACTCCAAAATTTAATCAGAATATATGCCTTTAATGTCAATCTCAGAAAGCACACCTGGGAGGCCCACTGCTTCGATGATAGTCGACCATTAGCTCAAGTGATAAGGATATTATCGCACATTCGACCTTGCACAAAAAGCCGACCGGTAGCGACTTATTATATCGTGATGCATTGTTTAAACCTCGCAGCTATAATCTTCGAAATGCATTTATACATGGTGTTACAACAAGAGATTGGTCTATAATCATTCATAGTCTCAGGATTAGGGACCTTGGGCACCAAAGCAATAACTGTGCAATTAATCTCCCGAAGAAGCCTACCAGATTTGAAGAAAGAAGTCACTGCCTCAACTACATCACTCCCAACAATGCACTAATCATTGGAAAAGTGGGACTAGAAACCATCGAGGGCCCTGGCTTTGTTTTCATCAATCGAGAACATGGCCTTTTTATCTCCTCATGAGTAATTTCACTTTAAATGTCCAAAGCCAAAGGTGAGACCATGAACTCCACCAACATTATCTATTCTCGTCAAAGCAGCGACCATCGCAGCATAATACATTCTCAAAAAACCAACAGCCTTCATCTTCGATGGCCTCCGTCATCAATTTCGCATCCATTCCTGGTTATGATTTCTATCGCACTGCATTCCGAGCTTTGACAGTAAAACATGTGTTGGATTTGTGTTGATTTCACACAAATGTAAAACATGACTCGTTGCGATTGTTAATAAACTAGGTGATTGTTAATACTATGGATCGACTAGTTGAGCTATACGTGAAAGAGATTGTGCGATTGCATGGTGTACCGTTGTTTATTGTGTCGGATAGATATCCGTGTTTTACATCGAGGTTCTAGATGAAACTATAGTCAACCTTGGGTACTAGGCTAAATTTCATTACAACATTCCATCCGCAGACAGATGAGTCAGAGATTGATTCAAGAACTCGAAGACATGCTTCGAGAGGTCGGCCATGGGAATTTCCCGAAGTTTGGATGTGTATATTCCATTGATGGAATTTTCCTATAACAATAGTTACTGCCAAGTATTTGCATGGTAATCGTACGGTAAATTTTATATGGTCAAGATGTTTAACTCGTATGTTAGAGCAGAGTTTGAATGAAAGCATAAGGTGATTCGGGTCCGCACATAAGTAGCATACTGTAAGAGAAAGTACAACTTATTTGATAAAGGTTAAAGGCGGCTAGTGATCGACAAAAGTCATATGCCAATCTAAAGAGGAGAGATATTGAATATGGGCGGGAGACAAGCATCCTCTTAAAAGTATCATTGCGGAGGAAAATTCTAATGATTCGTAAGAGCGCAAGCTGAGTCCGAGGTCCATAAAAATATGAGATTCCGCTGAACGACCGCCTCAGGGTTTATCGCTTTGCACTCCCTCCGTGAAATGTAATTAAATCTCGTATAATGTGTTTAATGTAGTCGATGATCCGAGATGCCGTTATGACGTGGTTGCACATACCATTACTCAAGTCAGATAAGTACAGCATTTTCTATATGATGAAGACAAAGGCTATTCGGGCCGGAGAGGTCAAACAAATACACAAGGCGTCGCAAGGAAAGTGCTCGCAACACCATGGGAAGGCTTTACTTGGGAGCCAGAAGCAACTATGAGAGCACAATATCCGCAACTCTTCACTCTAGGTAATAATTTCGAGGACGAAATTCCTTTAATGGGGGGAGAGTTGTTGATACGAACCCCGTCAACTTGTGAGGAGACCCGTGATCGAATTAGCTCTGAAGAACCGCTCTAATGTCGGCTTGGATGGATGACCTTGACGGTTGCTTATATGGAAGCAAGAACCTTGGTATATGTGAGGACGCCACACCTGATGGAGATCCGAACATAAGTCTCATGAACGCCACTTAATAACCGATAAGTTCAAGGAGTTCTTAAAGAACCAAAGAGAAATTGAAACTACAAATGCTTAAACTTGAAGAATATAGATAACAAGCCTTTAACAGCTAAAACAATATGAAGAATGGGAAACTAAACATTCTGGCCACAAGGAGTAAATATTCGCCAAAAAACAAAAAAAAAAAAGGAAACTAGATAACTTTAGGACAAGACTTGGTAATGTAAATGTCACACCTCGAATTCCACCGGCAGGATTTATGTTACTATTTTAATACCACCCCGATTTTTTTCACAACTCGAGTCTAAACCCACTGAGTAATCACCCGAAACATAGAATAAAACACTACTCCAGTCTCCAAACATACACACACATACTTCCATGTAGCACCTCAATGTACCTAAAATTATACTCTTACACTCGATCAAAATAACATTTTACATAGTTCCAAAACTAAGTACAAGCCAAATATAATGATCCAATAAAAGATACCAACTGTCCAAATATACAGTGTGAATATCCACATAACACTGAATATCCATCAAAATGTATGCTCAACCACCAACAAGCTAAGGTTGGCATACAAACTTCCTCGATCCTCAAAACCCCAGAAATTCCAACTTTCATGTCACAATGTCTCGTACCTGCATCTAAGGTGGAGAGAAATAATGGGGGTGAGTTCGACAACTCAGTAGTGAATCCCATAACAAGCCATGCTCATAAAAACATGTCAATTTATACATAATTAAAAATATCTCAAAACATGAGCATTTTACAAATAATAGGTTGATGATGGAAACACATGAATGCAATACTACCACCATCTCAACCTCATCGCTGACTTTGGGCTTTCACCCAAAGACTACCATCATCCCGTCTGTAACAACGACAAATTGCCGACTTACCACCGAGGGATATGCCCACATCCCGTATATCCGTGACCTTCGGGACTACAACCTGCGGACTAGTCATCGTCCCGTGTCCACTACATCAATCCTGACTCACACGCTCTCATACCCATGTCATGCTTAAAACAATCACAAAGCATTCAACCATACGACATTTAAAAACATCATGTACCGCTAATTCAAAGATTTGCATATAAAAATATACATTTATATATCACTAGAAAATCAGTACGTCAAGCACCCGAATGGTACTGCACTCCCATAACATCAAAACCACATGCTGTGAGAAGGTTATAAGATCCCCACCTTCCTTTGATCCGCAAGTCTCCCCACAGAAGTCAAACCTTGCGCTACTTCAAGGATTCGCAAATAACAAATATAAGATTCCTAAATTTCATAACTGTGTATCACATGTACCATCAAGTGGTCTCATTTTTATCACCACTCACCACAATGCATTCTTATACCCAACATAAACCTTGATCCTCCGCGCACCCTTTACACTTACTTAAGATCAACATTTAACACCCCTTATTAGGTAACACAAACAAAGACACACAACACTTGTACCCCTTTTATTTTTCAAATTATCTCAAGACCCCTTTCAACTACAATTTCACTCAAATGTATACATGCTTTTGTTCATTGTGGTCCTCTCACCTCAAAATTTCTATCTCTGAGCTTCCACTGCCTTAAATTCAGTCATTCTAATCTCAAAATCAAAAGTTATGGTTTTTTACACTGACCTCCCGAGATCAAGCTTCCCCAGGGGGACGTAATCTCAGTCTCTTTCACTTACTTTGATTTCCAATTATGGGAACAAATGAGCCATACTTGGCCATACTTTTCTTCTATGAAGCACTTCCCGTGTAGCTCACTTTAAGAAGGATTTTGAATCGCTTCTTATTTGGATCAGATTATAACTCAACTTATGACTCAAAAACAGAACCGCTTCCAATTGTGGATTTAATCTGTGAATTGACTTTCAACTCAAAATCTCAGGCCTTATGGTAGCTAGTTCTTGGTTGCTTCTAGACATTCAGGGTTAGGTCTGTGGGCTTCTTCTCCAACTGGAATCATCCAGTTCGGAGTTCTTTTAGGGCCAACTTATGGCCAAAACACTGTCAAGGTCATGGGAAAGCCGGACAGCACCTCCTCGACACACACACATGCCATCTTCACAAAACCTATTTTACACGGTTCCACCAAACTCAGCTTTCATCAAATCTAGGTTAGGATGAAACCCAATAAAACCCTAGAATATAACCAAAGTCCAATAGAAATACAACTAAGGCCTCAAAGATCATAAGCTACCTTAGTGAACTTTTTCCACCAAAACCAAGCTTTCCTTCAAGCCTTTCTCCTCCTTTCTCTCTAGCTTCTCTAGAACTTCACTTTCTAAAATTCCAGAATTTTCCAATTTCTAGCAAAGAAGGGTCTAGCATCCAAACCAAGAGAAATTGGTTTGCTTGGCACATGGCAAGTTTCTTCATGAATTTACAAGTGTGTCAAGAGCTCCTACCTTACAAACTTAACAAAACCACTAAAACTTTACCTAATTGCATAATTGACCCACATGCCATAAAAATGCAATTTAACACACTTTTCTAACTTCACTAAAGTCCTCAACCATTAAGATCAAGTAATCTTAATCACAATTTAAAATATCATAAGTATGTTGCATTTGCTCCCCAAAATCCTTACCGAATATAACAAAACATTTATTAATACAATGGCAGCTACAAAAATCAGCAAAGAAATCAGAACAAATCATCTCTCCAAATAAGAAGAATCAGAACAAATCACCCAAAATAGTTAAAATCGTGAACAAACTACTAAATCAAGAAGAATCAACAATAAATCTAAAGCAAATCTTTTCTAAAAAGAATAGAAACTCATTTCCTAAAGAAACACACTTTCTAAATTAAATAGCAACTTCTACTGACTCGATAATAAATCTTCTAAAATAAAACAACTCCAAATCAAAATTGTAATAAACTCAAAACACTTGGAAACAAAATATATTCGGCGTCTTCAAGGTTTCACAAATTCGAACTGAATTTTCCTTAATTAAGATCGAATCCCTAATGAATCTTCAGAAGCCCTCGTGATCACTTGATCTGTGCTTTGATTCTCATCAATTGTAACACCCCAAATTATACCCTGAGAGTTTTATAACATGTTGAGGGTGTAATACAAGGTACCAAAGTTTTGGGAATAAGCATCCTCACAGGAGCTCTGGCCGCCCAGGGCCTTCGCTTCTCACAAAGTGAGGTCCTGTGTCTGAAAGCCCCGAGTGGCTGATCGGGAATTCCCCGCATCGGGAGGCCACCTGCCTGCTTCTCCGGGCCCCAGGATTTATGGGATGCAAGCGGACCGATCACCCCTTGGTTATCAAAAATAAAAAAATAAAAAAAAATAAAATAAGAAAAACCCAGAATTTATCTAAGGGTCAAGGGTAAATTAGTAATTTACCAACTAAGGACCCAAATGTCATAAGATCATAAGACTATGTCAAATTAGAATATGTGAGAAAAGAATGTGTAAATGAAAGGGAATAGGAGGACTTAAATGAAAAAAATGGGTAATAAATCACAAGAGCTATTTTTCCAAACATGGTCTTATTATGTGGGTGGATAAGACCTGAGATCTTCAGTCTCTCTGGGCACTGGGCAATCATCCCATTCAGCCAGGTCACGCTTGAGAGAGAAAGAGAAGAAGAGAAGAAGATGAAGAAGAAGAAGAGGAAGAAGAAGGAGAATCCTTTAAGGTATGGATACTAGTTTGAATCCTTGTCTATGTAAGGATTTGTATGGATATTCACTTAAATTGCTTAGTTCAGTCATCCTATTTGTTAGTTAGGAATTCTCCTACCCTAAGACACACTGCACTGATTTGATCTTAGCACTGCACGAGCTGCCTTTAATTTTGCACTACAAAAAACTGGCCAGTTCGAAGGATGCACTATATCTCCACTTCCACAAAAACACGATGTTTCTCTAGGAACGTCATTCATTGTTTCGCATTGATACTCAGTAGATGTTAAACCCTGGTGGGGACGGAATTAGCGGGGGCTGACCATGAGTGGCTCAACACCCAAAAACAAAACTGGACTCTTAAAAAGGGTACCCACACGATAGATTCAACTGTGAGATTCCCACAAGAGATGAAATGAGAGGTACAACACCCATGAGCTGCTCATCTGAGATCGTTACTTAACACCTGAGATCCGAATCGCTAGCGCAGATCATGCCGATCTCAGCAGATCAGGTCGATCCTGGGCTTTGTAGGTCCCATTGATACTACTACAGATTCATGGTCCCCAGACTTCAGAACCCAAATTGGCGTCAAGGGGCCACTGTAAGGATCGCATGGTCACTGAGGACATCCGAAGCCTCCAAAGAAGCAATGTGAGCATGGAAAGAAGACCGACTACAGGGACTGGGATTCAAGAAGAATGGCATGAGAAGGATAATGACCATTCAAGAGGACGAGGAAGCAAGTGGAAGTGAGGTCAGGGAAATTGGGGATGGGTGATGAAAGACGTCTAACAAAACCCTGAGTGAACCTATTCTCTTCACAAGGAAAAATTGTGTGGCCCACTACAATTTCTATATGCCATATCAGGCCGATAAAGATTGTTGCCAGACTCACGAGGTGGTGAACGAGGTATCGATATGTGGAAGTACGCTTGTCATAATTCTTGATAAGCCGCCTTCCGCTTCCTGAGACGTTTTTCAAATGTTTATAAAAGAAGGAGAGATGCCCCGACATTTCCAATAAACCGAGAATGGTGGCTCATTTTTCTTCGTATCTTCGTGGTGGACCCGAGGTTCTGGATCAGGTCATGGATTTCGACTCGAACCCAAGTGTGAGACCATTCATACGTGGCATGGAAACCGTGCATGGATATGCTTAACATTCGGCCTATCCAATTATTCCAATATGGCAAAGTCTCTACAACATCCCTCTTGAATATTGACGAAAGAATGTGTCTCTGGGTACATCAAGAAGCACTGTTGGCATTCCAACTATCTGATTCACCTACCGAAAATCGTGACAAAATTATCCTCATAGATATGTGTGAGGCGGGGTTGATTAGAACTCTAAACTGCGGTTTCGACAAGGGTGATGTGGCAATCTTCTACAATAAGAGTCGAAAGCCTGGGTCTACAACGTCACCAGATGCAAACGATTTGGCCATAACCGGGAAAATTGTCAAGGTCGGCGGGTTCATGTTAGATTGGCATCCACTGAACCCCTGAAAATAAGAGCCTTTGCGGGCTCAGCCGAGATGATGTCAGACAAAAAGACAATGAACGATGACAGAAGAAGCCTAAGGTGATATGGTTATTATATTAGATGACAAAGGTGGTATTAGCAAAGCGCCAGCTGGGTGACGCTTGTGTGCCGATGGCAAACCAGTGACACTATCAGAATACAAATCCGCCATGGGAACACTTTCAACGCCTAAATTTGCAGTGAGGACGAAGAGACCGGCAAACCTATCGAGACCTTCCGTCCGACCTCGACCTCATACCCCCACTAGCTGACACGTTTAAGCACATGAAGAGAGTTGATGAGCTTGGACTTCACGCCTAAGTACAATTTCAAAGAAGAATCTTAAGAAACTAAAAACTGAATTTCTGCAAATAAGCAGATCCAAGGGCGTGTGGTGCAAACCTTCCAAATGGTTAAATTTACCATGGAACATAAGGGGCTCAACGACACCCTAAGCAAAAAAGAAGCGCTCGCTTGTCGAGGCCCATGCTCTCGACATTTTGTTTGTATTCGGAAACTCAGTATGAAAGCAACAAATAAGGATAGAATCTTTTCTTCTATGTTTCCTGTCAAGAATGTGTCATAACTATGATCATGCCTCACTTGGTAGAATTTTGGATTTGTGGTAACCCAAACTAAGCACATTAATATCATCCACTCTACGGATCAGCAATACTATGTCACATTACAGCCTCAAGGACAACTATTCGTTTTGGTGTTCGGTTGTATATGCTTCGAATAACTACATCGATAAGGGTGTTTGCGGGCGTCATCTTCAATGGTCAACAAAAATCCATGGATGGTTATCAGGATTTTTTTTTTTTTTTCGATAAGTAAGAATTTATTTCCAAAAAAGCGCCAAAGCCCAACAACAATCAATACAATGATGCCAATTACGGTGCCACTAGAAAATCTAAAACTGACAAAGACTTCCCTAAAAACATGTGAAAGGGCAACAAATTGAACAAAATCACCCGATAAACAAAGAAACCAAACCAATAAACCCATTGCCACGTTTAAACCCCAAAAAGAACACCAAATAACCAAAAGCCCACATCCCTGCACAAACATACTAAACAAAAACACCCCACTCACCGAGCAGACCCCAACTACCGTAGCTACACCCGAGAACACCGCCAAACCGAAAGCCAAAGTAAACCCACAAACAAACCACAGCTACAACCTACGTGCAAAGAATAAAGAACACCACGCCACACCCCAAGCGCGAAGAACCAAACAACCCAACTAAAGAAGGTCATAAGTCAATAGCTCCACCACAATGGCCTGTGGATAGAAAGAGGAAGCACCATCTCTCGCACCAAGATCCATAGCAGATTATCACCAACCTTCTGCAACCCTGAGACTCTAAGTCCGACCTCATTACATATGATGTGAAAAATAGTCTCCGGCGAAGCATAAACGCTTTCATGGATTCTCATTGCCGCTGTTCCATAAGTGATATATAGTAAATTCACTTAAATCCTCATCGTAGACGAAAGTGATTTACCCTCGTTCCAACTACCCACAAGAATTCATTCTCCCAGCCTCAAGATTCTGTAGTCTCTACACAAATCTTAAGATCCTCATCCAACACCACTTGAATCGCGTACCGAAGAATGGTTCCCGTCTTCAACATTACCTACAGAATATGCATGACATAGAGTTGATAAGGCCCCATTCGAGGAGCTCGTCTGGTATCCAATCTATCACAGCGGACGCATCAACCAAACTATAAAAGCATGTCTCCTAATAGCTTGGGGAACCACAATCGACCAGCCAGCTACCACCATTCTCGTCTAATCTGGCTCAAGTCGAAGCACAAAGAAACCTCCCGTGAGGCTACAAGGTCCAAGAAACAATATCCTCTCTAGGAATCATCATCAGATACCCCGCAGCCTACATAAAGTGAAGAATAAGGTCACCGAATTTGCACAGCGCTTCCACCTACCACCAACACAACTCATGAGCGCTCCTAAGGAATAAACAGAATCATAAATAACTGCTCTCCGCAACAAGATAGAGAGGGCCAACGGTCTAAATCATGCCATAAGAAAGTCCTAAAGACCATTACACACCTGCGGTTCTATGAAGTATTCACTGCCTCTAGCCGAAGAATTCGTGATAGTTATTTCTCAAGGTATCTTTAAAACACCACAAACTCCCTGTCTAGATAAAGCCTTTGAACCTGCCACCCATAAAGAGTCCTTCCTATAGCAGATTCCAAATGTACTATAACACCAGCATCATTTGAATCTTTAACTCGAATGTTAATTCAATCCGTCCTCTTCTCCTTTGGAAGACATACAGATTCCCATCTAATCTTTGCACGCCGAGCATTCCCCACTTTACTGCATCACGTAAAGTCGTAAATTTGCTCTCACCTTATCAATAGGTGTACTTGAATGACGAACATACGCACTCAGCGACATTTGAATGTTATACAACACTCGAAGATACCGCTTGCAATCCACCAAGAAGGATAACGATCTACTTCTGTCTAATGCGCCCTGATCCTTCGCTAATACTATCAAGGAGCCATCGACAATCACAATGAGAAAGTCTTGAAGCTATGAGTGGAACTCCCAAGGTATTTCATGTGTAAACTCCTTAAAGAAAAACCAAGTAATGTTCAAAATATCATTTTTGACATCACCATTAACCCCCGCAAGAAGATAAAGACTCTTCGCTTGTTCACTCGGGAGCCCTGAGAAGTTCTCAAACTCTGCATAACTCGCCCATAATAATTCGACACTGAAGACGCTCCGCACTAAAGAATAGAAAATGTCATCCTCAAACATACATGAGTCAAGTCGAATTTCCGTACATTTAGGATGAAACTCAAATCCTTGCCCTTCCTCGCCGCCACTGATAAGTATCTAGAGAAGGCTTCCATCAGTAATGATGAAAAGCAAAGGGGATAAGGGATCCCCGCTCTTAACTAATGCCATAGCAAAGAAACCCCGCGAAGTTCACCATTTACGCCTACCGAAAGAAGGAGTAATGATGCATGCCTTTATACATTTCAATGTTAGCAGAGTACCCACTCGACGTATCATCAATAATGCAACCCAACCTATCGAGTCATAGCCTCTTTATGTCAATTTTTAAAGGCAATATCCGGGCTTCGACCGCTATTGCGATGATAATTGCACATGGGATCCTGAGGATGAGAACATTGCCTGCAGAATACTCCGACCAGACAAAAGCGCATCAGGCCGGATTTATAATCTCTCGAGACACTGTTAACTCGTAGCAATAATCTTCGAATGAATTTGTATATATTACAACAGATATCGCCTATAATCAGCATGATTCAAAATTGGGACCTCGGCACCAAAGCAATACAGTGCAATTAATTTCCGAAGTATACAACCCGACTCCAAGAAGGATTCCACCGCTTTCAACTACATCACTACCAACAATACCCAAGCTCTTCGAAAAATAAGGATACAGAAACCATCGCACCCAAGCTTTGGAGTCATTCATAGAGAAAATAAAGACTTTTGGATCTCTTCGCCATAGTTATCCTACTGCTTAAAGAGACCATGTTGGAGTGGCATCCAAGCCAGATTTCATCCAAGTTATCAAGATAATGATTACGGTCATTGACCTGATCATCGTAACACATTACTTTTTGGAAGTGGGCAACCGCCTCCCGCTGATAGGCCTCCTGATCTTCAATCAAGACCCATTTGCCAAAGTAATGACTTTTATAACATTCCTGTGGCATTCCTCGCTTTGATGGCTTTGTGAAAGAAGCTATATTCTAATCTCCAAGCTTAAGCCACTCGAATTCTAGACTTTGTTTTGAACCCCTCCCAAGACAGCCAAGTCATGAAATGCTCAAACACCTTCATTTTCCACCGTAAGGACCGAGGGGTCGCTTAACAACGCAGACGGTCTGGCTTAGAACTCGCACCACAACTGGCCACGCGAGTTTTGGCAAAAGAGTGGAAGTTAAAAGCCTGAGAAAGCACCTCACACTTTCACCATGTCAATCTATATACGGGTGTGTGCCGAATACATCACTATTCCATGCATCCTTTACTACCCAGAGCAGGATGGTCACCCAAAAATTAAAGAATTCAAGGTATAATTTAACGCGCCTCGGTCCTAAAGTTGGGCGTTGGCAACCGTGAGGCGCGGGATCGACAACCTGTGACGCAAGACCGCCACATGATTGGGAAAACATCCAAACAATATCTATTTCAGACAACGGTCCACCCTCTGGTTATAAAATTCGCCCTCCCGACTCCGCTCATCCACGTAAATATAAAGCCCCAAGAACTAATATCCGCTAATTCAAGATTTGAATGCACACTGTGAAGATCGCTCATGGCCGTAATATACATCATATTACCCCATTTTTCACCGATAAACCCGTGGTGCCAAGTCCCCAACACAAACCAAGGGATTTCGCCGACCACTCG
Source organism: Tetrastigma voinierianum (assembly GCA_016808115.1). Lineage (NCBI taxonomy): Eukaryota > Viridiplantae > Streptophyta > Magnoliopsida > Vitales > Vitaceae > Tetrastigma > Tetrastigma voinierianum. Next base: position 231,619 of record JAEQBH010004529.1, on the reverse strand, counting down.
CTCACCAAAGAAGATGGCGCCTACAAGACTCTTCGTTTCACGAAGTTATTCAAGCATATATACCAACACCAAAAGGGTCATTGCCCTTAAGAGTTCAGAACGCGGACACAAAGATAGTTTCGTCCATGGCACGGATAACATCAATGTCGACCTCTCGTGATTACCACATATCCAAATTCTACCAAGGCATGATCATAATTATGAAAAAGTTCCAACCAGAAATGAACAGCTCCCGTCTTATTGGGAGCCCGCACCCGAGTTTTCCAAGATACACATTAACAAGACATGTGGGGACACCACAAACGAACGAACTTCTTTTGTTTAAGGGAGTCATTCAAACCCTTATGTTCCAAGTCGCAAATTTAATTACTGAAAAATGTGATGGACCCCCCACACATCCGCCGCCTCCGCTTAAACTGTATTGTTTTTTCAATTTCAGCTTCTAGATAGTGGTACAGAGTGTAATCCAAATTTTTATCACCTCTCTTTATATTCTCAAAGTGTCAAAAGCGCGGCGATCGAGAACACTAACGTGACTGACTGGATGCTTCCAAATTCTTAATTTACTTATTCGACATTCTTCCTCACTGGAAGACATTCAAAGTATTACCTCGGTAATTGGGATGGACATCATCACCGCTGTATTCTCACCAAAGACTCCATTAAAGTATGTTTCACAGACCCCTATTTTCAACAATACCGCCGCACTTTGGCGTGAATATCAAAGACTGTATCACCATTTGATCCTTCCTGCAGTCATCTCCCGTATCTCGTGAAGCCTTCATCGCCCACACTAACCTCTTCCCTAGCCTCCTCACCCTATTCTTTCAGGTGCCGGATTTACTGCTCGCTTCTTTCATTACATGGCAGCAGCTGATTGCGGGCCAAATAGCTTGCAATCGAACAACATCGGGAGTCCAAGGGTATTCAATTCTAATCGTGGAGTATTTGCTTTTACCCATGTCCAATAGAATTGACTTTGGGAATTCACAGTCAACCCCAACCTTTATGCATATCCTAGCAAAGGATAGCTTTGACTGATTCTCAGTGAGAGCATCAAGATGGAGTGGATTTCCAACAGCACTTGCAATATACCCAAGACTTGTGTTAGTCCAATATTCCAGAGGTATATTATAGAACTTAACCCAAATTGGAATGGGAGGAGTCAATGTCGATCATATCCATGCCCTCGGTCCCATGAACGAAAATAAAGGGTCTCCCAAGAAGATGCCACTACCCGTAATCCATAACCTAATCCCAAATCCCTGTGTCTCGAATCTAAAAATACAAACCATTTCGCCATGGATATATCGTGCATCTCCTTCGCTTCACAATTTGTTTACTAACTAACGCACTAATGGAATGGAAGCCGCTTGTCCAAGAATCACCAACCAAACACCCTTCCACATATCTATTCCTTCCATCACCGCCTCGTGGAGGCTCGACCACAAACTTCCCACGATTTATGTGGCCTGGAAAACTGCAGTGGACCATGAGTTTTAGCAGGCACTGAGAACAAAGTCTTCCATGATTTCACTGAACCCGCTTCACCACTGGCCCCCACCTGTTACTGCACCTCGCACCATTTCCTAAGCCTTCCTTGCAGGCTCCTACCGACTCAGAGCCAAACACCCACCCTCGATCCTCCCAGATCAACATTTGTCTCCATAAAGCCAAGAATCTGTGAGAGCCGGGTCACCCCAGGGATCCATCTCCTACTAGCTTACCACCTCGGGAACAACGGCCTCCCGAAGATCTGGCCACCAAAGACACCCACCATTTACCACTTCCGCGCTCCGACGCCGAAGAACCAAACCGTAGCATCTGATTCTCGTCACGCACCGTGACGGATGGGGCGGTATTTCACCATCGCTCACGGACGGACGTGAGACCCACTTCGTGAAGGACAGACTAATAAGTCACGGGGCCGATTCGCCATCTCACCGCACTCCGAGATACCAAGGTTTCGCAACATATCAGTCTGACACTGGTTTGATAGACTTGGCCCAACCATCTTTTTTTTTTTTTTTTCGGATAAGTACATTTATTTCCAAAAGGCAAAGCCCCACAACCAAAGAATACACGAGCCCACAGCCCAAAATTACGTAAAACTTAATGAACCTCCCCTAAAAACTCGAGGGGAAGCGCAAATGTTCTCAATACAACCAACAACAACCAAGGACAAAGAAACAAAAATGCACACCCACCCACATCCCATGTGGTCACCACACCCCAAAGCCTGCACTTCGCCCACAACCCGCTAAGACACCTGTGCCCAACACGTATAAGGACCCACCCAAAGAACGAAACCATCAATCAACCACATGAAACACTAATGTCAAGAATATTAAGTAGCGAAGGACCATCTCTCACACATACCGCTCAATCGGATTATCCATCACCTTCTCGGAAACTGGTGATTCTCACTTAACATCATTACAAATGAGATGGAAATAAAGATCACCGGAGAATAGATATTCTCATAAATTCTACTATTCCGCTGTCTCCACAAGTGATAAATGGTAGCACCCCATGCAATCCTCTCGTGATGTAACAAAAGGATTTCCCCTTGGTAGCACCACCCATAAGAACTCATTCTCCCAATTCGTGGAGTTCTAATTCCCCACATAACCTTAAAATTTCAACCAAATACCACATGAATTGGCAACCAAAAACAAGTGATTCCCGTCTTCAACATTAGTCCCATAAACACAAGATATAGAGTCGATCATGCCCCACCCGGAAGCTTGTCTGCACAACCAATCTATCCTCCAATGGCCAACCAAACGATAAATGCATGTCTCCGATAGCTTTGAGAAACCAGATACACAAATAATTCACCCATTTTCTGGGTCTAAATTGTTCCAAGCCGAAGTTCACAAAGGAATTCTTACAGCCAAGTGTCCACGAGATAAAATCCTTCTGTCATCAAGGCTATAGTCGGGCACAACTATTCTTGATAGCAATAAGACTCCAAGCAGAGTTCGCACTCGTCAATTCCATCTACCATCATCAATAACCTCGCCTACACGAGCATTATTATGAATAAATGAATCATATATGATACGATCTCCATAGTATGTGTTGAAGTTAGGCCAACCGGTTCCAGAATCATGCCATGTCCTCTACTCATCAGGCACCTCGTGCTCGATGAAGGTGTCCGATCCTATCTCTCACCGGGCTAATTTTCAACCCACGAGCAAACCGAAGGATTTTGAAGACACCACGTGCCCCGCTTCTCATATACCTTCTCCGCACCCATGCGACCCATAAAAGAGTCCTTCCTATAAAAAGATTCCAAATGTTTCATAACATTTGCATCATTCGAATCTTTGATAATGGCGATGCCCAAACCACCCTCCTTCTAAGATAAACCACTCCCAACCTGACTAAGGATGAGAATTCCCCATTTTTCCGGACCAAAGGAAACTTTTGAAAGCTTGTTCAATCTTAGCAATTGTGAATTTCGGTATAATAAACAGGCTGCACCAATACTGCTGTATACTATACAAAACAGAACCAATCAGCTGCAACCTTCCCGCATATGATAATGCCCTGCTTGTCCAAGAATGTATTATGCCCAGAATTTTATCCAGTAGTGGCTGACAATCAGATTGGGAAAGTCTAGTTGAGATCAGAGGGACTCCAAGATATTTCATAGGAAACCTCCCCAAACCGAATCCTGTGGTGTTCAATAAATCGCAACAACGATCTGGGATCCCACAGATCCGCACAAGCGACCTTCAGCTTCTGCGATTTCTCCCCAGCCGATGACCTCGCCGAGGTAGTTTGAGCCACAAAGAATGGAGTCGCCGGCACCTCGAAGATCGCGCGCCGAAGTGCCTCCGATTTGAGAGATCTCGCACGGCCGCACTGGCCTGGCTGGGTCCCCCGTTCGTGAGCCCAAGACCGAGATCGCCCTCGAAAGCCGAACACGGCGGACCCTCCACCAAAGACCTCGACCCCACCACCGAGCATTCCATCTTCAATGCAAGGCCGACTAGTGGGTCTCGCCCAGAGAGCATTCCACGGCCAGCCCTAATTTCACGGTATTTCTCCCAAGCATTCCCGCCTCTATTTCTTCGTCAGTTTTTATCAAGCATCAGAGTTTCTAGCAGGATGATTTGACTGCAAATCATCTTCGATAAGAAAGAGACATCAATTCACATGCGCTATTATTGGTGATTTTAATCACCGCATTCACAATGAGAAAACTTGGGGTACTTGCGTCGACACCCGCCATGACTGGAAGTTCCACGAGTGCCCTTCAACCTCGAGTCAAGCGATGTTCCTTTCTTTGGACCTATTTTTACTTGATGAACCACAGGGGGAAAACTTCATAGCCAGAAGTCGATCTGTCTCCAAAATGAATTTTGCCTGGATATGTTTCCAATGCTGCCTTAACTAAGTCCATCACCGATTATCCACCACTGTCTCTTCCTGACATACTAATGTCGACCAAGTCCTGAGCGCAGAAGAACTTCCTACTCAAATTCTTCAACTACACCATCCTCGCATTCCTGTAGATCAGGAAGGATGTCGTAAAGGATGTACGGACTCCCATGTACGTAATGGCTCAAAAGTCAAGAGAGTGAAAAGCCGCCTCAAAACGCTTAATTTTCATTCCTAGTCGCGTGAACGTGTATCGATGCCGTGGAGAAATTAAATCAGCCCAATCCAAATTGGCCAACAACCGACCGATCCTCACATGGATGATGGAGGCGTTTAAGAGTGTACTACATCTTCAGACATGCCGAGGAGGGGTTCTTAAAACAAAAGTCTAGAGTCCAATGGCTCAAACTTGGAGATCGTAATAATTACCTACAAAGCCGCCATGCCCTAATGCTCAAATGCGATAAAATTCATAACATCCGAACGGGTGCGTGTAATTGAAGACCCGCTGCAATCAAAGATAAAGAAGGCGCTACTAAAGATATTTTATGTCGATAACCACATAGTGCCGAATATAGCAATCGATGGATTTGTTCGTCCCAAAGAAGATCCGAATATATTAAATGGTGAAATATCCCACTGAGGTCAAGATGGCCATGTTCTGATCGATGATATCAAAGTCTTCGCGTCTCTGATGGTTTCTCCGCTCCGCTTTTCAAGGCCGTACGGAGCATAATCGGGAGTGATGGTTGATGCAAAGGATCTCCTTCTTCAATCCGGGCAAAGATTCTCCGTGAGATTAATTGCACCATAATTGCTTCAGGTCACAATCCCTAATCCGAGTCTATGAATGATTATAGGTCATCTCCTCGTTGTAACATTGTTTATAAGTGCATATCAAGATTATCGGGCAATGAGGTTTAACTGCATTCCCCCGAGATTATAAGCCCTCGCACAATCGCCGTGAAAGGTCTGAGTATAGCGCATAATATCCTTATTAATGTGAGCTTATGATCAATTATCACCGTGATAAAGGTCCTCCTGTGTGTACTCAAAGTTGATACTAAGAAGGCTTATGACACAATCACTGAGTCAGATCCCCGGGTATCTTAGCTAAGATGGGAACCCTCGTGTACCTCTGAATGTATTGAAGGCTCAGATCACCACCCCATTCTTCTCTCAGATAGTAAATGGGCGAAATATGTTTTTAGCACAAACGTGGTTTAAGGCAAGGGGACCCTTATCGCTTTATTATTTATCATCACTATGGAGGCCTTGTCTGTATCCCTTTCGCACGCCAGAGTCGTGATTTTCAATTTCACCCGAAATGTAAGGAAATTAATTTAACTCATCTAACCTTTACGGATGATATTTTTCTTTTCACGGACTAAGTCCATGTTCAAGTTATAACGGATGAAGCTAAACAGTTCGAGGAATTTTCCACAGCAGTGAACAAATGTAAGAGTGCAATATTCACTGGTCAGGTAAATGGTGAAGTCAAGTTCAACATCAACACCACTGATTCGCTTTAGTGAGCTTCCCTATTAAATATCTGTTCCACTGATTCTACAAGGCTATCCCACTAAGGACTGCCGCCTCACTGATAAAATTCGCCGACTCCGCCTCGGCTATGGCCCTTTCTTAGCGCGGAAGACCGCAAATTTAATTAGTTCATTTATATAGTATCCATCAAAGATTGTGCGCTTGTTCATTATTCCAAAATATACTATTTATAAGATCGGAGCAACCTTTCTCAGTTATGTTTGTAATGAAATATCGAGTACTCCATCGAGCCAGACAAATGGGAGCCGCCTCATTTCACCGGCGAGGAGGGAGGGTCATTGCGAATTAAAGACTCGAATGATACGAATGTAATGAAACACATCCGAATTTGTTTTTAAAGTATCTCAAGTATGTGGGCATGGGAAGTGAGGATGTATTTGAGACGTGGGAGTTGCAAAGAAACCCTTCGACGGCTTCTCGAGTCATGCAAATTTCGCAAATGAAGACAAAATTGGGTCTCTCATAAAACACAAGGCTTGTAACTAAGTAAGGGACTTGTGGCATGATTCGAATTTATTGGTCCACTCATCCCTGCGACTATGGAGATCGACCAGAGTATGATTCGCCTATCCAAAGAAGCCGCCCAAGTAGCTGAGGTTATTGACGAGGTAGTGAACCGCTCTATCGCGACCGCGACTTCCATTCCACATCAAGAATAAAAAAATTACCATCTTACGTTACTAGAGAGGATATCATTTCGCGGACCCGTCCTTCCGGGGTCTTCACCGCACTAAACAGAACCATTCTCAGATCGAAATGCCTGCGGGCTAGCCGGGCATCATACGATATGGTTTCCCTGCTATCGAGACATGCATGGTCAGTTGGTCAATCGCTTCCGTGGATAAAGTTGGCCACACACAAGACAAACTGCCAAAATGGGCTCAATTAACCCATATCAGCGTATTCGTCTAATGTCAAGACAGAATCATTTGTTCTTCGCCGCCAATTCACCGCTAGTATTTGGTCGAGGATATTACAAGTTATGTGGGAATGTTAAATTTCATCATGAGTCGGGAGAATGAATTCTCATGTGGCGCTACTAAAGGAAGTCTTTACCAGCTTATAATTAGCAGGATTATGCAAGTGCAACCATATATCACTAGGAGACAACTAATAAAGAGAGTTTATGAGAATATCTTTCTCCTCGCAGATGCTATTTCATCTTGATTTGAATGACGTCGATTAAGAATTTCTAGTTTTCAAAATAGTTATTAACTAAGCACGTAAGGCAATGTGAGAGACGGTCTTTTCCACTTAATATATTCTCGGGCCATGGTAGGTTGTCTCGTGATCGATGGTCTCTATTCCTGGTCAATGGGTCATCGTGGTCATGGTTGCCTCGCTTCGGCCGGCCTGGGTTGTGGCTGTGGTTGCCGCCTTAATGTGGGTGAGCTCGGCTTAGTGTTCTTACTATTATTGGTCGTTGTTGCCACCCCCTATGTTTTGTGGGGGTGCTATCCGCTTTTTCTGCTCCTCGGGCCTGGGCTCGTGTATTCTTTCGTTGTATGCTCTTCTTTGGAAATAAATTCTTAATTATCCCAAAAAAAAAAAAAAATTCTCCTACCTCCAATAATGAAGTTGATTGGTTTAGTTCAAGCCAGTTGCTCTAAGTTGTTATATGTTTGTTTGGTTTGGTTGTGGTCCTCAATGGAAGAAAAATTTGTATAGTGAAAATGATGGGTTTTAGGGGAGATGATGTCCCTTTTTTTTAAAACTCATGTTTTTGTTTTGGCCATAACTTGGCCATCACTCATCCAAATTGAGTTATTCAAAATTCTGGGTAAACTAGAATTCTTTGAGAATAAATCTCCTCGAAATGGGTATATGCAAATTTGGACCCCATGGAACCTTAAATTGGCCAAAGGGGGAGCTAGTTGCATGACATATTTAAGTTATGTTTTTACCATGGACATTAGAGTGCTTCGGTTGTTTAGGTCATAGGCCATCACTCATCCAAATTGATTGATTCAAAATTTGGGTAAACTGTAATTTCTAGAATCACAAATCTCCTCAAATAGTGTCTTCAAATTTGACCCCATTAGACCCAAAACATTTATTCAAAAGGGAGAGCTTATTTGTAAGAAATATTTGATAAGATACTAAATACATGAAATGCAAAGATAAGAGGTAAATGATCAGAATATCGTATATGATTACTCTGGATAATAATAGTTATTCTGGTTATGAGACATAAAATCAAAATGAAATAAAAATGGGATTGCCCATAGAACCCTGGTGTGGCTAGACGTGGGCATGCCTATTAGGATAAAGTCCATAAAAGATACCTGATCGCCTGCCCCTTTAGGTCATTATAGTTCCTGTCCTTATAGAGGTCATTGTCTCGGCATAATGATAAATAACGCTCAATACTTATAATTCATTGTCTTGTACAATGATAACAACGCCTTCGAGCCCTTATAGTTCATTGTCTCGTACAATGATAAAAACACCTTCGGGTCCTTGTAGTTTCCCGTATCCACTTCTAGGTATATGCAGGTATGAAACATAAAAACAAATGACAAGAATATGCAAATGATTTGAAAAAGATAAATGACGTGACCTAAGAAGCAGAGCACTGCTATGTGATGACAAGTACATGGTGACAAGAATAAGAAGCAAAGTGTAAAATGACACAATATGAACGATGATAAGAAATGAAGCATAATATGATAAGTAAGTATGAAATATGTATAAGCATGTGTAAATGATATGTATGAAATATGTATAAGCATGTGTATAAGTATATGATATGTTAGATGTATATATGCATGTGTCTAAAGTGTGATGATACTTATTAGGGCCTTCACGAGTATTATTCCCACTAAGCTAAAAGCTTAGCACAGGTGTTTCATCCGTAATAGTAAGAAGGAAATAGAAGGCTTTAACCGCATCAAGAATCAAGGTCAACGCAACACTAAAAAGCCCACTAAGGACCTGGGTGTCTTTTTAGATATGTCTTTGTTTTTGTAAAACAATGTAAGTTTGTATATAACAACACTCCCATTTATAAAGTTTGAATATATTTTGTAATATGCTACTATAAAATATATTTCAAGTTAAATGTTTAACAGTATATGAATTAACAAGTTTATAGTAAACAGAAAAAAGAGAAAGAAAAAAAAGACACCATCACCGACATCAGTGCCGGTCGGGGGCGCTACAACCATTATAAAATCATTTCTCACAAGATCGCATATCAATTTTTACGTATACCAATCTATCCTTAACTCAAATATGAAGGATAATATTCTCTTAAGGGAATGGGGAGAGGGTCTCCCCGTCTCTCCCGAGACGGGCTCTCGGTCGCAACCATCTCAGGTGGCTCGATTCCGCCAGGAACATGTGATTCGCTTCCTTCATGAAATATGTTTCTTCAAGAGAGTCAGGCATCCCGCTTTCCAAACGCGCATGGAAATGCATGATCCGGTCATGGTTCAGGAGAGCCTCGAGTTATTGGGTTTGGAGCATCATGCTCCAGATCTAGGTGTTAGAGATGACTTGAGCACGGATCCACATGAGGGTACCAAGTCATTGATGACGACGAGACTCCTACGCTCTCGCACCGCCGAGGACCTATGTTCGAGCTGCTCGACCGACCAAAAACAGTCTAAGGCCAGAGCATCCAAGATATCCGTAAATGCAAAAGGAAATGGAGATTCGCTCACCGAGATCGACGATCTACCGTCGATCTGATAGGAAAGAGGATGACTTCCCAAAGCGTGTCATGTGTCGTGTCCTACAAATATCGTTTGAGATAGAAGGACATGGATCTTCGCTTTCCATCGCAAGACTGTCCTCAACGCTTGCTCGGGCTAGTTCAGCCCTCGTGAGTACATTCATCGATCTCGTGTTACCCAAATCAAGGGTCCTGCCTCTCGGTTTTCGCCGGTCGACACCGACACCAATGAAGGATCTTTTGGTCCGACTTAGTTCGATCTCAGCGAGGGAATCTTAACAGTTTCGATTTACTCCAAATCTGGGTCCCGTGAGTCATATGCACTCCTGCTCTCCGATCGCCAGTCGCCGACGACGACGACGGGGTTTCTGATGCTGCTATCGGTCGATCCATCCACATCCGCATCCAGTCAAGGTCACTGAGCCTGCTCGACGAAGCCGCCAGAGCCCTGCGGATCGTCACAAGAGGAAGACTCCGCTCGCATCGCACAAAATGGGTGGCCGAAAGTGTCTTCAACTTCGTCGTCCTAATTTCGAGATATCGTCTGGCCGACCGGGCCGCGTCACCAGCCAGAGGTCCCATAAGCGGTGTCAGCCGGCCAGGCTTTGCCAACGGTGGTCGGGTTTCTACAGATGGAAGTCAGGATCAGGCGTACTTCATCGACATTATCCATTTAGAATGGTCTCATCGGCCGGTGGTTAGTTAATTACTGTAAATCAAAATCCCACCGATTCGTCCGCTCAGTTCTGACGCAGAATGACTTTTACCACTGGCTACGCCAAGATCTCGCAAGGCCGCCGGGTCACGCTACTCTGCAGCCGGACGGATGTTGGCCGCCGGTCCGTCTCTATGTGGGCTAATCTTGTACCATCTCGAGGGTAAACTGCACTCACCGCCAGCGCCCAGCCGTTCCTCGCTGGCTCGCGCCGCACTCGTCAGCGTTTTCTCGCAGCCTCACGCCGGCTCGTACGGCTGGCTTGCTTAATCCTTCTTGCCCGGTGCGGGCTTGGTACTGGTCAGGTTTGCTTGTCGGGCCTCGTACGTGGGCCCGGGTTTGGCTCGGCCTCTTCGGGTCAAAGTGCTACTGGCTTTATTTGGTTGTTTGCTGGCAGATGGTCAGGTTTGTAGTAGCTGATGTCCCTCTCACTTTAGGGGAGGTGATGTCCGCTTCCTCGCTTTTCCTCGTGGCCTGCTCTTGTATTCTCTGCTTGTTTTAAGCCATTTCTTTTGGAAATAAATTCTTAATTATCCAAAAAAAAAATATCTTCTTACAAGATTAATACTCAACATAAGAAATTACAATATCAGAGTATACATATTCCACAATGACATTTTGATTCATGGAGTTTTCATGACAATCCTTTTGCAATCAACTTCCCAATCACTTAAGACAATTTTGTTTTTGATTAAAAACAAAACACACATGAAGTTTTCCCATTTAAATCATTTCGGTTTTTGACAAATCCAATACAAAGCTACAATAAGAAAAGAAATTAGAAGAACAAACCAAAAAGGTTGTCGCTCCTTGACTCCTATCCTTGGAATCCCGATCTTTCTCAGGTTTCCTCGTCACCAACCCCTAGTCCATCACAAACAGAGAAAAATATTAGTTGTGCATGCTAGTGTTTTGGGTTAGGGTTAATTTCTACCCAATACACCTTCACTTGTAAAATTTTCTAGGAACAAATGATCCATATTTTACATAACTTCCTTAAAGTCCATTGTTCCTCTATAAATCTATTTTATTCAGAAATTGGAATCATCCAATTTGGAGCACCGAAACACAAGATATGTTCTAAAACAACCTAGGACTACTTCATTTTCAAAACATAACCAAATTTTCCTCTATAAATGTAGCCCTTCAGACGACTCACCGGGCATAATAGGGTCCAAATTTGAATATACTTATTTCAAGGAAATTTGTTCTCCTAAAAGTATAGTTTACCCAGAGATTTGAATCACCTAATTTGGATGAGTGAAACTCAACTTATGACCTAAATACCAAAACAGTCCCAAAACACCAAAACAGTACCAAACTAGAACCAGAATTTGCTTGAAAACAGAGCTTCACATTGATGAATTTCTAGGTACAATGGGGTCCAAATTGAATACACTTATTTCCAATGAAATTTGTTCTCCAAGAGTTTAGTTTTCCTAGAAATTTGAATCACTCAATTTGATGAGTAATGGCCAAACAAAAACATGTTTTGGAAAATTTGACAAAGCATGGACACTTGCTCTTCCCAAGTTATTTTCTGTTAGCTCAGCCTGGAACCATATTAGACTGAAAATGCCGGTTGTAAACTGGCACTATACGTTATGGTTTCCACAAGCTATTAGAAGACACGCATTTATTGTTTGGTTGGCCATCCATGACAGATTGGTTACCCAAGACAAGCTTCTGCTAGCCTTATCACCTCTCATTTCTGTGGTATTTCTCGGCCTACTAGTGTCAAGATGGGAACCACTTGCTCTTCGTGCCAAGTCACCGCTGGTATTTGGTCAGAGGATCTAAGGTTGTGTGGGGAATTCTTAGAATGCCAAGGTATGGGGACCAAGGGGCAAATTCTTCTCTTGCCTCTATTAAAAGGATCATGCGTGCGCTACTATATATCACTTCGAGACAACTAATAGCGTAATCCATGAAAACATACTCCACTCTCCGCAGATGCCATTTTTCACCTCATATGTAATGATGTTAGACTAAGAGCTCGTTTTCGTAAGGTTGATGATAATCCCGCAAAACAAGTAACAATGTGAGAGATGGTCCTTCCTCTTACTATCCTGCACTTCGCGGATCGCCTTCCGACTGACGCCTGGGTGGTCCCTCGCTTGCCTGTTACTTACGCCGGTCAGGCTTGTATCTCCTCAGATTCCTTGGTTGCCTTCGTCAGCTGTGGGCTGGATTTATGGTTTATTGCTCGCCCTGGTTGTGGGCATAGTTCTATTTGGTCGGTTTCGCTCTATCGCTTTGTCGTTTTGCCGGGCCGACGCCATTTTCCTATATTTATGCGAAAGGCCATTCTGCTTTTCTTTCAAAATTTCATTATTGTATTCCTCCTTGGTTGCTTGTGGGCTTTACTCTTTGGTAATAAATTCTAATTATCCCAAAAAAATTTTTTGATTAACATCTCCCCTAAACCCCAATATTTCCTTTATACAAAAATTCCTCAAACCAATCCTAATCAAAGCAAGCATTTCTCACTCTAACTCAAACATATATATATACAAAAGTAAGTTTACCAAACCCAAACACACCAGCATTTTAGTCGAGGCCTTAACCTTGATCTTCTTGATCTTCACTAGCCTTCTCTTTTTCCTTCTTCTTTCATTTCATGATCACATAGAACCTTGAACAAAATGGAGTAAATGAAATCAAATTTGGCTTCATCACCCACAACCACTGCAGCCCTAAGCTCTCCTAAAACCAAAACATGTTCTTCCCCCTTTACAAGACAAGATTTAGTCTTATTTCCTTTTCATGTACAAGGCCATGTTTGGGTAAAGGCATTTTTGACTTAATTTCCCATTTTTGCATTAAAGCCTTTCATTTCTATTTCATTTGCACAATAACTTATCACATTCCTACTTTGGCATATGCTCTTCTTCATTTATGACCTTGAGTTCATTTGACACATTATTTTGACTCGACTCTTGTATTAATTCCTAATATTATTTATTTTTTCACTTAGCATTTAAATTCCAAAAAATTCAAATTTAACCTGTGTTATACCCTAAACATATCATTAAGCTACTAAGGCTTAATTTGGGGTGCACTAATCCACTATGCGAATTCTCACTTTAAAACCTCTATTTTTATCACTTAAAACCAATAAAATAAAAATTTATAATAGTAGAAAATGTTATAAAGTAAAATAATGAACAAAGGCTATTGGACGTTACAAGCTCTGTTCGAAAAGATTCATTACTTACATTATTCTAGGCCCAATAGTTATTTTTTGTGTCACACATAGGACATTTGTTGCAACACTTATTCTGTCGAGCTACAAGTTTGGGACGTTACAACTCTAAGGTCTCTGCGGTATTCCGTCGTAGCCAGTGTTGAAGAGACAGAACCACTTATTCTCTGGCTAATCCACAACCGGTATCTGGGTCAGATTTAAGGTCATATAATTTAGAATGCCGAGGAATTGGGAGAACGAATTCTTACGGGTAATTGCCGCTAAGTGGAAAGTCCTTATGCCTCTATTACTGGGGAAGATTGCGTGGGTGCTACTTATTTACCACTGTGGGGTCATCTAATAGTAGAATTCAAGAGAACAACTATGCTCCAATGATACTATTTTTCACCTTATATAATGATGTTAGACTACGATATCCGGGTCTCTCGTATAGTCATTGACATCAGCCTATAAAAGAGAATCTATAACTAAGAGAATTAAATTTTGAAAGCTCCATTTTCAAAACCCGTAGTTATCTTCTATTTTTCTAAACTTAAATCTTAAACTATTAGTTACCAAGGTTTCAGTAACAAATTTTGATCCCGAATTTTAATGAAATAATGGAAAAGTACATTGGAGCCAGCGGGGAAGAAGCAACTCCTGAGCTATTCAAGAGGAAGAGCCTGAAGAAAGAACAGAAACAGAGCACACACAAGAAGAAAGCAGAAAGAAGAAGAGAAATGTAGAGGAAGCAGAAACAAAGCAAGGAGAAAGAGGTTTTAACAAGCTCATATCACCATTTGTGAGAGGTGATCGTGGCGAGAGTGTTATTTACCGCCTGCCCTGGTCAGGATGTTCTTTCCGTCTATGTCGATGTTTCTTGGTTTATGTGTGGGTCTGTGGCCTGTGATGTGGGCTAGTGCTTCTTTGTTTGTTCTGCTTATCAAAGAGTTTATTCGCGCTGCCCCATTCCATGTTTTTAGGAGGCACATCAGAATTTTTGGTTTTTCTGGTGGCCTTTGGATTCGTGTATTGTTCTTGGTTGGTTTTTTTGGGCTTTACCAATCGGGTTTTTTTTTTTTTTTGATAACCAAGGGGTGATCGGTCCACTTACGCATCCCCATAATCCCCTCAAACTCTGAGAGAATGCGGCCGAGAAGAAAGAGAGAATGTACACAGAGGAAAATGGACTCTTTCGACAAGGAGTATCAACAAGACATACAATCCGAAGGGGATCGCGCTGATGGATCCAAGTTTAAAAAACGCCAAAAGGATCCGCACTAATTTAAAATAGGAGAGTTGTCATGGACGGAAGGGCGGATGCATTCAACAAAGTTAATAACCACGGAATCCATCGCAAGAAGCATCATCGATCGAAAGAAGCTAAAAATTACCGCTTAACTTCCCCACTACCCTCCCACCGTATGCCATTCTAAAGGGATATAAACTGAATGTGGGAAAGATCATCGAGAAGTCGCATTCAACTACTACAGCAGTGCACGAGAGGCCCCGATTCCCCACGCCCGAACCATCACCAGAACACTATGCATACTAGAGGGTAGAAAGGAACTCAAGAAGAAAGAAAGAAAACTCAGACTCTCCTCTGACACTTACTACTGAAGATAGAGATCGAAGGGAGAATGAGGAAGCCATTGTGGGCTTAGTAAAAGAAAGAGAAGAGAAACAGAGGAGCATGAGCCCAACCTAGAACTGATACGAACCCCGTCAACTTGTGAAGAGACCCGTGATCGAATTATTCTAAGAACCGCCTACTGGTCGGCCGATGGATCTTGACCTCGCGTTTATATGGGAAGCAAGAACCTTGTATATGTGAGGACGCCACAATTGGTGATGGGATCCGATTGATAAGTCTCGATGAACGCCACTTTAATAACCAGGAGAAACATGAGCCTTTTAAAGAACCAAAGAGAAAATTTAACCTCAATTTTATTAATGCTTAAAACCTCGAAAAATATAAAGGGATAACAAGCCTTTAAATAGGCCAAAAATATGAAGAATAGAAAACTAAATATCTCTACCACAAGGAAAGCAAATATCAAGCCAAAAACAAGAAAGGAAACTAATATACTTTTTCCTAAAGTAACACACTAGAAAAAAGGAAACTAGATAATTCTAGGATAAGGCTTGGGAATCAAATTAGCCGCAATCTAGAATAAATTAACAGCAAATAAGCACCAAATCAACAGCAAATCAGGAACAAATCAGCACCAAATCAACAACAAATCAGGAACAAATCAGCACCAAAATAAGCTCCCAAAATAAGAAGAAATCGTGAAATAAATCGTAATCCAAATCAGCTCCAAAATAGCGCGAAATCAATGTCGTCTGCGTAAAAGAAATCAACCCAAAATAGCAAGAACGTCAAAAAATTCCAGCCTTAGTCAAGTCCATTAATTTATTGATGTGGATCATCTGCTTCCTTTGAGTCGAATTGCATCGAGCTTCCTTCCACGCGGGCATCCCGACAAAACATGGTGGCTTCTTTGGAATCACTTAGCCCCAGCTCGTAATAGTAGTCTAGCACTTTCGAGCGGGTCCACACTCCTTCCTTAGCCTTACTCCACCACTTCCTCGAAAGGATTTATCCTCAAATCACACTGCATCAAAAGGACCTGAGCCGTTGACGCAGCAGCACTTACGCATATTCACTCGCACCTAGCTTCAGATAAGTATCTGTTATTTATGCACTCGAGGACTTGAAAAGGGACCATCGCTCCCATGGAGCAACTCGATCACCTTTGTAAAGGGAAATCTTTCTCGCTGGACAAACCCAAACTCAATCTCCGGTTTCAAAGACTACGCCGGCTGCCCTCGGCCGGGCTCGCTTAAAGATATTACAATTCTTCGCTTCATCAATTTAGCCCGTCTCTCATGAATCGCTTAACAAATTATGTTTCTTCACTGGGACACATGTCGACATAGGTAAAGGAGATAAATCTAAAGGGGTTAATGATTAAAACCATATACAATCTCATAAGGCTAAAAATTTAGTGGCGTAAATGTATATACTACTATAAGCAAACTCAACAAATGGCAAAACATTCCAGGTTTTAATGTTCTTAATACGATAGCCCCAACAAAGTAGACAGGCTTTGTTCACTAATTTCTGGCTTCCCGACCATCGGTTTGTGGATGAGAAGTAGTAGAAAACAACCCTGGTTCCCAATCTCACCACAAGGTCTCTCCCAAAAGTAACTCAAGAATTTGCATCTCTATCCCAAATAATGTCCCAGCATACCATGCAATCTCACAACCTCCTGAAAGGTCAAATTACGGCACGAGACGCATCATCCGTTTGGCGACATGGGATAAAATGTGTCATCTCTTGTCCTATCCACAACCACAAAAATAGGAATCCTCACCATGTCTAGTCCCCAGTAAACCTATCAGATCCACTGAAAGGTCAACCCAAGGTTCACCAGAATAGGAAGTGGTGTGTACAGTTTCACGGGTCAATTCTCAGATTTAGCTCATTCACATGTGATACACCTCCCACAAATCCTCAACATCTCGCCTCACGTATGCCAATAAAAGTGTTCTTGCAAACCCCCAAAGTATTGGCACCCTAAAATGTCCCATCAATCCTCCCTATGAGACTCCCCTCACTAATAAATCCCGAACGGAACACCAGAACGCATTTAACTGAGCTTTCCGAACAGAACCCTCATGTCTAAAGAACTCTGTCATGGGCCTTTTCACAACAAGCATATTCAAGTACTAAAATCTCATCCAAAGGATACAATTCTTTAATGTTCAAAACCAAGTACTTAGCATCTAAGAGTGTAGATTGTGACATACCTCCGTGAGTGCATCTAAGAACAATGTTTTCCTTACCTTGTCATAGCTTTAGCGACATATGAAAAAGCCTCCACAAACTCCATCCATCTGCATGTCTCTTATTCAATCCTATGTTGGTCCTTCCGCATGCTCAATGACTCAGTGGTCAAGGTGAATCACACCTCTAGCCAAAGATAATGTTGCCAAGTTTCCAAGGCCCGAACTAACGTATACAATCTCTTTTGTCATAGTATTTCAGGGTTGCCCCATTTAGTTGTTGTAATATGCAATGGGTCATCCTTCTTGCATAAGAACCTGTCAATACCTAGACCAAGCATCACATTCCACCTCAAGTTTTTGCAAGAAAAGCAAGTAGCCGGCATGAGTTAGTTTTCACATAACTTGGAATGCTTTTTCGCTTTTTTTTTTTTTTGATAACCAGGGGTGATCAGGTCCGCTTTACGCATCCCCATAATCCCCTGGGGGCCCCGAGAACTAGCCAAGAATATTTCCCAAGATCCTCGGAGGTTCGAAACCCCAATCTACCGCCTTATTTTTTTTTTTCTGCCTTCACCCCACTTAAACCCAACATCCTTCTTGATGACTCTCTGCTATCTGCGGCGGCTATGCTACTAAAGTCTTTCATAAACCAAAAACCAGCAAGTCCATGAAAACTTCAACTTTACTCACACTTACTGACTTGGCCAGCCTTGGACCGGCTCGAACCTCTCTTCATCAACCCGCATCCCCATGCACTAACAACAAAACCAAGAAACACAGTTTATCCAGAAAATGTGCACTTTAAAGCTAAAGAAACAATCTTTCTTTCTAAGCACATCCAAAAACATATTTTAAATGAATAAAGTGATCATCTAAGTTCGTTATAAACGGCGATATCACAAATAGACAACCAAATTTTCCAATGAAAGCACGCAAAACATGCAGTCTATTAGTCTCATGAGTGCTAGGTGCATTAGTTAACTGGAAGGCATAATCTAACTGAATTATGTAACCTATATTTTGTTTTGAAAGCCCATTCATCACCTCTTTCATTCTAATTGATGGTTTCACTTTTCAAATCAATTTTGGAAAAGATACAAGAACCATGCAACTCATCAAACATATCATCTAACCGAGGAATGGGATGAGGATACTTACTATTAGGTTATCGATGGCCTCAAGAATCAACGACACATCCTCCATGTCCCATCCTTCTTAGGAACTAAAATAACCGGAACGGCACATGGACTCAAGTTGTCCCTCACATATCCCTTTTCCATCAATTCACCAACTTTTTTTTTTTTGGATAATTAAGAATTTATTACTAAAAGGGCAACGCCCAACCAAAGAATACAAAAAACCAAGGCCCATAGCCACAACAAGGCAAAGAAAAAACCTGACTAAGACCTCCCTCTATAAATATAGGAATTGTGTGCATCAACCCTAACAACTCAAAACCACCAAAAACACAAGCCCACAACCCGGGCAAAATAGAAACAACACTAGATACCGCCCACAGCCCGGCAAAGGTAACTAAGGGGCACAACAAACACAAGTCAGGTAGCCAAATCACCAGGACATAAAATATTAAGAGGGAAAGACCATCTCTCACACATCGGGACCGTCAGGACTATCGACAACCTTCCTCGAAGACCCATATTCGCAGCCCAACATCATCATTACATATGAGGTGAAATATAAGATCACCGGAGCAACTAATATAATCGCAACCGAAGAATAAGTGGTTCCTGTCTTCAACACTAGCTCGACAAAACACAAGACATAGAGTCGGGTAAGACCCACTGGTGAAGCTTATCTTAGGTAACCAATCTGTCCTGTACGGCCAACCAAACAATAAAAGCATGTCTCCGATTACTGGGGAACCAATCGAATAGTGTCAATTTAACAACCTACATCTCTGCCTAAAGAGGTTCCAAAGGTAGCTACCGAATGAATTCCCGTATGAGCCGGGAGTCCAAGAGATAACATCCTCTCTAGAAACGTCAATATGATAATTGGAACAACTATTCTTGATAGCAATAAGGTCACCCCGACTAATGATGGGCCAATTCCACCTCCCTTCAATAACTTTAGCTACTCGAGCCAAGCATAAATGAATCATGTAATCATACAATATCCTGGTCACCATAAGAAGAAGGAGAGGACCAACCGGCCCGTAAATCATGCCATAAAAAGGTCCCCGCACCAGCACCACCTCAGGTTTTGGCGCAGGGTCCATCCTCTCTCTACTATGATTTTCCGCCAACTCAGAACACCGTAGGACCTTGCATTCAGAGATCCCTTGTCGCAAATACTAATTCTCCGCACCTGCCACCCACAAAGAGTCCTTCCTATAAAACAGATTCCAGATATGCTTAATAACATTAGAATCATTTAGGTCTTTAACACGCCCGGGTATCTGTCCACCTCCTCCTCGAAGACACTGATTCCCATTTGATCTTAGCACGACGAGCGCTCCCGAAATTTCCAGACCATAAAAAACTGCTGAAGGATTGCTCAATCTAGATATAGTATACTTGTTGGAGTTCTTGTCTCTGGATTACTTCTATAAGCTTGCTCTGGTTTATTTAGCACCATGGGACTCAAGTCACTGATGTTCGATCCCTGATAAGAGGTAACCCATCTAATTTCCTGAAAGACATCTTCAAATTCCCGCAAAGTGAGTATACACCAGAACTAGGCAAAGAAGTGTCAAGTTGGTTAGTATTAAATGTCTCTCTCAAGAGAGGTCCATATCGTTTCACCTCCGCGAAAAGCGATGGTATGACTGGGGAAGATCGCTCTCCTGTCACACCATGGTCCGCTATGGTCTAAAGGTGTTGCGTCTACGCAGGTGGGTGAATTCATATGGGGTCTGGGTTTGTGGTGTCCCCTGGCTTTCCTCGCGGGCTTAGTTGTTTTTTTTTTTTTTTTTTTTTTGATAACCAAGGGGTGATTTCCATTCACTGCATAACTATAATCCTCGCCCGTGAGAACCGACCGGTAAGCCTCCCCACATCGGGGGAATACCCCTGCTGTCCCCCTGAAGGCTCCGAACTGACCTCCCGCCTTTGCGAGGCGGCCCTAGGCCAACCGAGCCCCCCGTGAGGGATTAGTCAAGCCAAGGGACATGGTCAGGTCGGCTCCTCGTCACTTTTGCTCTGCCGAGTTCGATTTGATTTTTCCTCGCCTGGGATGTAGGGCCTGGGCTCTCGTGGGTGGGCTCACAGGTCCCAGAAGTGGGCCTGATTTGATGTTGGTTGCCTCAGGTAGTGGTTGTCGCCTCTCCTCCTCCTAGTAGGGAAGGCTTTCGCCCATTCCCGCTTTCCCCGGCTCACGTAAGGCGTCCCCGCCGCTCGGGGTGGCCGGGTTTGTCGCCTCGCCTCCTGGGACGTGGAAGAGCTTCGTGTCGGCGTTGTCGCTTTGATCGGTTGCGGTGGCTCAGGCCCGGATGTGGGCCGTTGTTTCTAATGTGTGTCAGGTTATCAGTGGTTGTCTGTTGAATGCGGCCCCTTCCTATGTTTCAGGGGAGGTTCCGGTCCTATTTTCGTTTTCAGCCGGGCCTGGGCTTCAGACGTTTCGTCATTATTCAGCTACTCTTTGGAATAAATTCTTACTATCCAAAAAAAAAAAAACCTCCATCTCCTTATAATAATTCTCCACACTCCTCGACATCTTGCCTCAAGTTTGCAATTAGTCAGACAATTCTCGCAGTAGTTAGTTCTAGACAAATCTCTTCCACATCACCCTTCATCTCTTCCCATGTTTCTAATCGATGCACTCTTGGCCTGCTCTTATTCAACACTAGTCGGGTCCCACCACACTCATGGCATAATCTAAGAACTCTATAACTTGCTTCACCTCTTTATTTTAAGAATAATGGTGACAATCAAAACCAACTTCACCTTCCTCTCCCACTCAAGATATGCTCCTGGGGTCATTCTTTCTCTGAAAGATGGAATCTTCATCTTAATGCTTCCCAAATTATTATCTTCCGATTCCACCTTCTCTCTATGTCTCCCCATACCTCATGTTACTAACACCCGACCATAACAATTTCATCTCAAAGCCTCCGTCATACTCTTTCTTCTCGCCTCACCCGCGCCCTCTTCTTCGCACCGAAGGTTCCTTCTACGCGTCGGTGGGAGGGTTTCAGGGGTGCTCAAGCTTTGCTCCACCTCTCATGGAATTCTTCCACCACTCTAAACATTCTCTCTCGTAATCCGCTAGTTAAGGCTCGCATAATGAACTTCATGTCAACGCCTCCCGCCACACCTTCGTGATGCTATCGTCACATGCTGCTGCAAAACAAGGTTATATAGTGGCAGATTCATTAAATCACTACCACCTAGTTTTCATCAAGAATGATTCACTTAGTCTCGCTTCGTGTTTTCACAATATATTCCTAGCTTTTCTCACTTCAATAACCGACCACTCTCGCCTTAATCCACTCCTGTAATTTCTTCTAGTTCTTTGGAACTAATCAAACAAATCGATTTCACAAAATCTCAACCAAAAATTTCATGATCAAGAAGAAGGACAAGTCATGGGCGTAACTAATATTCATGGTTTTATTTTTATTATACTATCTGGGATTTTTTGGATAATTAAGAATTTATTACCAAAAGGGCGAACAACACTAGGCAAAGGAAACAAGGCACACTAGGCAAAGGAAAAACGGACAGCACCTCCCCTATAATATAGGAAAAGGCAACACACCAACAATACCAAACCACCAAAAACAAGCCCAATAACCCGCAAAAAGAAACAACCTAAGATAAACTATTTTGGGATTGGATTAGAAACTAGAATGATGATAAACTTATAGGATTTTTTTTTTTACCGGATCCTTTTCCTTTACTTTCCCCTTCTTTTTTTCCTTTTTTTTTTTTTTTTTGTTAACCTTGAATGGACTGTTTAGAAAAAGGAAACTAACAAAAGTTATATCTAATCAAGAATGAAGAAAATCTGACTCAGACAGTAGATATTAGGGTTGTGACTAAAATTGGGGATTGAAACTGACTTAGAAGGAATGGGAGGAAAGGGTGACTAAGATGGTTCTGAGCAAAGAAAATAATAATAATAATAATAATAAAAGATAGGCAAACCAAAATAACCTGCGCTTCGATACTAAATGAGCACGAACTCGGGCTAACTCGCTAGTTAATTCGTGATTGAATTATCGAAAGAACCGCCTAGCATCGCCGATGGATGACTCGACCGCCGCTTATATGGAAGCAAGAACCTCGTATATGTGAGGACGCCACACCTATGATGGGGATCCAATTGATAAGTTCTGAGGAATGCCACTTAATAACCGAGCAAAGTCTACAGTTTTAAAGAACCACAAAGAGAAATTTAAACTCAATTTTATTAATGCTTAAAACCCTAAGAATATAGTGGCTAACAAGCCTTTAAATGCGCTAAAAAAATATGAAGAATAGAAACTAAATATTCGGCCACAAGGAAAGTAAATATTTGGCCAAAAACAAAGAAAGGAAACTAATATACTTTTTCCTAAAGTAACACTCAAAAAGGAAACTAGATAATTTAGGATAAGGAATCAAATCAAACGCAATCTAGAATAACCAATAAAGAAATCAAGACTAAATCAATAAAGAATCGTGAACAAATCGAAGACCAAATAAGCTCCAAAATAGCGCTAAGAAATCGTGGACAAATTAGAACCCAAATCGCCCAAAATAGCAACAAATCAACAAGTCAAAAACTCTCGTCCAAGACGGATTTAATTTGATGCCTCGAGTCGAACACGAGCTTTCCACGTAAGAATTCTGATTAAAACATGAAGGGCTTGAATCTCTTAGCCCTGCTCGTCATAAAATTCGGGCTGACTTCAAGTGGGTCCACACTCCCTTCCTTAGCCTTGCTTCCATCAGGAACCTATCTCTAGATGTTAGGGAATATCACTAAGAGCTAGTTGGAAGCTCTAGGCAAGCAAAGTAACAATGCGTATATCATGGACATGTTGATTAGAATGAAGCAGAGGATGAAAGAAAGAGATGATCAGCTAAAAGCTCAACTTTAGCTCAGAGATGAATTTATGGATGCAGAATTAAGAAAGAGAGACGAGTACCTTGAAGAGGTAATCAGATAGAGAGACTTGGAATAGAAAGAGGAGAGAAAGATAGGATGCAATATGGAGAGAAGAGCTAAGAGTTAGAGATTTGGGCAAGATTCTCGGGGAAGAGTC
Source organism: Tetrastigma voinierianum (assembly GCA_016808115.1). NCBI lineage: Eukaryota > Viridiplantae > Streptophyta > Magnoliopsida > Vitales > Vitaceae > Tetrastigma > Tetrastigma voinierianum. The sequence continues at coordinate 208,077 of JAEQBH010004529.1, read as the reverse complement.
AGGAAGCAACCAATTTGTGCAAAATACTGGAAGCTAGAGACAATAGCATATAAGTAGCTCTAGAGTCAAGAGATATAGATTGGTCAAACAGTTTGTAGCACTGCAAGGATAGCTTGAGGCTCACAACTAAAGAAGTGACCAACAATAGGGTAACCTTGGAATCAATAAGGAAGAGGCAGCGTGAGCTAGTAAAGGGTAATGTAGAAATCTTAGATTATGCCCTGAAAACAGTGTCAAGCAAGAAGAAAGTGACACTGCCAAACATCCAAATTTATGATTATTTTCCCTATTCCATAGTGCCTAAAGGTGTAACAAACCCTTCCATACCTTTCACCAACCTTGAGGAACCTAGAGATACTCTTGCCCTATAAAAGAATCACTCGCATGAAACTTACAGACAATCGAATCGTCAAGAAGAACCCCTACAAATTGAAAATATAAAAGGGAATAAGCATAAAAGGCAAAGTCTCTAGTAAAATCCCCAAAAGAAACAAAGAAAAAATGAGTCTTTCTTGTGTATGATTTTTTTACCTGAATACCTCTTGTAATTGTCTCATGAATAAATGCAGCCCAACAAAATGGGGAAGGGGTTTCTCTCTCCCCGCATGGGTTTCGTCGATCACCTCCTGGCTCGGCTCCCTTTCCAAGGGTGATGCAAGGTTGGGACCGCGATTGATGATCCGTAAGCTTAGGTAAGTCAAAACATGGGCTCAGGTAGTTTTCGGTCAAAATCAAAGCATGACGACTTTGAGATTTTCTAAGTTAAGAAAAGGTAAATTTATGGCGTGCAGATTTGCAAAAGTTAAGAAGATTTTAAAGATTTAAAGCTTTTATTGAAATAAAATTTGGTTATGGAAAGTTTAGAGAAAAGATGAGATGGCGAGGAAAGTAGAGGGCTTCAGATAAGAGCGCTACATACTGCGTTAATTTAAACGATCCACAAGGAGGATGACGGAGTTAAGGCGCCACAATCAATTATGGATCTGTTGATTGATAGCTCTGACAAAGACTTCGCCACCAAGGAATCCACCTAGGTATGAGAGTCTACCTAACTCGTCCCCGCCTCTTAATCCAACGTTAGACAGTTATAACAAGAGTAACTCTTAAAAAAGCAGAATCGAAAATATTATTAAACTTAACCTATTTTTAAAAGAATACATTGGCTGCGTATATATGTCCCATACTTTCAAATCAAATAAATCAACTTCTACTTTAATCAGAAAAGAAACTTTCTAAATTACATAAAGTTTAACCTAAAGAAACTTTCTAAAAATAAATAAAAGAAACTTCCTAAAATAAATAAAGCAAACTTCCTAAATGATAAACAAAATTCGAGCAAATCTCATAAAGAAATCTTTCTAAAATCAATATTTAAGTTTTCCACATCAAAGGTTTCGTCTAAAGCCACCACGTTTTTACCTTCCACACCAAATAGTGTCCAAAAAGAGTTTCACGTAATCAATTCATCTCACCTCCCCAATCCAATTCTTCAATACTGCACAATTCCCAATGCTGGGCAAGGCGATAGTTCTCCTCGCATCAAAGGGAACATGGTTTTTATGGGTCTCCGCCCCTTTTCAAGGGAGCAAGTTTATTATGGTAAGAGCATCTTGCCGGATTTTCAACCGGTGAACGGCACTGTGTTTTCGGTTTCCTGTTTACATGTTTCTTTTGTGGGTTCCACTCCCTATTCAAGGGAGCATATTTTATTTGGTGAGATCAGCTTGCCGGGGGAAAGAGATCTCCCAAAGGAACAGCAGCGTTGGCTCATCAGGAAGCCAAAGGAAGTCGCGAGTCCAGTTCTGCAGCGAGTCACGTGCTGTTGGGAAATCCTAGCCACTGCGCACACGCTGCCTATCTCCAGACGGCAGGATCCGGGCTGGGTCGGAGCGGGAGTTACCGATCAGGCTCGATGTGGTGCAAAACCCAACTCCTGAACGGAATCTAGGAATCGGTCCCAGGGCTAAATCGTGCCCCAAACCCAGTCGGAGGGTCATTGGAAGGTCAATGGAGGCTCCGTCCTCCCTTTTGCAATCGGGAAAACCAATAGATCCGGCTGGTTAATACTGGCTGGATCCGGGGTTCACCGGAGCGGTAAGTCATGCTCAGTCGATCCGGATGAAAGGCCCAAGTACTGGGTCCGTGATCTTGTTTTATCGGAAACTATGGAGTCACACAAAGGGGGTAAGGCGACGCCGACGATCGGCGTCTCGATGCCGACGACTTCGTCTGGGTCTGCCGGAATATTCGCGACTAGACCTGAATCTAGGTCTTTAGATCTGATCGAGGGTAAAAGTGGCAGCCGGATCTCCGAAATACTCAATCCAGGACCTGAAGCTAGGTCTCCAGTTCTGATCGACGAGGACAATGGCGGCCGGATGTTGGGCTGCCTCAGTCGTTGCGAGCAATGGTGGCTGGACTTTTGGGATTACCACCCGCGCAAGAATATGGGTATCCAGATCTGTTCAATGGCGACACTACTCACCGGTTATTGGGTTCACACGCAAGCGTCAAGGCATCGGCGACGAAGAAGAACGGCGTTCAGACGACGACGATGTATGGATTGTCGGGAGTGTATACGGACTGTGGGGATGACCCACTGTGCAGTTTGGCTAGTCCTGGTTCCGGAAAATTTTGGTCCCATATCGTCCAACGATCTGGTTTCTTTCCACCGGTTTCTTCTCCTCTGGGTTCTTGGTTCTCATCCGAGAATGGCAACCAGACAGTTGCTGTGTTCCATGCGATCAATTCTCTGTGCGTGTGGAGGCATGTTCCTCAGGTTGCTTGATCCTGCGTAGTGGGTGGGTGGTTCCATTAGATGTTCCTTCTGTTAGTTAAGCCTGTGCCCGGGCTAGGCTGTTCTCGTTGTTGGCCTTGGTTGCCTGGGCCCAGTGTGGTTTTGCTTGTTTCTCTGCCCGGGTGTATTAGTTTTTTGCTGATTAGCCTGTTGTCTGTTGGTAATGGCTTGATGTTTGGTGATCCTTGAGTTTTGGTTGTTGCTTTCCTCTCTGAGGGGGTAAGGCTTTTGCCATCTATATGGTGGTTTGTTTAGGGCTGATGCCCTTTTTCTTGGGAGTGTTTTGGGTTTGCCTTTTGGTTTGCCTGTTAGCCCTGTATGTGGGGTCTGGTGGATGTTGGTGGTCTTGTGTAATGGTTGTTGCCTTCCCCTCCTTTTGGGGGGGAAGGCTTTCGCTTATTTTGCGGTTTCCTATAGGGCATAACTCACACAGGCACATATTATTTGTCATTCTTTCTATGCTTTTAGTGTGTGATGTTCGTCTTCGTTTGTCAGTTTTTACTTTCTGTTTCGTCTTCTAAGTATTTATAAGGCACAAGCACACTGTTGCTGGCCTTTGCACTTGTTTTCATACATTTATTAGAGAGCGGCTACTTCTTTTAAATAAATTTATCCAAAAAAATGTTTTCAAGACATGGCAATTGTATCTTTGTTAAAATTTTTGCAACATGAATTTAACATTGTGAGTTTGCTTATTTATGAATTGGTATGATTGTGTTGAGTTTTTTGTGCTATTGTTGATGAATGAAATGTTTGAATCAAATGAGTTTTGAGTTGTACAATAGTTAGCAACATGTTTGGAACCAAACAAGAAATGGTTAGATAAAATTAGTTGGGATGCTAACTAAAATTGGAAGTTGTGATATTATTAATCGAATAAGTTGAATTTCAAGACTCGGTAAGATTTTAAATAAATGATGGGAAAAACAAGACTTATGATTACGTTTTGTAAACATTTTAGTTCATTTGAAACCTGGAAACATGCACATGGTCAAAAGTACCTTTGCAACTAATTGTGCTGAGATTAGGGACATCTTCGGAGATCTATTACAGTTTTAATCTCCCTGTAGCTTCTAGAACTCAGCATCATTAGTCAAGCGCGAAATCCTGCACAACACAACCAACGTGAACGATTTGCGCCATCCTCAAAAGTTCGGGAGCTTTTCAAAACCTACCTTCAATATTCATATATGCATACACATTAGCACCTTGTTTTCTCATTGCCACTTCAACAAAGCTATAACTGTAACCTAATCCTTCCCCGCTAAATCTTAAGTATGAACCCCGAAGCCATCTAAATTGCAAAATAAGTGTAGTAAAATGATTAAGAGGATAAGTTTGGGGGAGTAACTTAGAAAGAAAAGAAAGACGAATTAAGGACGGAAAAGTGGGTCACTAAGAAGACTAAAGAAGGCTCATAAACAGAAGATTTGAGAAGCCAAAACAAAAGTATCAAGGAGGAGTGAGTTTCACCTCAGCCTTCCTCCCGAGCAATTAAGTCTTTAGGGGTGTTCTACACCTAATATACCCCGATGCCAACTGGTATGGAGCTACTGACCCAAAGCTTGTTAAGGGGAGGTAGAAAGCTTAAGAAGGAAAACATTACACCATTCCTAACCTTGAACAAAATGATAGGAAAGCTTCTAAAAGGAAGTACTATATTTGAATTCTGACAGTGGTAAAAAGAAACACTACACTGGAGAGTATGAAAAATTATACACTAAACCAAGTTTGGGGGTGCTTGAAAGTTGATAATAGTAGAGAAAAGAAATTTGATATCAGGCAAAGTGTGAGAATGTACATGTTGCTCGGGTAAACTTAAGCTTAAAGTGATTATTTAACTACCCAATGCCCAAACCAAATATTACAAGCCTAAAAGACCTATTTGATCTTGAAGGTTGTGTCTGTCTATATTAGTTGAGATTAATATGACCAATAAGCCAATGAGACCTTAGAAAAATCAAGAGAAGTTTGCTAACTGATTAGTATCTCAGAAGATTAACAAATTTACCAAATTGATAAAGGGGGAAGACCATCACACACTCACTAATTCAGGGTCAATAATTAAATTGCTAACATTATATGAAATGTTTATTTGTTTAGTGAACTTAATTGAAATCTTCCTATTTCTGGATTTAAAACTTGTTCAAAAGTAATATTACAACTACCTTTGTTTTTTGAACCGATGCATGGATGAAGAAGAGATGTCCGGTGCATAACAAAATGACCAGTTTAATCAAGCTGAGGACGTTGAATACTTCTTCTCTTTGCTTAGTGGATAAGTAAAAAATTTAAGTTTGGGGGTGGGGATGAGTCCAAAACTATCTATTTTTAAGACAATTTTTCATACATATTTGAGGCTTAAAAGTTCAATTTAATGAGAAATTATGCAATCTTCACCCAAATTTATGTTTTGTAAAATTAAAGAAAATTAAGCAAAAACCAAAGAAGAAAAGGAGCAAAATGGCTAAGGTAGAAGATGCTGAATGTTACATAGTTACATCTTTATCGCGACAAAACTCGAGCATATACTAGGAAGAAATGTCGCAACAAGAGGAACTCTATCACGACAAATATCGAGAAGAATCCTTATTGGTTGTGAAGAAATGTTTGTTGCAACATTTCAAAGTTTCAGCAAGGACAACAAAGCTGAGAAGAGCCCTTGAAAGAGAGCTGCAAAATGTTGCGACATTTCCAAATTATGTCGCGAAAAAAGTTCATGACAACCAAGAAAATTTTGTCACAATAATGAAATCTATGTCGCAACAAAGAGCATGAAGATTGCCTAAAAGATCAATTGCAAAATGTCGCGACATAAATTGTGATGAAGGCAGAGAGGGTTTGTCATGACATTCTAAATCTATTTCATGACCCAAGCATGTAGAAGATCAAAGAGTGTCTCGACATAAAAAAAATCATTGTCGCGATAAAACAGAAGGCAGAAGACTAGAAGTATGTCGAAATAGTTATACATTTAGTTGTGACAAAAGTTGGCGAGAGTTCAATACAAAGTCATGAGAAATTTTTTATGATAAGTTTTTGATGTCGCGATAAACATTTTAGAGAGTAACAAGATCAAGACATGAGGAATGTTATGACATTTCAAAACTTTGTTGCACAACACTTAGAGATCAACAAAGGCAAGGCAAGGACATAATGTCGCGACACAATTTGGAGGAGAAGGCAAAGAATATTGTTGCGATATTCCTTTCATTGTCGAGATAATTATAGAGAAGAGACTTGAGGCATATACTGAAACCTTGTCGCAATAATGACTCAAGAAGAATGCCAGTCATTATTGTTACGACAAACTCACAACAAAGAAGGAAAATATAAAAGCTACATGAATGTCACGACATTTCAATTTTTCATGACAATTGAAGCATCAAAGCTAAAAGCCGCATAGATAAGGCAATGTCGCGAACAAGGCCACGATAAATCCTGAAGACATTGCCGCAATGTCGCGATAAACCAACTTTGTCATGACAAAGACATTAAATGGGCCAACATTGAAATCCATACTTCTCGGCCTGCACTAATTATTTCGTAACTCCATTTCATTAGGTATTATGCAAGGCAGTTTTCAAATGCCTTTTGATCATTTAGAGAACTGAACTTTCAGAGGAGTCAAGTCTCCTTGTATATATTTTTATTTTATTTATTTGGTTTTATTCTTTATTTACATTTCTATTCGCTAGATTCTAATAGTGATTTGAGCTGGGATTTAGAGCAAAACAATAAAATCGAGCTTCCATTTATGTCTCGAACTCGGAGTGAAATTCGAAAGTTTCTGGATTCATCTTTATTCGGTTTAATTATTACCTCAATCAATTTTTCTAATCAACTAGTCATTGTTACTTTTGATTCATATATGGAAGACTAAGCTCTTTAGAAAAGGATTGATGTTTGGGTATCAAATCTTTGTAGTATTTAAATGAATGACGTGGTTATAATTTTGGATTCATTTAATTGGTACTGTTCTTGTAGTGAATTGTTCTTGATATTAGTATAATATACCCAAAATAGAGCTGCATCTATACTCGACTTCATGGAGGCCCTCTAAGTGACATAGAGATAGAGAACTTAAGAAACATAAAGTAGTAACTGTGGTATATTAGGATTGATACATGAACTATTGAACTTTAAATATCACTGATAATTATTAGTGTCTAACATCTAACTTCACGGTTCATTTCTAGGTGAGAGTAGATGTGTGTTCCCGAGGTATAAGGACATCATATTGAATTATTATTATTATTATTTTTTTAATAAACGATCCACATAATCCCTCAGTCTCCTGAGAACCGACCTGTGTGCTTCCCACATCGGGAATGCACTCCTGAGCCTCGAACCCGGGACTCCTTGTGAGTAGAAATTTAGGCCAACCAGCTCCCTGTGAGGGATCCCACATTGAATTATCACACATTTATAGACTAATTTGGTAGAATTAGCTTGATCCCGTAAGAAGATCTAATCAAGGAGATAGAATATTCCAAAGAATAAGAGATCGAGTAAGGCACGAACAAGCGAGTGTTATGAGAATCAAAGACAAAGGCGATCCATGTTGCTCCCTAAGGCTAAGGTCCTTCAAGTCCTCAGAAGAGCATCACTGACAATGACACAAGCTAGATTTTCCCATTGAGTGTGGACCCGCTTGAAGTCCCACTAGGCCCTATGACACGAGCTAGGACTAAGAGATTCAAAGAAGTCCTTCATGTTTTAATCCGAGATGCCCACGTGGAATAAGCTCGTGTGTTCAACCCCAAAAAGGAAACATAGATGGTCCACATCATCAAATTAAATCGAACTCGACTAAAAGCCATGTGTTTTTGACTTGTTGATTTGCTTTTATTTGAGTCGATGCAATTTGGTGTTGATTTGCTACTATTTTGGAGCTGATTTGGTTCTGATTTGTTCATGATTTGCTGCTATTTTAGGAGCTTATTTGGTGTTGATTTGTTCCTTATCGGCCGATTTCCAGTGCCGATTTGTCATGATTTATTCTAGATAGCTTATTAATTTGGATTCCCAAGCCTTATCCTAGAATTATCTAGTTTCCTTTTTTTAGTGTTTTTTTTTTTTTTTTTGGATAATTAAGAATTTATTACCATAGTGTTTTACTTTAGGAAAAAGTATATTAGTTTCCTTGTTTTTGGCCAACATTTACTTTCCTCAGGGTCGAATATTTAGTTTCTATTCTTCATATTTTTGGCCTATTTAAAGGTTTCTGTTATCCCTATACTCGGGAGGCTTACATTAATAAAAATTAAGAGTTTCACTCCCTCTTGGTTCTTTAAAGAACTCCTTGAACTACCCATATTCCGTAGCGCTCATCAAGACTTATCAATCGACCATCATCACCGACAGCGCCCTCACATATACCAAGGTTCTTGCTTCCATATAAGCAACGGGTCAAGGTAATCCATCCAAGCCAATGCTAGAGCGGTTCTTCCGAGATAATAATATCACGGTCTCCCCAAGTTGATCTGGGTTCGATTATTTGGTATCGTGAGCAACAAAGCTCCCATTTTCCGTTTGCCTATCTTTTATTATTATTATTTTTTTCTTTGTCCGAACCATCTTAGTCACCACTTTCCTCCATTCCTTCTAGATGTCGTTCAACCCCAATTTCATTCATAATCTATTATCTACTACATCCCAAGTCTGATTTTCTTCATTCTTTTTTTTTTTTGGATAATTAAGCCTTTATTTCCAAAAGGCAAAGCCCCACCACCAAAGAATACACGAGCCCAAGGCCCAAATAAGAAAAACGGACAAAACCTCCCCTAAAAACTAAGGAGAAGGCAACAGCCCGAAACAACCAACAACAATCAAGGACAACAAAACAAAAACTCAACACCCCACCCACATCCCTGCAGAGACACTAATACCCCAAAGCCCAACCCACAACTGTGCTAAGGCAACCTGGTGCCCAACATAGACTAGGACCCAACCAAAGAACGAAACCATCAATCAACAAATGAAACACCACTAAGCATTATTAAGATAGAAGGACCATCTCTACAGCCTGCTTCAGATTATCCACCACCTCTGAAACTTGAGATTCTCAACCCAACATCACATAAATGATATGGAAAATAGCATCGCCCGGAGAATAGATACCTCATAGATTCTACTATTCCGTTGTCTCCACAAGATAAATGGTAGCGCCCCACGCAATCCTCGCGATAGAACAAAAGGATTTCAGTAGCAATTACCCATAAGAACTTATTCTCAACTCCGTGTGGCATTCCTGGAATTCCCACATAACCTTAAAATTCTCAACCAAATACCAGCAACAAAGGAATTGGCAACCAAAAAACAAGTGATTCCCGTCTTCATTAACCCTAAAACACACATAGAGTTGATCATGCCTCATCCAAAGCTTGTCTTCAGATAAATTCACCCATCTCGACGGCCATCCAAACAATAAATGATGTCTCTCATAGTAGATTATGTTATCGTAGATAGTGCCAAGCACCACCTTTTCGACTAAAATTGTTCCAAGCTGAGTTAACAGTGAATTCCCTAGAGGGAGCAAGTGTCCACGAGATAATATCCTCTAGTGTCATCAAGGCGATAGTTGGCACAACTATTCTTGATAGCAGGTCAGTTCGCACTGGCCACCCCATCTAATTCTTCATTCGATTCTGATATAATTTTTTTTTTTTTTATTGTTTCCTTTTCTTATTCAACCGTCCATCCCAAAGTTACAAAATAACAAAAAAAAAAAAAAGAAGGAAAAAAAAAAGAAGAAAAGGGAAAGTAAAGTAAAGGAATATTTAAAAAAAAGGTCGGAAAATAAATCCGAAAAAAAGTCGAGTGTGCCAGAAAAAAAGCATAAATTTTTTTTTAAGTATATTATCATTTAAGTTGTTGGAAATCAAGTCCCCACCATAGTAAAAAACAAAAAAGTCAGTGAAAAAAAACTAAGAAATTTTTGGTGTACTTATTTAGTTGCCTTAAGTAAAAAATTTGAATATTGGTTGACGCCACTAGCCTATCCTTTGGTAGGGTTTAATTGATTTTCCGGAAAGAAAAAAAATCATATTTGTTTGATTAGTTCCAAAAGAACTGAAAGAGAAATTCTTAGGGAAAAAAGGCAAGAGTGGTCGATTGTGGTAGAGAGAAAAGCCAAATAGGTGAAAAACAATGAGCAACCGAAAGAACCATTCTGCGCAAACAAGTGAGGGAGTGATTTGTGAGGTCCTATTTATTTTCTTTTATTAACCTTGTTTTTACAGCAATATGTCAAACAACAAAGACTGAAGTACGACGGGAGGAGTCAGATATATGAGACATGAGGCCTAACTAGTGAAGTAAAAGAGGATATTTAAGGTCGACCTGGAACAATTCCATGAGAGGTGGAGCAGCTTCTCGAGTAGCCACTAAACCCTCCAACAAGGCATAGAAAGGGAGGCTACTCAAGAAGCAGCAGCGTGTATGCCACGAATATGACTTTGAATGGTTTTGAGGATGAGAATGATCATGATTCTACCACTGATACGAGGTACGGGGAGACATAGCTGTGGAATTGGGAAGATAATAATTTGAGAAACATTAAAATGAAGATTCCATCTTTCCAAGGAAAGAATGACCCCGAGGTATATCTTAAGTGGGAGAGGAAGGTGGAGTTGGTTTTTGATGGTCACAATTATTCGAAATACAGCGTGAATTGCCGCCATAGGGTTCTCGGACTAGAGTGTCACTGCAGGGACCAATTACTTTTAATATGAGACGGAATAGGAGCTAGTTTGAAACATGGGAAGAGATAAAGAGCACAAAGAGATTTGTTTCAACTTCAACTTCTGGGAGTTGTACAACAAGTTGCAAAACCTGAGGCAAGGCCATCGTAGTGTAAAGGAGTATTATAAGGAGATGAAGGTTGCAATGACTAGAGCAAAGGTCCCTACGGTTTGTTCCTGGAGTTGGCGGAAAATCCTTCAACTTAGAGAGAGGATCCGACCCCTCATAAAGCACAAGGTGGGTGATGTTGTGGCGACCTTTTTATGGCATGATTTCTGGAACCCTGGCTACCTTCCTCCTTCCCTATTACAGAGTTATCCAGGCGACTCGCACCATTGTAACGCCGAAAATGTAGTTAGTCGATAGAAGGGGGTGGAATTCGCCTATCGCTAATTCGTGTGACCTTATTTGCTATCAAGAACAAGCCAGGCTAACTACCATATCGATGCCTCTAGGAGGATATTATCTCGACTCTAGATCCTCTCGGCTTTCACCGTAAGCTCGCTCGAACCACTTTAGACCAAAGATGCCTAAGAAACAAATCATCTGATGGCTTCCTGCCATCAGAGGCATGCTTTCATTGCTCGCCGGCCGCATGCACGCATTGCTACCCAGATAAGCTTTCTCAATTGGGGTCTCACCAGCTCTATATCTTGTGTATTTTGTCGTGCTAATGTTGAAGACAGGAACCACTTATTCTTCTGCTAAGCATTTCACACCGGTATTTCCGCGGTGAGGACTATGGTCAGGCGGGTCTCTAGAACCCGAGGAATTGGGAGAACGAATTTTGTGGGTATCACAACAAGGGAAAGTCCTTCAAATCTATTACAAGGAAGATTGCGTGGGTGCTACTATCTACCACTTCAGGGGGTCATCGGAATAGTAGGGATTCATGAGAACAACTATGTCTAAACTCGACACTATTTTTCACCCATTTCCAGATGTTAGACTGTGATTTCCGGGTCTCCGTAAGGTTGTTAATATCCCGCAAACATCAACAATGTGTGAGAGATGGTCCTTCCATATTAATATTTTATCTCCCGGTAGGTCGGATGCTCGACGTGATTGGGCCTTGGCCGCTTCAGCCTGCCATGTTCTGTGTTGTTTCTTTCTGGCTTGGACAGGGCTTGTGTCTTTGTTGGTGGCTTTGTGTTGCTCCGGGTCGCTGGTCGGCTCCTATATTTATAGGAGGTGTCGTCCGTTTTTCTTTGCCTCGGCCAGGCCTCGCTTCGTATTCTTCGTTGTCAAGGTTGCCCTTTGGTAATAAATTCTTAATTATCCAAAAATACTAGAGCAAATATTGAAGAAGATCGAGAGGCTACAATGGCGAGGTTTCTGACTGGTTTAAACAAGTAGATTCAAAATGTGGTGGAATTGCAACATTACGTAGAGTTGGAGAATATGGTGCATATGGCTATCAAGATCGAGAATCAAGTCAAGAGAAGGGATAGTACCAACACACGTTTTGAACCTAATCCAATTTCATCTACTTGGAAATCGAATCAATGGAGGAAGGAAGACAAGCCACCCAACACCAAGCCTAAAACAGAACTAAAACAAGAGGGGACCATTCAAGGATATCAAGGTAAACCCGATTCTTTCACTACTCGAAATCGTGATATTATGTGTTTTAAATGCCAAGGCAGTGGTCATATAGCAAGCCAATGTCCGAACAAAAGAGTCATGGTGATGCGGGACAATGGTGATATTGAAACAGATAATGACCAAGTTAGATTCTATGCCATCCTGTAGGATGTCGATGATGAGGAGCACTTCCGTCCAAGGAAAGCGGCCAGGAGGGTTTATGTGCAATCTAAGGAAGATGACGAGATGCAACGAGATAACATTTTTCACACTAGGTGCCATGCCCAAAACAAGGTATGTAGTGTGATCATTGATGGGGGAAGTTGCACTAATGTCGTTAGCACTACCATGGTGGAGAAACTAGAAATGGCAATTTGATAGGAAAGTTAAGCATGACGGCTTCACTAATAAGTACTGCTCAATAACCAACTGACCGTCACTCTTGTTCCTCACCAAGTCAAGTTTATAGAAGATCAAGGTGAGGTTGCAAAAGAGAGGAACAAAGAAAAAGAGTGAAAAAGAGAGCGAAGAAGGCGAGGAAAGAGCGAACAAAGGAAAAGTGCGAAAAGAGAGTGATAAAAGAAAGAGAGTGAACAAAAAGCAAGTGACTGAAAATTTGAGAGAAAAGGAGAGAAAAACCAATTTCTATGTAAGGGCAAGTGAGGTTGAGAATTGAGCCTAAACAAGCCTATGATTGTACTTTGCACAAAAGACCCTTTTTAATACTAAATCCAAGTTGGACACTTCTTTGCCTAGTTCTATTGTCTCTTGTGAATTTGAAGATGTCTTTCCCGAGGAAATTCCGAAAGGGTTACCTCCTATCCGAGGGATCGAACATCAAATTGATTTTGTCCCTGGTGCTACCATTCCAAATCGACTCGCTTATAGGAGTAATCCCGAGGAGACAAAGGAACTCCAAAACCAAGTTAGTGAATTGATGGAAAAGGGATATGTGAGAGAGAGCTTGAGTCCATGCGTCGTTCTTGTGATTTTAGTTCACAACGTTATGGTTAAGATTCGAGGACGAATCTTTTCGAGGAAGGGGGGATTGATGAGAATCAAAGCACAAAGGCGATCCATGTTGCTCCCTAAGGGCGATGGTCCTTTTCAAGTTCTCGAGCGCATCAATGACAATGCATACAAGCTAGATTTTCCCAATGAGTGTGGACTCACTTGAAGTCCCACCGAGCCCTATGACACGAGCCAGGACTAAGAGATTCAAAGAAGTCCTTCATTTTTTAATCCGAGATGCCCACGTGGAATAAGCTCGTGTGTTCAACCCCAAAAAGGAAACATAGATGGTCCACATCATCAAATTAAATCCGAACTTGGACTAAAAGCCAAGGCGTTTTTTGACTTGTTGATTTGTTGCTATTTTGGAGCAGATTTGCTATAGATTTGGTGTTGATTTGTTGCTATTTTGGAGCTGGTTTGGTTCTGATTTGCTGCTATTTTGGGAGCTTATTTGGTGCTAATTTGTTCCTCGATTTGCAAGCCGATTTGTTGATTTATTCTATCATAACATTTGATTCCCAGTTTCCTATTCTAGAATTATCTAGTTTCCTTTTTTTAGTGTGTTACTTTAGAAAAAGTATATAAATATATATATATATATATATATATATATATATATATATATATATATATATATATATATATATATATATATATATATTTTGGATAATTAAGTGAATTTATTACCAAGGGCAAAGCCCCAACCTAGAAAAAGTATATTAGTTTCTTTTCTTGTTTTTTGCCAAATATTTACTTCTTCTTGTATTTCGAATATTTATTTCTATTCTTTCATTTGCCTATTTAAAGGCTTGTTATCCCTATATTCTCTAGTTTTTTTTGGATAATTAAGAATTTATTACCTTCAAAGTGGCAACGCCCAACCAAAGAATAATAAGAAACCGAGAGGCCCACACAACTGTGAAGAAAACGGTCAAAGACCTCCCCTATAAATATAGGGAACAGCACACCCGAACAACAATCCACCAAGCCCACAACCCGCAAAAAAAGAACAACAACAAGATACTGAAGTTTTAAGCATTAATAAAATTAAGAGTTTCAATTTCTTCGTTCTTTAAAGAACTCCTTGAACTTATTGGTTATTCCGCATGCTCATCAAGACTGTTATCAATTGAATCACATCACCGACATTGTATGCCCTCATATACCAAGGTTCTTGCTTCCATATAAGCAACGGGTCAAGGTCATCATCCAAGCCGACGCTAGAGCGCGCTTCTTCCAAGCTAATTCGATCACGCCCCGCCTGACTCGGTCTTCGTATTAGATCAGGTTACCTCGTCTATGGGGCAAGCAATCTTCAGTCCTAAGAGAAGGCTGTGAAGTATTGGTTTAGGGCCCTGCCTCACAAAAAGGCGGAGAGGTCCCGGCCCGAGATGCCTCCCGGGGACATTGGGGCATTCCCCAAAGCATGGGGAGGCTTACTGATCTGCTTCTCCTGGGCCCCAAGGGGATTATGGATGCGAAGGACCGATCACCCTGGCTATCAATATATAGCAGAGTGAAGAAAGTATATAGTATATATATATATATATATATATATATATATATATATATATATATATATATATATATATATATGAATTCTAATGTTTAGAAACAACTAGATCTTAAAAAGGATCAAATCCTAAAAGTAGTCATTGTGTCTTATTGACCTAGTTTATGAATTCTTTGGTTGGGCGTTGCCCTTTTGGTAATAAATTCTTAATTATCCAAAAAAAAAAAAAAAAGGGTGAAATGTGTAGCGTTACGAGGTATTGCAAGACTATACTACTTTGCTCTTGGACAAGTCTAGAATTTAAATTCATGGCTAGATTATATCAAAACTTGATGCAAGGATTGATAGTCATAACACTGATCTCAATTCCAGTGTTATTGTAACTCAATAAACTCTAAAATCTTCTAATTTATATTTTTCTTTTTTTTTTGGATAATTTTCTTTTTCATTATAGAATATTAGACTAGAAATTCTTTTTTCCATTTATGTTAGTTAAATCTATTCTAGAAATTAGTGGTTCAAATAGTGAATTTCTTGAGTAGTAAGGGTAGTTGATCTTTAATTTTCTCATAAATCCCTGTGGGATTGATATCTAGATTTATAATTCACTTTATAACTTGTATGACATGTGCACTTGCAGTGATTTAGACCAAACTGAGTTTTAATTACATAACATTATATACAATAGTAGAAGACAACTTTTACATCATATTGGATAGTCAAATCATGTTTTTGGCATGACTATTGGGGAATGACTAAAATTCTTGGTGGCAATGTAGAAATTTGGTTAGTCTAGGATAACATTTGGTCTATGTAAAAATCAGTAAAAAAAACACCTAGCTATGGAGCTCTTCCTGCTGTACTTGAATTTCTTGTCTTTGGGTTACAACTGCAAGTTGTGTTACAATTTTTTTGTTTTTTTTATTTTTGGATAATTAAGAATTTATTACCAAAAGGGCAAAGCCCCACAACCAACCAAGAAATTACAAGGAACAAGGCCCAAGAGCCAAAGAAAAAACTGACAAGACTCTCCCTGTAATAGAGGAAAGGGCATCAGTCCGAACAACCCCTCGAAACACAAAAAGGCATACCAACTAAAAACAAGCCCACAAACCGGCGTAAAACAGGGCCAGTAAACCCAACCCCCGCCCACAACCCGGCAAAGGCAACCAAGGACCAATAAGAGACAAGTCCCCAGCAAACCAGAGGACCACCAATCACAAGTCAAGTAGACGAACCACACTGCTACTGAGATTGCCGGAAGGCCCACCTTCACACAACGCCCGGCAGCGTGATTGTCATCAACCTTCGAATACCAGAAATTCTAAGTCTAACATCAATACAAATGAGGTGGAAAATAGCATCAGAGGGAACAAAAATGTTCTCATGTATTCTACTATTCCGTTGTCTCCATAAGTGGTAGATAGTAGCACCCCATGCAATCCTCTTAGTAATAGATTGGAAAGATTTACCCTTGGAAGCAGTTACCCACAAAAATTCATTCTCCCAATTCCTAAGATTCTGTAATTCCCACACAACCTTAAAACTTCATCCGCATTCAACAAAGTGGCAACCGAAGAACAAGTGGTCCCTATCTTCAACGCTAACTCGGCAAAAAACTCAGGACCTAGAGTTGGTAAGGCCCCACTTGAGAAGCTTATCTAGAGTAACCAATCTGTCCTGGATGGCCATCCACACAATAAAAGCATGTCTCCTCACACAATTTTTTTGTTTTCATCATGCAATATGTTTACACTACTCTTATAATCATCCATCTCATCCACTATTGCTTGTCCCAAGTCTCTCATATTCTTGAACATATTCTCAAATTCTCTATGGGTAGCAGGTGGTATTTTATCACTCTCCTTTATCCTCACTCTGGTCCTCATCCTGGTTTTGTCACGCCCCAAATTCCACAGGTGTGATTTATGTTACTATTTTACCACCTGATTTTTTTTTTCACAACTTGAGTCTAAACTCCACTTGGGGTAATCACTTGGAAACGCAAATAAAACACTACTCCAGCTCTCCAAACATAATAACATATCTATATGCAGTTAATTCCTCATTGTGCCCAAAAAACTATATTAATCCTACATTCTGATCAAAATAACATTTACACAAAGTTCCAAAACTAGTGGCTCCACAAAGCCACACTATCCACAAAAGATACCTCAACTGGCCCAACATAAGGTGAATATCCATATAACACTAAATATAGATCAAAATGTATGCTCAACCACCAAAGAGAGATAAGGTTGGCATACAAACTTCCACTCAAACCCCGCAGGGTCCAACTTCATGTCATGCACAATCCGTGACTGCACTCAAGGTGGAGGGAAATAATGGGGTTGAGTTCCGACAACTCCGCAGTGAATCCCATAACAAGCCATGCCTATAAAAACATTTCAATTTATACATAATTCAAGATATCTCAAAACATGAGAGCTTATAACACAGGTTGATGATGGAAACACATGAATGCAATACTACCACCATCTCAACCCCTCATCGACTCTTTGGCTTTTCACCTGGGTGACTGTAGCCGATCATCCCGTAACGACAAATTGCCGGGACTTACCACCCAGCATATGCCCACATCCCGTAGATAATCAGAACCTTTTTGGAACTACAACCCAGTGGACTAGTCATCGTCCCGTATCCACTCACATCAATCCACCGATCCTCACGCCTCATACCCATGTCATGCTTTAAAACAATTTCCTCACACAAAGATTCAACCACATTGATATTTAAAAACATCATGTACCAAGACCAAGATTTCCATATATATTAAAAATACATTTATATATCACTAGAAAATCACGCCAAAGCACTAATGCGCTGTAATTCTACAACATCAAACCATAGGGGCAAGGTGAGAAGGTTATAAGATCCCCTTACCTTCTTGGAATCAAAACCCGTTAAGTCTCCAAGGAAGTCAAAACCCGAGGCTACCTCCAAAGGATCTGGAGAACAACAAGTCATAAGATTCCTTAGCCTCTCACAATTCGTGTCACATAAAAATTACTCAAGTGGTCTATTACTTATCACCACTTAATTCACGTATTCTATACCTCCATAACATAAACCTTGATCCTCCAAGTGCAAAATTTCTACACTTACTAAGATCAACATTTAACACCTTTATTAGGTAACACAAACATCACACACAACACTTGCACTCTTTTTTTCAGCCTATCTCACACACTCCTTTTTTTCTCAACTACAATTTTTGACCAGCCACATGCTTTTTGTTCATTGTATCTCTTGACCTCAAAGCCCCCTATTTCTTAGCTTTCCACAGCCTCTAACCAGGTCATTCGACCCTCAAAATCAAGAGTTGTGGTTTATACTCACCTCCCGAGACTATTTCCTAGGGACGACCAGGTCTCTCTTCACCCTCTTCTTTACTTTGACGAAATTATGGGAATAAATGAGCCATAATTTGGCCATTTTTTCTTCATGAAGTTACTCCCCTATGTGGCTACTTTGAGAAGGATTTTGAATCACTCCATTTGGATCAATATAACTCTCAACTTATGACTCAAAATCAGGAACCGGTCGTAATCAGGGATGTAATCTGCACCTGACTTTTCAACCTTTCAAATTCAAGGGTCTGTCTTATGGTGGCTTATCAACAGCTTTGATTCCAGCTCAGAGTTCAGCTCTTTCTCCAACTGGAATCATCCAGTTCGAATTCTTAGGCCAACTATGGCCAAAACACCGGCCATGGGGTCAAGGGAAAGCCGACAGCAACTCCCTTGACACACACACACATGCCATCTTCACAAACCTGCTTTACAATTTAGGTTAGATGAAATCTCAACAAAAACCCTAGAATATCCAAAGTCCACAGAAATACAACTAAGGCCTCAACGATCATGTTTACATACCTTAGTGAATCCACCAAAACCAAGCTTCCTTCAAGCCTTTTCTCTCCTCCTTTCTGGGGCCTTCTAGAACTCTCTCTCACTAACTAAAATTCCAGAATGCACTTCCCAGCAAGAAGATGCCCAGCATCCAAAACCAAGAGGAATTGGTTTACGGCACATGCAAGCTCTTCTCATGCACTTGCCATGTGTCGGAGCTCCTATCTTGCATATATGAGGTGTCATGCCCTCATGACATAGCTCACAAGGATATCAGACTTAGTCCCTCTCCACTAACAAGTTTTTCAAAGCGGTCCTTCACATACTTAATTTCAAACCCTAACAAACCACTAAACTTACCTAATTGCATAATTGACCCACATGCCATAAAAGCAATCTAACACACTTTGCTAATCCTCCACTTAAACCAACCATTAAGATGGCTAATCTTAATCACAATTTAAATATCAGGGCATATTACTTGCTCCCTGGGAAAAACTTACCTGAATATAACAAAACATATATTAATATACCAGGTGTTACAGGTTTTCCCCATTTTTATCTCTACTTTCCCTGTTTTCTTCACCGGCTTGGTTCTTTTCACTCCTTGGGTTCTCTTCACCCCTTCTTTCTCGCTCTACTTGCTCTATAGTCCTTGAAGGTTGTCCTTAGGTTTTGGGGGTTTTCCAAAGGGAAAGGCAGAGGTGCCATAGATGGGCTCCTCTCCTCATCACTCTCAATCACCACCTTTACATCCCTATATAGTTGTGTGATTAGTTTTTTTTTTTAATGAGTGATTTCCCTAATTCTCCTTCTATTAAGGAGGTTTGTATAATGTTTCCCACATTGAACTTGGTTCACGAAATAAGATAAAGCAACACTACTGTCCCTATAAACAAGTGGAGACATGCTTTGAGGGAGTAGCCTTGAGCCTCATAAATTAAACCAAGCTTTTGCATGCTCATGAGGCATCCCCTTTGGAATCTCATAAAGCCTCATCTTCTTTGTGTTCCACTTCTGGGATTCGGGGCCTCGTCACCTCTTTACTTCATCTCATCAGAATCAAGGTTTCAGATTAATTGTTTAAATTCATCACTATCTATGTTCAAAAGCCCTAGTACTCTATTGATCGTAGCACCATCAAAAGGTCCCAAACTCCTCTCACAAAGACAGTGAATCCCACTGTCTCTCATATTGGCACGGAATTCCCTTACTATTGGTGGTGTTATCCTAGGTGTTGGGTGTGCACAAAAGTGTTTCCAATGTTGCCTAATGTGCATGAATATGTGATAATTAGTGCTATTGTTCCTAAACCTCTTCTTTCTACGCTTGAGCTTAACGCTCAAGAAATTAAATTGTGACGCCTAAACCCTGGGTCCTGTTGGACTATCGCCAACTGCGGAACCTCGTGGTCTCATATCACGACCCATACATTTAGTAAATGACCCAATAGGGCCCATCATCCATACTCGTCCATACGGTTACAAGACCATACATTTCTATAGATCCAAGAGTTATTACATCACTCCTAATACAAAACATAAATTAACACTAATTCGTTCTAATATATACACAAAACAAGACCGCACATGGCCCGCCCGCCCATAATCCCGGTCTGCTGAGCGCCGTCTCGCCTCGTACCGTCCCGCACTGAGTCCCACGACGGTGAGCTAACGCCCAGAGATGCTAAATCTTAAGGGCTATTCCCCACCCAGTACATGCAATGATCATTTCCCCATAGTCAAACCAACAAACTAATCCACAGGCATATATGTTGACCTATCATGGAAAAAATCTACATACATGTATATAAGACGACACTTCTACATGCCCCAAGTAAATTTGGCCAACCTCCGACCACCACCCAATGCAAGTCCCAATGGGAATCAATACCAGTCATTCCGACTCCATCTCACAAATCCTCGTAGCGTCTATGTGATATTTATTTAATCGTTTCTGTCTTTTCTAAGAATAGAACTTTCTGGGTCTCACCGTAGTCTCTTATACCCTTCTCGACATTTTTCTAAGCTTTCACCTGGGATACGCCGTTTCCAACAAGGTTTTCTGTGTTTTTCATCTGGGAGGGTATCTATTCCCTACTTGCTACACCCGAAACATTTAATTTTCCATTTTCATTAAACACTGTGGAACTCAACTGGACTTCGTCCCATTTCCGGGGCCCACACGACTCGCAGACCAAACTAATACAATGCTATTATCATGTACACACACTCATGTAATGCGGTGTTACCGCACACCAATGCAATGCAATTTGTGCTACTGCACTCAAACCCATGACCAATGTATGAAGACCTCTACATGGACATTCTACACCATACACTATGTGTGTGCTATGAACACTCATGTCTAATCAAGACACAACATTCCATATATTCGCTTAACATCAAGATACGGGGGACCTGAGTTGGAAAAAGTCACTCTGGGAGACTTAATGCGCTCGCGATGACTCTCATTGCCTTTCGTGATGATTTACGTGGGATGACAAATAAGTTGGTGGGGACCGGAGTTGGTGGGGAGTTGACACACGTGGCCTGCCTTCCCAAAAATACTGATCCAAAAGCGTACCCACAATGGATCGCTTGCCGGGCCATAGTGCGGGCCCGGTCCCGAATCGCGCACTCTGGAGGTCACACTACCACCGATGTCACAACGATGTGGCAGATCAAGGTATTCTCCGCAAGAGTACCAACATCACTCGTCGTTGTCTCTGGTGCATCCTCCTCAGATCTGCAAGATATTGCTCCTCAGCAATCATACCCAGATCGATCTGCTAATGGTGCTGGACCGAAGGTCTTCCTCTCCCATGGCGAGACGTCACTAACTCCAGCATCATCCGGGAAGCACGAGGATCGAGAGCTTAAGACCGATACGCAGGAGTTGGGTACGGTGGGAAATGGATATGAACATAAACTCGAGGATTACTGGGTGTGTGGAATGGTACGACGCCATTCGAAAAGGACACTATGGCCAAGATGAGGCTCACTATAGACCTCTGGCTGCTGGTAGTACTGAGGTAACGATGGCTTCCGTGGCAGTTGGGATTGAGGTTGTGAAATGAAAAGAGTAGAGTTCTGTGCCCTAAGCAGAGGAGCAGGAAACACGGAGGCAGCAGGAATGCCTCCCAAGAAAAACTCGAAGATTATTAACGTCAGAAAACTGGGCCACACAGCTTCTATAGGCCACATAGTGCCTATGGGAAGCTTGTTGTCAAACCTCCGGCGGAGGCGGTGGCATTGATATGTGGAAGGGTTGTTTGGCTGACAATTTCGATAAACGCCTCGCCCCTCAGGCCCTCTCGTTAATAGCCGCGCGGGCAAGAAGGATGCCCGATATAATCCACAACCGAGAATGGATTATTTTTTAGATTCAGTGGACCCGGAAGTTCGGTATTGGGTTATAACTGACCTTGGCACCTGCGGAGACCTTTCATATTAATGCATGGCAACCACATGCATGGATATGCTTAACATTCGGGCCATCCACTATCCCACATAATGTTCTACAATATTCCTTGGAATATTTGACAAACACATGTCTTGGGTACATTGCAAGTACTGTTGGTATTCCGCTCCACTTATCCACTCACCGAACTGCACAAAAATTATCCTTGTTAGATATGTGTAGAGGTGGGGGTCGATTGTGTATTCCCTAAGTCTGTGCTCCTGGACAGGGGTAATGGCAAATATTCTACGATAAGAATCGAATAACCTTGGGCTCCACAATGCTACCCTGAATGCAAGCTATTTGGCCATAACCTGGTAAATTGTCAAGTCAAGAAGGGACCAAGCAGTAAAAATGCCACCATTATTCCCGGAACAAAGGGAGTATGAGGTCAGTTGAGATGTCAATACGATAAGAAGGATACTGTGATACGGGGGGTAAGGAAGAAGTCAACAGGTGATACCATTGTTATTACAGATGACAGTGTTGTTAATAGCAGTGTAGAAGACAGGGATGCAATCCAACCGACCGGAACGTATGCTGATGAGGTAATTAGCTTGGCTAAAGAAGTTGTCAACCATCCCAACTTTGATGCAGGAGCTTCTATAAACACACTGAACATTGGGAATTCAGCCCTAATTATTGGAAGAATCGATCAGAGGTTAAGACGCACGACATGTGAAACTTTGACCTCATTTGGGCCTTGAAGGCAAAAAAACGTGGTCGACTTGACAAACCCCGATGTATTTCACTATATCATTTTAAGATCACGCAGGATTCATGGAGGATTGCTTTATGATTCTCGCGTATTTCTTTGTAAGATTTGCTCCAATATTTTATTTATCCCTTTTGTGAAGATTTATTTAATATTTTAGAAAGTTTTGCTTTGGTTTACGAAAGTTTGCTTCTTAGGGAGTTGCTTTTATGTAATTAGAAAGTTTTCCTAGTTAAAGTAGAAGTTGCTATATTGATTTAGAAAGGCATGGGACTATATATACCCCTAATGTAGTCTTTAAGATCAGTTCAAGTTTAATAATATTTTCATATTTCTTTAAGAGTTCTCTTGTTCTCTTATCTCTCGGGGCGGATTCCTTGGGACGAGTTCATAGGGCTTCACCTAGGTGGATTCTCGTGATGGTCTTTGTCCTGGCTTTATCAATCAACCCGCCCATAGTCGATCAGGCGCCTTCAATTCGTCATCTACTTTGTGTGATCGCTTTATTAACCCGGTAAGTAACCACTCTTGTGCAAACCTAATTTCCTCACCATCTCATCTTTCCCAAACTTTCCATAACCAAATTTTCAACCTCAACCCAAACTTTCCAAATCTTGTTCCATATTACTAAAAACCTTCCTAAATAATTTCTTTTCCTTATATACCATAAATTTACCTTTCTTAACTTTAGAAAATTCCAAAATTGGCCCATAACCTATTTTGACCCCAAGAAAACTACCCCAAACCTATGTCAAGGATAAATTCAGTGACGATCGACATCTAAATGTAAGGATATCAACTTAACACACCCATGCTTCATGGGATGACATTTTTCTTTTGCTAGTGGGATTACTCCAAAGGTCAAAGTATTTCCTGATGAGTTGAACAGATTGAGGGTCAAGCCCGGGCTGTGTAAACAAACAACTGGGGTGCGCCCATCTCATTGCCAGCGAATGGTGAAGGATAAATCTCGCTCTTCCGAACATCAACGGGGCTTCGCTTGGGGAGGTTTCCTAAGAAACACATCTTCGTGTTCCTTGATCCTGCAACAAGGCTATCCCACTGATTGCCAAAGAATTAATGGGAAAATAATGGCCGGGACCAATACTGACAAGGTATGCTATCCTACAAGTGAAGATTGGCGCCTTATTGGCTCACAGCCACATAGTATCCAAACTTGTATTGGTGCGTGATGTTCATTATCCCAAATACATAATTTCCAAAATCAACAACTCTTCGCCAGCTTTCTTCATGGCCGGAAACCTTGGAAATTTCGAATGATACTAATGTTATGAAGCATTATCAACTGCTTTATGGTAAAGGACTCCTTATGGGTGGCGGTATGCGAGGTTGCATTGAGACGCGGAGTCTTTGGTGCCAAAACCTTCATTTTTGCTCGTGGAGTCATGAAATACTCCGCAATTAAAGATAAGATGAGACCCTTCATCAATCACGGTTTATAAAGGTGTATTTCTATGGCATGATTCCCTGGACCGGCCGTCCCCTCCTCCCTCACTAAGGAGAAACGAATTGTATATGATTCGCATTGAGAATAACGCTCAGAACAAGTTATTACATGAAAGTGGAATTGGCCCATTGCGAATTCTGCTGACCTTATTGAAATCAAGAGCAGTTGTGTCAATTATCATATAGATGTCTCTAGAGAGGATATTGTTTCATGGACACTTGCTCCATCTGGGGTCTTCACTACATTCGCCTGAACCAATTTAGATCAACGTGGTCCGGCCGGGCATTATACGACATATGGTTTCCCAAGCTATTAGAGACATGCTTTATTGTTTGGTTGACCATTCAGGGATATTAGTTACCAAGACAAGCTTCTCAAATGGGGTCTCGACTAACTCAAATTGGCGTGTTTTTCACGGAAGATGTTGGAAGATAGAATCACTGCTTTTTATCGCTTAATTCACCGCGGTATTTGGTTGAGAATTTTAAGGTTATGTGGGTATTCCGTAATGCCGCGGTTGGAAATGAATTAAGGGCTCAGGCCGCTAAAGGGAATTTCTTTGTTCTATTACCAAGAGGATTGCGTGTGCTACCATTTATCATTTATGGAGGCAAATTCAATAGAATCTATGAGAACATATACTCACGATGCTATTTTTCATCTCGCTTGTAATGATGTTCTATTGAGAATCTCAAGTTTCCAAAGCAGTGGTGGATAATCCAAGGAATTGTGAGCTATGCGAGATGGCCTTCCTCTAATATCTTCGACTCGTGATGCCTTCGGTTAATGGATGCGCTTTGTCACTGGTCAGTCCCGGTCTTTGGGCCTGCCTTTCGCCGTCAGGTCGGGCCAGGCGGTGCCTTCCGGTCAGGCGTGGCTGGGCTTTTTTGTTTTTGTCAGTCTTCGCTGTTGTCAGTCGCCGGGCCGTGGCCTCTCTCCTTAGTTTTGGGAGATGTCGTCTCGTTTTTTCTTTCTTTCGGGCCTGGGCTCGTATTCTTTGGTTGTGGGGTTTGGCTTTTGAAATAAACGCTTATTTATCCAAAAGTCACCCCAAACCCATATTTTGACTTACCTAAACTTCGGATCATCCGTCACTTCGGCCCCAACTTTGCATCAAAGTGGTATCGCAGCTCAAGGATTGATGGCGATCATAAGCTAAAGAGTATTCTCGTTCCTAGACAAGAGTCCTAATCACGGTTCAAGCCGGTTCTCAATCCTCATTGCAAAACGCATTGTTGATCTTGAATTTATGGTTCGCTCATAAAAGCGTATGGCTATCAATGATGATCCTATATTATTAAAGACCTTCCTCGGAAGGTGAAGGTGATGAAAGTTTTGACGGGAATCAGCGCTAGCCGTTCTAATTACCAGGTATGCCAAGAAGGCCTAAGAACAAGCATTCAAGAGAATAGTGATTATGTGAGTAGCAGCAGACCATACCGCTGGTGATGATGATTACTATGAGAAACGAATATCGATGAGAGCCCAGATTCAATCCAAAGTTTGATATTCCAGAATTTGAAGGAAGAATGCATGCTGATGACTTCTTGAATTGGCTTAATACCGTCGAACGTGTCTTTGAATATTATGATCCCCCCGAGCAGCAAAAGGTGAAGTTGGTGGCTATCAAGATGCGCAAAAATGCTTCTTTTTGGTGGGAAAATTTAAAGAGGCAACGTCAGAGAGATGACAAGAAGAAGATTGAAACTTAGGAAAAGATGAAGAAAGAACTAAAAAGGAATTATCTTCCTTTCCACTATCGCCAAGATATCTTCCTCAAAATTCAGAATTTGAAGGAGTAGAATCTGACTGTGGAGGAGTATTCGGCTGAGTTTGAAAATTTGATGATCAAAGGAGACTTGCAAGAGGCTGAGGAGCAGTCCATAGCCCGCTACCTTGCTGGTTTGAGGTTCGAAATTTCTAAAACTGTTCAATTACAGCCATATAACACTCTTCAAGATGTGATAAAGCTTGCCTTAAAAGTCGAGGCTCTAAACAGTATAGGGTTTTACTACAAACTGATTAAAGAAGGATTTATCAAGAATTCGACTAAAGGGTCCTAGTGCTAAACCACCCTTAAACCTCAAAAAGTGGAAGTGCACAAGCCACAAAGCAAGAGTCTACCTCTAAGTCAATGCATGCTTTAAATGCCACTCTGGATTCGCATATAGCTTCAACGTCCTAACCGACGCAGTGGTTCCCAGTTGAAGAATATGAAGCTGAGGAAGAAGACGTCGAAGAGGCAATTGAATCCAATTATGAAGATAGGGATGAGCTTACTATGCCCAACCATGGGACTTCCTTAGTTGTTCAAAGGAGTCTTAAGATAGGGCAAATTACAGCTTAGAGAATCGTCATGTCCAATGTCTTTCACAAAGTGCACATCTAAGGACAGGTTTGTTTGGTTATTATTGATGGGAGCTCAAGAATTGTGTTTGAGAGGGTGCAAAAGCTTGATTTGAAGATGGATCCACATCCAAACCCTATAAACTTAGCCGGCTTCAAGAGGGTGTTGACATTGGCTAAAAGTATAGGTGCCTTGTCTCTTTTACAATCGAAAGCAATTACCAGATCTAAGTATGGTGTGATGTTGTTCGAATAGATGTTTGTCACTTTCTACTCTGGGAGGCCATGGCAATATGATAGGCGTGTCATTTATGATGGCTTCAAGAACACTTACATTCCGCAAAGGATGGGCACAAATTGTCTTATAACCGTTGAAACCGGACCGCTTCCAAACTCTCCAAACCAGAGTGTAATTCTTGTTGTCAAAACTGAGTGGGAGAAAGAAATCGCAGTCAAGTTCATGATGTGGCCTGCCATATTGAAGAAACCGAAAGTGAGAAGGAGATCCCAAAAAAAGTAGAGCCAATTTCGGGCGTAATTTGTCGACGTAGCACTGAGAGATTCCACTGTGGTCGCCCCTACGAGAGATATCTGCAACACCAACAGACTCCTCGCACTGTGTCTCCTGCTTTGCCTAATAAACCTGGCCTATAGGATGAGTCCTAAAGAACATGAAGAGCTTACAAGGCAAGTTGATGAGTTGCTCAACAAAGGGCTTATTCGAGAGTAAGAGCCCTGTATGGGCCTCACTCTACTAAGACTTTTTGCAAAGCAAGGAATTATCTTGAGGATGTGTCATAAAGAGGGATAGTCAACAAGATTACTATTGTATATCGATTTCCATTCCAAGACTTGATGATTTGTCGGATCAACTCTATGGTGCGCCCATCTTTCAAGATTGATTTGAGAGATACTTATATCAAATTCAGATGTAGGGAAGGAGATGAATGGAAGACGCCTTTAAAACTCGAGATGACTGGTGAGGGATGCAGATGCCATTTGACTATCCAATGCCCCTAGCACTTTTATGAGGTTTATGAATCATATCCTTAAGCCACGTTGGAAATTTTGTGGTGGTATACTTTGATGATATTTTTGATCTATAGCAAAATCATGGAGCACTCGAGCATCTGAGAGGCAATTGTTCTCTATTCTAAGGAGTTAACGATTATTCACAACTTGTTAAGTGTGACTCTATGCCGACATAATCATATTTCTTGGTTATGTGGTTACTAACATGGAATTGAGATGGACCGGCAAGATAGAGGCGACATTTAATTGGCCAACTCCTAGCTCGATCCATGATGTGAGAAGTTTTACTGGCTAGTCTCTTTTATAGGAGATTTATTCGTGGATTTAGCCTATAATGGCCTGAATCGAATGCTTAAAGGGAGACAAATTCAAGTGGGACTAGTGTTGCAGAAGAAACGAGTTGATTAAGGAAAGAAGTAACTGAAGCCCCATGTTTGGTTTACACGATTTCAACAAAGTCTTGAGTAGAGTGTGATGCATCTCGAGTTAGGATTAGTCTTTGTCCTTAGTGAAAGGAGAAGACCGTAAGCTTTCTTTGTGAGAAGTTAAATGAAAGCGGAAGTACTCCACACATGACAAGGAGTTCTATCTTATCTATAGGCTTTATTTCATTGGAGTCAATACTTTCTTTACAAGCCATTTGTGCTTTTATCGAGATCATGAAGCACTAAAATTCATCCCAACCCTGGCTAAGTTGAATCAAAGACATCGACATGGGTGGAATTCTTACAAGCGTACAACTTCACAATCGAAGCATAAAGCGGTGTTCATAACGTTGTTGCGGATGCCTTGAGTGGGAGACATGCCTAGTGACTTCCATGCAAGTCAAGTAGTTTAGTTTGATGTGTTGAAGAACTATCTGAGGAAGATGCTGATTTTGGTAAGAATCGGAAGGTATGTAAACAAACCCTTTCAAGGGTTTTGTAAGGATGGGCCAGTTTTTCTCTTTAAAGGAAACACTACATGCATCAGTCTTTGTTCCTTGATTGAGTATTCTAGATAGGTTGCATGGTGGAACATTAGGAGGACACTTTGGTGAAGCAAAACCTTACTTCTTTGGCTTAAGCTAGAGAAAGACAGTACTAGATTTGTGAAGTGTTTGTGTGCATGATGGCTAAAACTCATGGAAACAATGAAGTTCTCATACCATTTGCCAATTCCAAATATGCCATGGGAGGAGGTAGAAACAGTTTTTGTTTTGGGATTACCTAGAACACAAAAGAAGCAAGATTAGAGTCCCAGTGGTAGGTGTAGTTTTCAAGGTATTTCCTTTGTACCATACATGCAGTCTAGCTGATACTTCGCATGTTGCCAGGCTTGTACTTCAAAGGGTGTGTGTCTACATGGTATTCCTAAGACTATGGTTTGGTCGAGATCCTAAGTTTTCTTGATCCACTTTTTGGAGGAGAACTCTATGGAGGAAACTGGGACTTCTTTACCTCTTATCACCTCGGGCGATGGTGAAGCAGAGGTACTAATAGAAGCTTGGGAAATTTGCTAAGGAGCTATGTGGGAAAGAGCATTGAAACAATGGGGTTTGATTCTACCCCAATTGAGTTTTGCCTATAAGCTAGGTCCATGCATAAAACTGTTGGGAAAAGCCCATTTGTATTTTTGGAAACTTCGAATTAGAAACAAATAAGAATGAAGTACTCAAACTATAACCAGGGATGGAGGCTGTTTCATAACTATGATCAGCCACCTTGGTAGGATTTAGTTTGTGGAAACCACATTAAAGGTTAGCATTGATATTATCCACTCTATGGACCGAGACGATACTATGGCGTTCTTGCTCTGAGGTGAATTTTCATTTGGTGTTGGTAGTATATGCTTGGAATAACTATATGGATAGAAAGATGCTTTGTGGCGTCATCTTCAATCAGTGTGAACTGTAGTAGGCCAAATCCATGGATGGTAATTGGTGACTTCAACACCACCAGATTTTTTCAATGAGAAATATGGGGTAATATAGTTCCAGAGTCGGCTGCAGTTGGATTTCCATGAGTGTCTGTTCAGCTTTGGGCGAGCGGATGTTCCTTTCTTGGGGCTGATATTTACGTGGATGAACCGGCGTGAAGGGGTAAATTTCATAGCTAGGAAGTTGGATCGTTGTCTCGGAATGAATATTATTTGGATATATTTCCCAATGCATTAACGGAAGTCCAGCACCCTGGGTTATCAGATCATTGCCCTCTGGTTACCAGCTTGAATATTAGGCCGTTTCTTGAGCGCAGAAAAAACTTCCCCTTTAAATTTTTTAATTTCTGGGCTGACCACCCTGCATTCCTTGAGATTGTGAAGGAAGCATGGGTTAGTGATGCTTTCGGTACTCCATGTAAGTTGACCCGAGAGGTTAGAAAGGGTGAAGCTTCCTTAAGGCTTTAATTTCCACTCATTTGGTAAGGCTGGCATTGATCGTGTTGTGGAAGCGGGGACATTGAACCCGGGCGAAATCTTGTCTTTGAACAATCATACGATCCATGCGATGCAATGAGAGGAAGTGTTTAAAGATGTACCATGATCTTGCATATGCAGAGGAGGGTTTCTTAAAACAAAAATCTAGAGTTCAATGGCTTAAACTTGGAGATCAGAATACGAGTTTTTTCCACAAAGTAGTCAAAGCACGGAATGCTCGGAATGCGATAAAAGTCATAACCTCCCAGAATGGTTGCAGAATTGATGATCCGGAGGCCATCAAAGAGGAAGCAGTAGGCTTTTTCAAAAAGGTATTATGCGATGATGGTCCATCTTATGTCCATGATTATTTGGATAATATAGATGGTTTTGTCTGGACTACGCAACATCTAGACGTGTTAAAAGGTGAAATTACTCATGAGGAGATAAAGAAGTCCATGTTCTCTATTGATGATTACAAAGCCCCGGGCCCTGATGGCTTCTCATCTTTTTTCTTCAAGGCAGCGTGGAATATAGTTGGGAGTGATGTAATTGATGCAGTGACTTCATTCTTCAAATCTGGTTGTTTACTCGGGAGATTAATTGCACAGTTATTGCTTTGGTGCCCAAGGTTCCTAATCCACGAGCCTTATGAGCGATTATGTTGTTTACTGTTGTAACACAGTATATAAAATTAAATGTCGAAGATTATCGACTGCGAGGGTCAGCTTGAAGTGCATCAAAGTTATAAGTCCTTCACGAGTCGGCTTTTATTGCAAGGTCGGAGTATTCTAGATAATATCAGAACATGATCAACTATCATCGTGACGGTGGGGCCTCCTTGGTGTGCTATAAGTTGATATCGAGAAGAGCATATGACACAATTAGTTGGGTTATTATCTTGATATTTTATCCGGTATGGGAATCCACACATGTATATTGGAAATGTATTAAAGGCGTGCATCGAAAGCTGACCTTCTACGTATGTGTAAATGGTGAGTTAGTTGGTTTTTTGCTACAGCCTTGGGTTAAAACAAGGGACCCCTTATCTCCTTTATTATTCATCATTGCTATGGAGGCACTTTCTAGATCCTTATCAGCGGCTGCCCATAGGCAGGAGTATCAATTCACTTTAAATGCGAAATCAGATTAACTCATCTAGGCTTTGCGGATGATATTTTTCTATTTGCTGGAGTAACGAAATCCAGTGTCCAAGTTATCATGGACGAGTTAAACAGGTTTGAGGAATTTTCTGGGTTGCAAGTGAACAAACAGAAGAGCGCCATCTTCATTGCCGGGGTAAATGATGATATCAAGGCCCGATTTATTGAACATCGGGCTTGATTTGGGGAGTTTTCTATGAAATATCTCGGAGTCCCATTGTTCTACACTAGGCTATCCACGGTGGCCTTGATCGGCTGCGGATAGAGTGCAGGCGAGATCCAGTCTTGAGACCATGGGGCTATCATATGCGAGTAAGGCTGCGGTGATTGTTCCGATTTATAGTATTCGAGACGTATTGGTGCGATGCGATTTATTATTCTAACCACTATCTACAGATTAGGCGAGCCTTAATGATTTCAGCACAATTGCAGAAAACTTGGTATTCTCCTTCGAGCCCAATCGGTTGGAAATTGGTGTGTATTCAGAAGGGAAGGTGGTTTGGAGTGCGTCGGATCAAGGTCAGGTATTCTAAATATCATAAACACATTTGGAATTTATTTTATAGGAAGGACTCATTATGGGTGGCATGGGTGCGGAGGATGTATCTGAGACGCGGGAGCCTGTGGTGTGCTAAAATCCCTTCGATTTGCTCGTGCAGTTGGCATAAAGCTGCTTGGTGAGGAGGCGGGATCGAATACTTCATAAAGCACGGGGTGTGCAACGGCCTTTGGGTTATTTTATGGCATGATTTAGGTTGAGTTGATCCTCTCCTCTACTCTCTTACTATGGAGATCGAATCACTGTATATGATTCGGCCGTTTCATAATAACGCTCGATGTTAAGGGTTATTGATGATGGTAGGTGGAATTGTACATTAGAACTCGGTAGGCCTTATTGCTATCAAGAATAGTTGTGCAGTTATCGCGCCAGTGGATATAGAAATGATGTTATTTTGTGAATCTAGCTCATACAGGAATTCAACTGTTAACTCGGTAGGAACCATTTTAGACCAAAGAATCTTAGGTGGTCAATGGCATTGTGATCATGAACCTGGCTATCGAGACTATGCATTATTGTTTGGATGGCCATCCAGGATAGATTGGTAACGCAGGACAAGCTTCTCAAGTGGGGTATGACCAACTCTATATCATGTGTTTTTCTTGAAATTTATCTTGAAGACACTTGAATGCTTCTTCGGTTGCGATTCACTTTGTTGGTATTTGGTTGATTCTAAGGTTATGTAGAACTCCAAATCTTGAGAATTGGGAGAATGAATTTTTGTGGGTAATTGCTACCAAGGGGAAGACGTTTTGCTCTATTACTAAGAGGATAGTGTCCGGACGTGAGAAATGGGTTACATTCTTCCGGCAAGTGAGACGACATGTAGGAAGAGGCGATTCTGAGTCGGGCTTGGCGGGAAAGTGTATCACGCATCCGGATTGCTCAGTACATTAGTGCAGTTGCTAATGATCCTCCAGGTAAGATCCACGGAAAAGTTTGGTCTCTATGCTGTGGCGGTCGGGTTGCAGAATTCCTCACATCACCATGATGTGCGTGGTAAGCTTGTTGCCAAACCTCGGAGGAGAAAGCGGTGAATAAGGGGCATTGACATGTGGGAAGGATGTTTGGTAGGGGCGGTTTACGGACAAAGCGCCTCCAGGTTCAGGTGGTGCTCTACAGGTTGCTAACAGGCTTTGGGGCCCGAGAGGGAGATGCTGGGAATTTCTGGCAGAATGGTTTATTCTTCTTGATTCGGGGATCGGGAGGCTCGGGTGGGTTATGGATCTTTGGACCATGGCATGACGGGAAGTAGTTCATGTCACGTGCATGGAGGCTGGAATGGACATGCTCAGCATTCGAGTTATCATCTATCCCCAATGCGGGTCGGGTTCTATAACATTCCTGCGGAATCTTTGAATGACACTTGTCTCGGGCGCGTACAAGCCTTCATTTGGAATCCCGCTGCACCTTGATCCGCTCACTGAGAACCAGACTAAATTATCTTTTGCTAGAATTTGTATAGAGGTTGGGGTTGATTGTGTATTCCCTAAATCTGTGCTCCTGGACAGGGGTAATGGCAATTATTCTACAATAAGAATCGAATATCCTTGGGCTCTAAATGCATTGAGATGCAAAATTTGTTTGGGCCATGCTTGTGAGTGTCAAGTTAAGAAGAGTCATTTTGTGGAATATCATACAAATCACGAGAACGATAAGCATGAAATTTGTTGATGGCGGGATATTGATGATGAAGGAAGGGTTGAAGTTAGCATTTGAGAACTCCACGAGTCGAGTAGACGGTGTTGCCATTCCCTCTTGTGCGCATGCGAATCGGGGAAATTAGGTGGAGCGCGAGAGGAGTTGATGTGGCTATTGGAGTTGGCGTCCTCGAGTTGCATGGTAACACCTTTGCATGTCTGGCATAGCGGCGAGGAGATCACAGTGTCGGAGGAAGAACCCTGTCGTTCTATTGTTATAGCGATTTACCCCGGATACTTCTCCATTATTGACACATTCGAGGGCGCATAAAAGGTTTGATGAGAGTGGACTTCACGCTTTGTGCCTCACTTTCGAGAAGAAGAAGAAATTGAAAGCGGGTGGCTGTCACGCGAGGATCAAGCGTAGGGGACTCCACATCTTCCTGATGGTTAAGTTCGCCTCTTGGAACATAAGGGCTTGAGCGACCCCTCGAGCAAAGAGAAGTGCGTTCTTTTGAAGTTCCATGATCTTGATTTTATTTGTCTCGTGAGCGGGTGCAGAAGCACCTAACGGGGACAGAATTTTCGACTCTCTTTTTAGAGTGGAGACTCTTCCGTAACTATAGGCATGCTGCGCGAGTAGGAATGCGGATTTGTGGAAACACAGAAGGTCAGCATTGATATTAGTCGCTCATGGACAGTGTGCTTTTGCATTCTTTGTCTTGGCTTGACATCTCCTTTTGGTTCTCGCGTGTACGCCTCACAACAACTACATGGATAGAAAGTATGCGGCGCCATCCTCTTATGGTGTGAGCCCTTGGTTGTGAAAACCCTTGGATGATTATGGCGACTTCAATGCCGCGAGGTTTAACGTTAGAA
Organism: Tetrastigma voinierianum; assembly: GCA_016808115.1. Classification (NCBI taxonomy): domain Eukaryota; kingdom Viridiplantae; phylum Streptophyta; class Magnoliopsida; order Vitales; family Vitaceae; genus Tetrastigma; species Tetrastigma voinierianum. The sequence goes on along the minus strand of JAEQBH010004529.1, from coordinate 173,893 downwards.
GAAGATTAAGGCGACATGTTGAATGACCACGACCATGAATGACTTCACGAGTGCTGTTTTCCCTTAAGCTTGCGGATGTTCTTCGTGGGGCCTTTATTCCTTGGATGAGCGGAGTCGACGGGTGTTAACTTCATAGCTGGAAGTTAGATAGATGCCTTGAAAATGAATGCGGCTTGGATATATTCCCAATCGTTCCCGAGTTCTCACAAGGTTATCGATCATTGCCTGCAGTTTGCAGGTCTTAAGGTAAATCAGATTAAGGGCCCCAGAAAGCCCTCCCATTCAAATTCTTTAATTTACGGGCTGATCATCGGACTTCATTGGGCTTGTAAGGAAGCGTGGAGTAATGAAGTTTTCGGTACTCCATGTTAATTTGACCGCTGGTAGAAAGTGCTGACCATCCATAAAGCGCTGGTTAGATCCTTTGGTAGGTTGCATGGGCGCGTGGCGGCAGAGAGGCACTTTGCGGGCCCGATCTCTTGTGCTTTCAGCCAGTCCCTCTAATTATCTTGGGGAAAATGAGAAGAGTTGCTTAAAGAATTATCATGTCTTGGCCGGCTGCGGAGAGTTTCTTGAAGCAAAATCTAGAGTTGAGTGGCTCAGCTGGGGGGACCCGGGGCACTAGCTTCTTCCTGAAAGGCTGTCCAAAGCTCGTAATGCTCGGAGTGCTTTAAAGGTTGCTTGGCAAATGGGCTGAGGCGAGGCCGGTTGCCATCAGCGAGGCTGTGGCACTTTGAGGTATTTTGTGTTACGATGGACCCCGCAGTTAAGCGGATTACGAGTATTTAGATGGATTAAGGATGGCTTGGTGGTCCCCTCGGCATATGAATCTGTTGAGATAGCAATTTCCCATGAGGAGATCAAAGGAAGCCATTTTCCATTGATGATTCCAAAGCTCAGCACGATGGGTTTCCTCGCGTTTTTCAAAGGTGGCTTGGGGTATTATTGGGAGTGGCGTTTGCTTGTAATTAACAGGTTTCTTCTTTGAATGCAGAGTATGCTTGAGATTAGTATACAATTATAGCTTTGGTGCCTAAGGTTCCCGATCACGGTTGTACGATTATAGGCCTATTTCTTGTTGCAACGCACCATCTGGTGCGTCTCGAAGATCATTCTTGTGAGGAGTGCTTGAGTGTCTCGGACATTATCAGCCCATCAGGTGACTTTTGTTCAAGGTCGAGACATTGCCAGGCAATGTCATATCACCCCAGAAGACCTTATGTTAAACTACCATCGTGATGTGTTCTCCAGTGTCTTGTAAGTTTGACATCATGAAGGCATACGACACAGTTAGTTGGGGTTTTATCTTGAGTATCCTCTGTATGGGAACCCTACTCATCTATTGGAAGTGTATTATTGCTTATCACTACCCCATCCTTCTCTATTTCGATAAATGGTCTTCATGGGTTTTTTGCTAGCAAGCGGCGTTAAGGCAAGGGGACCCATTATCATCTTTTTTATTCATCCTCGCAATGGAGGCCCTCTCTCCGCATCTTTATCGTGGGTCACACAGTATGCTCTGCCACCCCGTATGCATGGAAATCAACCTACTAACTCACTTATGTTTTGCAAGATGATATGTTTTGTTTTCCGTGGGACATTCCAGTTGTTCAGTATTCATGGACGACTGCTGGTGCTCTTGCGTGCTTCTGGCTTCAAGTGAACAAGGTAAAGTGCCATTTTCCTAGCCTGTGAGTTTCGATGAAGTTAGAATGACTCAAGGAACGCCACAGGTTCGCCCCAGTGTGTTTCCTATGAGATACTCGGAGTCCCTCCGATTTCTACTGGGTTCACTCACTGATTGTATGCCTCTTATTCAAAGAATTACTACTAATTCGCCGACAAGCAAATCTTTATCTTATGCCTAAGTAGATTACAACATCGCTTCTGGCCTGGGGACAAGATACAATTGTACCGGGTGCAGCCTGCTTATTATCCCCAAGTATACTATCTAAGATCGAGCAGCCACCCAAGAGTTTCTTATGGTCCGAAATTCGAGCTGGCCATGCTAAGATCAAGGAACTGTGTCTCTCCTAGCCGAGGAGGGCTACTAGCCTCGCACGCGTTAAAGACTAATGATTCAAATGTTATGAAGCATGTCCGAACTGCTCACAAGAAGCGACTTTACGGGTGGTATGCGGTGCTGAGGTTTTATCCGCGCAAGGAGCCTCGAAATGCAAAGGTCCCCACGAAGTTGTTCCCGGAGTCATGGAAAATCCTTCAACTTGCAGAGGATCGCACCCTCATAAAGCACAAGGTGGGTAATGGGGCGGCGACCTATTTATGGCATGATTTCTGGAACCCGGTTGGTCCTCTCCTTCCCTATTATGGTGAGCGGATCTTCAGATGATCAAGAATTCAATCGTAACGCCGAGTAGCCGTAGCTATTGATGAAGTGGGTGGAATCTTTAGCCTACCGCTAATTCACAGTGACCTTATCGCTATCAAGAACAATGCCCAATTACCTTATCGATGCCCCAGGAGGATATTATCTCGACTCCCAGATCCTTCCTCGAGGTTTTCACCAGAAGCTCGGGCTCGAACCACTTTTGTGACCAAAGATGCCTCGTTGTTAATTGGCACCATTCGACGGTTTCTGCCATCAGAGGCATGCTTTTTCATCACTGGGTCGGGTCGTACAATGCTGTATTGGTTACCCAGATAAGCTTCTCAAGTAATCACCAGCTCTATATCTTGTGTATTTTGTCGTGTTAATGTCACGACGTGAATCTTATTCTTCTGGGCTGCTACTCACACCGTATTTGGCGTAGGATTTTTCGCCATTTCATTGTCATTTAAGTACGAAAGCCGATGTTTCGCGACATACTAGATTGGCAAGAGTTTAATTTAAAAGAGAATATGAAATATGAAGAGCGCTAGAGATTCTAGATGTGCAGAACGCGCGGTTAAGTAACAAAAATTATTTCCCTAAAGGAGTGCAGCAGGGGAACACCATGGAGTGGAAGAAGCTACATGGGAACTAGAAGGTATGCGGTTAAAGAAGTATCCGAATCAAGGTTCAATGTGTTAGTACTGGCTTTTAATTTCTGTGGACTAAATTATCGTAAGGGGAGGGAATGTAACACCCGGTATATGTTTTGTTATATTCAAGTAAGGATTTTTGGGGGAGCAATGCAACTTATGCCCTATGATATTTTAAATTGTGATTAAGATTAGCCATCTTAATGGTCAGTTTAATTGTGAGGATTAGCAAAGTGTGTTAGATCGCATTTTTGGCGGCATGGGTCAATTATGCAATTAGGTAAGTTTTAGTGTTTTGTTAGGTTTGTAATTAAGTATGTGTTGAAGGACCACTTTGAAAAACTTGTTAGTGGAGAGGACTAAATTGTAATATCCCTTTGAGCTATGGGCATCGCGAGGGCATGACAAATTCTCATATACGCACAGGTAGATTCACACATGGCAGTGCATGAGAAGAGTCTTGCCATGTGCCAAGCAAAACCAATTTCTCTTGGTTTTGGATGCTAGAAGTGGAAAATTCTGAAATTTAGAAAGTGAGAGAGAGTTCTAGAGAGAAGCTAGAGAGAAGGAGGGAGTGCTATTTGAAGGAAAGCTTGGTTTCGTGGAAAAAGTTCACTAAGGTATGTAAACATGATCGAGGTTTTAGTTGTATTTCTTATGGACTTTGGTTATATTCTAGGGTTTTGTTGGGATTACATCCCAACCTCGTATTTGATGAAAGGTGTGTTTGGTGGAACCCAAATCAGAAAAGACCACGGTGAAGATGGCATGTGTGTGTGTGTGTCCAAGGGTAGGTGCTGTCCAATTTTCCCTTTCGACCCCATGACAGTGTTTTGGCCATAAGTTGGCCTAAAGAACTCCGAACTGGATGATTTCAGTTGGAGAAGAAGCCCAAGACCTAGCTCCTTGAATGTTCAGAAGTAACCAAGAACTAAAACCCACCATAAGACCCTCAATTTGAGGCTGGAAAGTCAGGATCGATTCTGTCCCATGCTCGAGCCCTCGTTGAAATAATAAGTCGAAAGAGTATTGATCCAAATGGAGTGATTCAAAATCCCTCTCAAAGTAGCTACATAGGGGCGCAACTCATGAAGAAGTGTGGCCAAAATTATGGCTCATTTGTTCCCATAATTTCGTCAAAGTAAGGGTGAAGCGAGGACACATTCTGTCCCTGAGAAATGGTCTCTGGAGGTCGAGTGTAAAAACCATAACTCTGATTCCGAGGTCAATGACCTGATTTAAGAGGCTATGGAAAGCTAAGAGATAGGAGAACTTCGTCGAAGACCATAGTGAACAAAAACGTATGGCTGGTCAAAATGGTAGTTAAGAAAAAAGAAAAAAGGGGTCTTGAGATAGTCAAAACAAGGTACAAGTGTTGTGTGTGCTGTTTGTGTTACCCTATTGGCGGGGTGTTAAATGTTGATATTAGTAAGTGTAAAAGTGAGAGTGCTCTCAAGGATCAAGGTTTATGTCAGGTATAAGAATATGTGTGATTTGGAGTGGTGAAGTAGTAATAAACCGATTTGGTAATTTTATGTAACCCTGATTGCCTGAGGCTAAGAAATCTTATGACTTGTTAATTGCGATCCTTTCGAGTAGCCTCTCGCTTTGACTTCCTTGGGAGATTCCAGGATTTTTGAATCCAAGGAAGGTAGGGGATCTTGTAACCTTCTCCTACTTATTCATGGTTTGATGAATTCTGCATCATTCCATGCTTGAACTCCGTGTGATTTTCTAATGATATATAAATGTGTATATTTTTATATCTATGGAATTCTTTGAATTAATTGGTGCATGATGTTTTAAACATTCATGTGGGTGAATGCTTTGTGAAATTGTTTTAAAGCATGACATGAGTACGGGACTGTGAGAGAGTCCTGATTGATGTAAGGGACACGGATTATGACTAGTCCCCCCGGGTTATTGTAGCCTTAAAGAACACGTATATACTGATGTGGGCATATCCTCGCGGTAAGTCCCAACACTTGTCATTATACGATGGGCATATCCTCGGGCAAAGAGAAGTCCCAAAGAATTTGTCGTTGTTCTGGGATGATCTGGCCATCCCGGGTGAAAGCCCAAAAAGAGTCACCGATGAGGGCCGAGATGGTGGTAGTATCAGATCCATTTGTTTCCACATCAACCTATTAATTGAAAATGCTCATGTTTTGAGATGTGTTGAATTATTTGTATTTTGAAATGTTTTTATAAGCATGGCTTGTTACGCGGATTCACTTCATCGAGTTGCCGAACTCACCCCCATTATTCCCTCCACCTGGCATGCAAAAAGGTACGAGACCAAATTTCGTATGACTTGAGAGTTTGACTTGGCAGGTTTCGAGGTCGGGAATCAGGCACACTTTAGCTTCATCGTGGCTCCGCATACACTTTGGAGAAACATCTAAAGGTCATGGTGGAGGTTCAAGACTTACGACGCTCATATCGATCATGGGTCATTGTATATTTGGTCTTATGATTAGTTTGGGACACTTGTGAGAAAGTTTTCAGGATTTTGTGTAAATATTATTTTGATCAAGTGTAAGTGTATACTCAGACAGGACTTACCTCAATACATATGTATATGTTTTCGAGACCTGAGCCGAGTTTTACTTATGTTTCTAGCGATACCCAAGTGGAGTTTGACTCAGCTCTCAAGGAAATACAGTTGATATATATGGTGTGTGTGGCTAGTGGTGTACTTTTATGCAAAGCGTTGATTTTGGAAAAGAGTCCTATGTTAGAGAGTTCTAAGTTACGGAAAGAGATGGTACACACAAATCACACCGTGGAAATCAGGGTGTGACAGGGGGTATGCACATATTCCCATTGGTTAAATTGGCCTCATGGAACATAAGGGCTCGAATCGACCCTTTAAGAAAAGAAGGCGCCTGCTTGTAGAGTCCCAAGCTCTTGATTTTGTGTGTATTTTGGAAACCCTGCTTGAGTCTAAAAAGGACAGAATTCTTCACATCATATTTCCTGATGAGACTGCTTCATAATTATGATCATGTTTTCATAGGCGTAATCCGGATATGTGGAAATCCCGTAAGGTGAGCATCGACATTATCCACTCTATGGACCAGGCAATACTATGTCACGCTACAAATTTCTCCTGGCGACAACTACCATTTCGTGCCTGGCTTATATGCCTCTAACAACCTTTGATAGGTGGTGCCGGTGGGCACCACCTTCAATGCAGGTATCCAAAGGGTGAAGCCAAAAATCCATGGTTGGTAATAGCGACTTCAACATCACCAGTTTGTCAATGAGAAACTGTGGCAATATGGTTCAGATACACGAATGAGTTCCACGAGTGTCTCTGCTCTAAATTCGACCGCGGATGTTCCTTCTCGTGGCCTATTACATGGATGAACCTACGAGAGGGGTAAACTCATAGCTAGAAGTCGATCGTTGTCTCCAAAATGAATATTTGCCTGGATATGTTTCCTAATGCAATAACTAAGTCCAAAGATCCCGGGTTATTCGACCATCGCCTCTGGTTACCAACCTTAATAACAGCACCTACCCCGAAAGTGCGTAAAAACTTCCCATTTAAATTTTAAACCTGGGTCGACCACCCTCGCTCCTTCTCTTTGAGATAGTGAAGCGGAAGCGTGAAAGTGATGTGCAATGAACTCCCATGTACGACTGACTAAAAACTAAAAAGAGGAAGGTTTCCTTAAGACGCTCAATTTCCACTATTCGTAAGTCATAGAACGGTCAGGGATGCTGTGTGAGACAAAGGAACTGTGCCCAAGTCGCTTTTGGTTTAACAATCCTTCCGATCCAATGTCGATGGATAATGAGAGGGAATGCTTGTGACGCACTACGATTTGTAGCCTATGCCGAGGGAGGATTCTTAAAACAAAAATCTGTGAATCAAAGGCTCAAATCCCTCGAGACCGTAACACTCCAGTTTCTTCCACAAAGCCGTCGTGCCACGAAATGCTCTGAATGCGATAAAAGTCATAAACCCCGGGAATGGATGCACTGAAGACCCTGGCTATCAAAGAGGTGCCAGAGGGCTATTTCAAAATATATTATGTTATGAGGGTCCATCTAATGTCCATGAGTATTCGTTGATAACCTCGATGGATTCGCTTGACTTCGCAAAGATCCGACACGTTGAAAGGTGGAATAACTCATGAGGAGATCAAGAAGGCCATGTTCTCTATAGATGATTACAGTTCTGTGCCCTAATGTGGCTTCTCATCACTTTTTTTCATGCGCCAGGGGAGTATAATCGTGAGTGATGTAATTGAGGCGTTGGATTCACCTTTCAAATCGCAAGCCATCAAGGAGATTAATTGCGCAATTATTGCTTTGGTGCCCAAGGTTCCTAATCCTGAGTATATGAACGACTATAGGCCAATTTCCTGTTGTAACACCGTATATAAGTGCATATCGAAGATTATTGCTGCGAGGATTAAAAAGTGCATCCCTGAGATTATAAGCCCTTCACAATCAGCTTTTGTGCAAGGTCGGAGTATTGCCGATAATATCCTTATTACCCAAGAGCTTATGATCAACTATCATCGTGACAATGGTCCTCCCAGGTGTGCTCTAAAAGTTGACATTAAGAAGGCTTATGACACAATTAGTTGGAGCCGATATCGGGTATTTTATCCAAAAGATGGACCCCCACGCTTTCTTATGAATAAGGCGCGCATCACTACCCCTTCCCTTCTCTCAGATTCGTAAATGGTGTAAGCTTGCCGGGTTTTTTGCCAGTGCGCGGCTAAGGCAAGGGACCCCCTGACGCTCTTTATTATTCATCATCGCATGAGGCCTTTTCTGTATCCCATTATCGCACGCCCATGTGAGACGCTTCACCCTAAATGATGAAAATCAGCTAATAAAGGGATCCGTGGATGCCACAAGATTTACAACATACATTGGGAATTCAATCTTAATTATGGAAAATTCGTATTGGGAGGTCGTGAAACCTCGAGACACCTAATATATTTCTATTTCCGTTTTGAGTTTATTACTATTTTGATTGGAGTCAGTTTATTTTAGAAAAAGATTTGTTCTCCAAGTCAAAGTAGAAGGTTTTATTTAATTTAGAAAGTCTCGTTTTTTCTAGTTAAACAGAGTTGCTATTTCTTTTTAAAAGGTTTCCTCCAGATTATGAGGATTTACGTATGATTCACGCTATTCGTTGAGCCGATTCGATCCTAATTTGTCGCTATTTCGAGTTGATTTGTTCCCGATTTCCACACATTTTGAGATGATTTTGTTCAATTAGATTTGTTGTCGATTTGTTCCGCATTTGTCGCAATTCTATCACCAAGCCTTGTCCTAAAATTAAATCCTTTTTCTCCTTCATGGATATTTTTAGTGTGTAGTAGTTTCCTTTCTTGTTTTTGGTCAAATATTTACTTTCCTTGTGGCCGAATATTTAGTTTCTATTCTTCATTTTTTCGCCTATTTAAAGGCTTGTTATCCTATATTCTTCAAGTTTTAAGTAATAATAAAATTGAGAGTTTCAATTCTTCTTCGTTCTTTGAAGAACTCAACTTATCTGCTATTCCGTATGCTCATCAAGACTTCATCAATCGGATCTCCATCACCGATCAGGGCGCCCTCATATACCAAGGTTATCGGCTCTTTATAAGCACCTGCCCATGGCCATCCATCCAAGCCGAATACTAGGCTAAGCCCGAAGCATCTGATCACGGGTCTCCTCACAAGTTGACGGGGTTCGTATCACTAAAATGTAAGGAAATCAACTTAACGCACTTAAGCTTAGCGGATGATATTTTTCTATTTGCTGGTGGGACGAAATCCAGTGTCCAAGTTATCATGGACGAATTAAACAGGTTTGAGAAATTCTTTTCAATGCGAACAAGGCTGCAGAGCGCCGGCTATTCATTGTCGGGTAAAACGCATGTCAAAACTCGATTTATTTAACACCACGTTTTGGGGCCAGGGGAGTTTGCTCATGAAATACCCGAGTCCCATTGATTTCAAGAAGGCTATCCCACTCGTGATCGCACCGCCCGGATAAAATAACGGGCTAATCCACTCGGGATGTTGCATGCTATCTTATGCGTAGTTGCAACCGATTGTCATACCTTATATAGTATCCAAATGTATTGGTGCACTGCTCATTATCCTAAAACACATTGTCTTTAAGATCGGTGCAAACATTCAGCTAGCTTTCTGTCCGAAAATTGTGTGGAATACCATCGAGCCAAGGTCGTGGCGGGAGTCCGTGTGTCTTCCAAAGGAGGAGGGAGGTTTGGGTCTACGTCGTACTAAAGACTCGAATGATGCCAACGTTATGAAACACATTTGGAATATGTTTTATAGGAAGGATTCATTACGGGTGGTGCTGGTGCGATGGATGTATTTGAGAAGCTGAGTCTCTGTGGTGTGCTAAACCCCTTCCGATTTGCCTGTGAGTCGCGAAACTATCAGCTTGAGAGACAGGATCGTGCCCTCGATAATCACGTAGGTGTAACAAGAAGGGGATATTTTTATGGCATGATTTCAGAACACCTGGGCCGGGTCCTCCCTCCTCACTATGGAGACCGAATCATATATGATTCAGCTATACATAATAACGCTCATGTAGCCGAGGTTATCAGATGGTAGTGGAATCGGGCCTATCATGAATTCACCGACCTTATTGCTATCAAGAATAGTTGTGTCAATTATCGCTCGATGTCTCAGAGAGGGATATTTCGGCACTAAATCCTTCAGAATTCAATCGTTAACTCAAGATGGAACCATTTAGGACCTAAAATGCCGATGGTCAATCGGGCACGGCACGATATGGTTTCCAAGCCATCGGGAGACATGGGCCTAGCTTGCTCGACGGCCATCCAGACAACAACTGGTTACGCAAGACAAACTTCTCGGGCGGGGTATGATCAACTCTATATCATATTCGGTTTCCAAGCATCGTTGTCAAGAAATAATCACTGTTCTTCCTACTGCCAATTCACCTACGGTGATTCATTGAGATTTTACGTTATGTGGGAACCTGCACGCCGAGGAATTGGGAGAATGAGTTCCCGTGGGTAATTGCTACTAAGGGAAGTCTGCTTCATTACTAAGAGGATTAAGGGGTGCTACTATCTATCACTTGTGGAGACAACGTAATAGTAGAGTTCATGAGAACATCTTTTATCCCGCTGATGCTATTTTTCATCTCATATGTAATGATGTTAGACTAAGAATATCCCAGACCGAAGATGCTCTAAGCAGCCACTGGCACTATTCGATTCGTTTCCTGCCATCGTGAGACATGCTTTTATTGTTTGGTCAAGCCGTACAAGACATTGGTTACCCAAGATGTTTTTTCTCAAGGGGGCCTTACCAAGAGTCTTGGTGTTTTCCTCGTCGAATAGTGTTGAAGACAGAACCACTTATTCTTCCTACGCTAACTACGCCTGGTATTCGGGATGATGATTTTAAAGTCGCAGCTGGTACTCTAGAATGCCGAGAAATTGGGAGAACGAATTTTACGGGTAATCGCGCCAAGGAAAGTCCTTCCCCGTCTAATACTAGAAGATCAAGGTGGTGCTACCATTTACCACTGCTGGGTCATCTAATAGTAGAACTCAAGAGAACAACTATGCTTCAGCTGATACTATATTTCACCTCATATGTAATGATGTTGACCGCGAATATCCGGTCTTCTAAGGTCATTGATAGTCCCCGCAAATGTATCAATGTGCGATGGTCTTTCCTCTTAATATGTTTTATCTCCCTGGTGGTTCATACTGACTATGGTTTGTTTAGCCCTTGGGCTACCTTTGCTCTGGCCGTGGGCGGTATCTAGTGTTGTTCTATTTTGCCCGGCCGTGGCTTTCTGTGTTTTCGTGAGCCTGAGTTGTCCCGGGTCAGGCCGGGCTTCCTGCTCATATTTATAGTGAGGTGTCATCCGCTTTTTCTTTTGCCTTGTCAGAAGCATGGGCTCGTTTTTTGTATTTTATCGCTGTCGCCTTTTGCATCAAATTCTTAATTATCCAAAAAAGAATATCTAGTTTTCGTATATCGTGGATAATCCGCGAATATCAATGTGAGAGATGGTCCTTCCTCTTAATATTCTCGCACCGTGGATCGCTCCGTGATCGATGGTGTTTGGTAGTCGGGCCGGGGGCTGGCCCGTCGTCGTACGCTTTCGCCTGTGACGTACGTATCGCGTGTTTTCCGCCCGCCAGGGTGTGAGTTTCGCCGACCGTCTCTGGTCAAGTTGTCGGGTTGCTCTCGGTCGGCGTCTTTCCTATAATTTGGCGGCGTGCTATCCGCTTTTTCTTTCCTCGGGCCTCGGGGCTCGTGTATTCACCATGGCTTCGCCTTTGAAATAAATTTAATTATCCAAAAAAAAAAACATCGCATACGGAGTCGTACATTATCCATTCCATACATTCAAATCAAGACATCACATAAGCATTCATCACATTCCTTTTCTATCATTCATTCATTCATCTCAACACATCATTCAAGACGATAACATAATTCCAACCATTACGCAGGGGGCAAGTAATGCTATAATTCATATTCCCAGACCGAGACATAGTGTGTCAATCATACAGCCCAATGCATATAATTATTTCCATCTTCATCACACATATGTCACATAATTTCACATATTTAGTATGTCATTGAATTTTTGGCAATAACACACATTAGCCATTCCCGGCCATGCTTGGCCTAAGAAATAATCTGGACTTAGTCCAGAAAGTCCAATTTTTGTAAATACCACACAAAACATCCAACACATTTATCCAAAAAAAAAAAAAAAAACATCCAACACGCACTCTCTTTGCTTTTAGCCATATGTGCAGTCCTGGGCATTTCTACATAAACCTGGGTTCGAAAAATAGAAGTTCCAAACCTCGAACTGACTATTCTCAAATCTGGTCTCGTGACTCCAGCCCAATGTTCAGCCTACATTTTGGCTGAGCACGTTATCTTACAAACTCAGAGACTAATTTAGCTCACAGAGAGTCCAAGAACGCGCGACCCGAGTTCTGACGAGAAAGCTACTGGTCATTCAAAGTCGACGCGACCGATTCACAAGGGTGTGAACGTGGGGCACACCCCGTCACATTCTCGCTGATTTTTCCGTCCCAACACAGCCTGAGCGACACCCAATCATGAACACACATACATATATAATATAATACACACAATATTTCGTCGGTTTCCCTTGACCATAAACACCCACAAACAAAACCAATACAACATACACCCGCCTTTAAACCGAACGAGACCCGTAGCCAATACACGGCCCTGCGCTGCAAAATAACTAAAGTAGAGGAAACCCACTCAGTAGCTGCTAGCCTCCGGTTCTTGCTGCCTTCCTCGGTCCGCTCACTCGCAACACTCCTTCCTTTTCCTCTTTCTTTTTCCTCTTTTCCTCCCCTTTCTTCTTCTCTTTCGGGGCTCTTCCTTTCTTTCCTTTCCTCCCTTCTCCTTCCTCCTTCCTCTTTCCCTTCCTCCTCCTTCTCCCCCCTTGCTCGTCTCTACGAACCGAATCGAGGCCCATATATATAGGCTTCAAAGTGGCATGGGATGTCGACACATGGCATGCCATGTGTCACCGACATGGCTTGCCATGTGTCACCCTCATGGTTTGGCCATGTGTCATCCACATGGTCTCACGCGCCACAAGACACCCGTTACTCCTCAACATACTTAAATTCCAACTATCTCGAAATTCAAACGAAATTCACTCGGCAGGCCAGATTTCTCGCGAGACGATTCCAACTGCAATCCGCTTCGCCTATCCGAGATCTAAAAATCCCAACTTTTCTCCGGACTATTCCTATAAACTACAGCTACTTCCTTTTATCCGAAAAATTCAAATTTAAAATTTTCTACTTTGCTTTTACATAAACTTTCCGACCTTTTACTGTAAGGAATTTATTGCTTGAGGAGGTAGTGGGATCCTAATAGGCTCATGAGTGGTGTTTCTCTTATTTGGGGCCATTTTTCTCTTAAACTCACAAGTATTCTTCTCATAAGTCACCAAACTGATATTCTATCTCCAAATATTGTTCTACCTTATGAACTTCAACAAACAAAGTCAAATCCAACCAAACCAAGCACCCAACCCCAACTAAAATTCAAAAGCTTAGGGTTTACCTGTGTATTTTCTGCCTTTCTTGAAACCATGGAAGAGAAGATTGTCTTGGAAGGTTGATCTTGAATCAAATGGTGGAAAACAATATATTTTGTTGATGAAGAACTGGACTTAGGGTTTTAGAGAGCAAGACTACACTGTCGAGTGAGGAAGAAGTGGAAGAGATGGGCAAAATGATTTTTCAAAAGTGATTATTCTTTGTAAAGTTGCCACACGATGACGACTGTGAATGGTTAAGATTGTGACCTTACCGAAATTTTAGTAAAAATTAGGGCTACAAGGTCTTTAGGTCATGACCCGGGTCACGACTTTGATTGTTGACGGTCGAGATTGTAACTATTTATGGCCATGACCTTATTGAATCATAAAGATCATAGGGTCAATTTTTACTTATCCATGTGAACTCGCGACTTGGGTCTTGACCTTATTGAGAAATGAAAATCATAGGTGTTTACAATGCTCTTGTGGCCGTGACTGTGAGTATTTACAGTCATGACCTTGAATGAAATATTTTTATTGTAACTTGATTTTTATTTCTTAACCCAAATTCTTTCTCATCTACAACTCAATTCTTTAACAATCTTGTTCTAGCTTGACCAGAACCTGACAAACTAACACATAAACATATAAAAAATACAAGGATCCCAAAATGAAATAAAATAGATAAATGGAAAGAAAAACAAAAATAAAGTTAAGTGAAATGAAATAGGGAAATTTTTCGTGAATGGGTGAGGGGGTCTCCCTCTCTCTCCCTCGAGATGGGTTTCCAGTCGCTAACCACCTTGTGGTTTCCGTTCCCTTTTCAAGGGAACATGGTTTCTCTGGTGGGATTAAAGTGCCGGATATTTGTGCGGAAGAAGGGGTCTCCCTCCCTCTTCCCCGAAATGGGCTTCCCGCCGCTATACTCATTGGGCTTTCCGTTCCCTCTTCAAGGGAACATGGGTTAGAGCGATACAGTCCAAGGATTTTGGCCCTCTCCAATCTTGCGCGCGTCCTGCCGGCGGCCTTCAGTGCGACCGTCCGACCGATGGTGGTAGCGGTGAAGAGAGATCCCCTGTCTTCGGGCAGTGGAGACGATCCTGCCCTTGCTATTGGGTTCGGTAGCTCTAGATGCAGTCGTATGTGTGGGTAAAGGCGTCAATGGCGGTTCCCACGAAGGAGATAAGGCGTCAGTTGAGCTGGGTCTTCCTGCTAGAAGACACGTCCTCCTTCCATCTGGTCATTGTAGAGCGACCACTTCCGATGCCAGTCCTCCCAAGGGGCTGTATCGGGCCTCGTATGTCGCCAAGGCCTTTGCCGCCGACGCCATTGTCGTCGCTGCAGATATCGCAGTCTCCGATACCGCCGTTGCCAACATCGACGCAGCCAATACATCAGATCTACTGGGTACTGCTCCGTCGTGCTTAGTCCCAGATGGATCTGAGATCAGCGACCGTCCGATCTCCTCCAACCTTGACCGTGGGGGTGCGGAGATGGATTTCCCTCCTGCAGCGCTTGGCTATGGTTTGTTGAACGGCTCAGACGCTATATCTGTCGTTCTAAATATTCCCGCTTGTGCCAGTGCAGATGTGCAGATTGCTGCCGCTCAATTTAAAAGGGATATGTTCCTATTTTCATATTAGTATGATTGTAAATGGCAATTAGGTTTTCTAGCTAAGGTCCCTTCCTTTTTATTTTTAAAAAGACCCTAGTTCAAATCTTGTTGACTCCTTTTAGTTAATTAATTATTTTTTTGTACCATAACTAATGGTAAGACTTATGAGGACAATTAAGGCCATGAGAACCCGACACAACGACAAAGAGTACAAATTATGATAAGGATCTTAGGAGCATGAACTTTTGGAAGCACATGTCATGACAAGACCTTTCACAGCCTAGTGAACCATATAATGGAAATCAATGGTCATATTCAAAAAATTGTTTGGGAAAGGGGCTTGTTGAGAAGTATTGACAAATATAAGGCTTTAAGGTCAAGGCCTCAGATCACCTAATGAACAGGGAATTCTTGATTCCTTTTAGAAAAGTTACACTTATGATAACACAAGAACTTATGCAAAACTTGTTAAGGAATTGGTCCCTGCAGTATGTGAATCGGGATACAAGGAAGCACTGGTCTGGTGATATAATGGCCCATTCTGGAAAGCGAAGAAACCTGTGCTCTTGATCCTCGCTACCAAAAGTCAAATATGCACTACCTTGGAATTGAAGCAAAGATTGGATGATTATATTCCTGCTCATTACATATCTTCGGGATTGTCTTTAATTTTATGTTTGTTACTTACATGAAATGTCCGATGGTGATTGTTATGAATTTATCAATAGTTATTGCTAAAATTTATGCTGAGTACAAATTATAAAGTTTGTTTAGACTTTAGACATACCACAATTAATTGCAAAGTAGTTAATTGAACTTAGGAACCTTTGACAATGATTGAGAACATAGTGAACTCTCGACTCTAGCCCTATGTTCAGTTGACACTTTACAATTAATTTAACATTCATGTATGACCTGTAAATTAATTATAGTGCCCAATTCCGACTACCTATAGTATAAAAATGGTACCGCTAAGAACATCGTGGGTGAACTCAATAAGGGTGAAAAATTAAATGACAATAGTTACGAGATATGGAGTATGAAAATACCTATGTCCCAAGAGCAATAGTTACTGAAGTTTTAAAAATGTTAATGTTAGAACTTGAGCAAAGGCAACACACCAACATAGAAGGGGATCATGAAGCCTTGCAGGACTTGGAAAAAGAAGAACTCCATACTTCGCATCACGTTGTTGAGCATAATGGATGATGACATCGCGAGGAGTTTAGAAAATATGAGAACAAATGACATGGTCTCACTTCTAAAAGGTTTGGTGGTACGCCATAAACCAAAATTATAAATTTAAAATCGCTTTCTACTTAACTCTTTAGTTTATTTCTTATCGTTAATTTCACTCAATTGTGTTCATTCTGAGAAGTTTGAGATTACCACCACCCCTCTCGTATATTTCGTTAACCCTACCCACTTTCACCGTATCGAGTCGTGCCTCTTTGTTTTCAAAGACTTAATTGTTCAAGAGGAAAAATGACTGAACACTAGTAATTAAACTGTTAATGCTACGGGTTGTCAACCAAAGTGGATGCACCCAAAGCTCGTTAAATCGTCAGATGAGTTTTTCGTCAGTCTTTTCCACTAGACGGCCGCCAATCAGAAGTTACCGCATCAGTCACTGGGATCGCCTGAAACATTCATCTACTAGCAACAACCTCAAGAACAAACAAGAAGATCACGGAAATTTGTTGTCCTCCCATAGCTATCAGTACTTCGAAGACCGAGGTCGAGCCAAAAATCACTGCAAGAATGTCGCATCTTATTGGGTGTGGTTTTTCTCTTTACGGAGGAGGGACGAGATCCGCTCCCATGGGAAGCGGATCATTTCCTCCAAAATGTAAGGAAGGTAGCTTTTTTCTCGCACATTATGGGTTGTCTTTCTTTTTGTAAGACCATATCCTCCGAGTCTTCTGCCTTAAGATTAGCTTGACCGTTCCAAGAGTGGTTGCGCATGTCTCCTAGTATTGAGACCGATCGCCTTTAAGAGATATCATCCAGCAGTCAAGGTATCCTCGAGGGAGACTATATCCTAATGATAAGGCCCTCGGCTTCGCTATGTTCGGTTATCCAGCAACCTGCCAATCGTAGAGGAGATCAGACCTTGATGTTAGGCCCCCGCCTGACTATTCCTGGCCACTTTATAAAGGTAGGCGATGTGGCCCGGGGCCTACCCATTGTATCGCTGGACTCTGCTAAGTGGGCCTTGTGTTAGAGAGTCCGTCTAAGCCTAGGATACCCACAAATTCCATATGGTGTTTATTTGAGCCAGCCACTAAATGAGCAATAATAAAGAACTTTATTAGTTAGGGTAAGAAAGTAGAAAGCTTAAGTGCTCTATTGTTTGCTCGAGGATTTAAGGCAAGGCATTAACAACATCTTATTAATCTTATCTAAACAATCTAAAAGAATCACCATTTGGGATTATCAGAACTATACCAATGATGTAATCAAAATGTCACTAATATAACAGGATATATCTGACACGGCCGTGACATCAAAACGAATATACAAACGATGCTTACAGTTCGAAATTTCAGATTGCGGTCGCAAGATATCGCCTCATATATTGGCTATATATCTACGAGGTCGATATATCGACGACATTCCAATTTTCTACCGATATTTCATAGACAAATTGCAAAAAAAGTAATGGAAAACGAGATTCATCAAAGAGAGAATGGAAAAAGGAAGTTATATAAAAGAAAAAAAGAAGAGAGAAGATGGGAATACAGAGATGCCTTGTTGCTAGGATGAGAAAAGAAGAAAAGAAGATGGAAGAAGGCTTCAAAGCCATTTGCGCCCGCAAATCAAGATGGGGAAGATGGGAGAAGTGTCGCACGAGAGAAAGTTCAAAACAATATATTGTGACCCTTTTGGGGGTTTCTAAGATAAATGAATGTGAGATTTGTTAGCATAAACATAAATTGCACACTGTATCAAATATTTTAAATGAAGATGATGGGCTGAAGGGCTAAAAGGCCCAAATAAATTTTTTTTTTTGAAAAGAAAAAGGCCCAAATAATTAAAAAAAAAATTAAATTAGTTATTTTTTATAATTTCAATTTATTTATCCATTATTGTTTTAAGTATAATATTTGTTTAAAACAAATTGAGAAACTATAATTTTCCATATATTATAAAAATCTAATTTCTTACTTGATAATTTAAAATGTGAAAATATTATAACAGAAAAAGATATTATTAAAAGCCTATTAACACTAAAAAACTAATTATTTTATGTGGTGTTTAAGATAATTTTGTTTAATCCTAATAATATTACTTTAAGATTGGTTTTTTTGTTTAACTTAATTATATTACTTAATATCAATAATTATTTTTAGTTATAATAAGAAATTAAATATCTCTTTTTATTTAGCAAAAACAAATTTAAGTAAAATTAAAAAGTATAAACTCAAATAAAAATTTTGATTTAAATACCATTGCAAAGTAATCTATGTTGTCTTTAAGAAGTGAATTTTTTTATTTATTTATGTTATTTTTATTTCTTTTAATTATTTTGTTAATTTTTACTTTCTCAATATTCGTAAAATATTCATCGAGCATTCATATATCCCTCGAGTATATCCAGTACCAACTACCGATATATCCGTCGCATACCGATATTTCGATCCTGATCATACTCATAAAATTAGTTAAAAAACATTTATTATTAATATATAATATTTACAGGAATCTATAGTCTGCCTATGCAAGTAAAAAAACTATTAGGAATATATAATTCAATCAATTAAGTTAAAAAATAATAAATTAAAAAGTTTTATTATAAATGAAAATATTATCATAATAATTTTGAACAAAAGTATTAAAAGTTAAATAAATATTTCTCCAACTTTAGAAATTAATATTTATTATTTTACTATACAAAATAAACAATGGATGATTTTAAATATCTTTGTATTCAAATATTTGTCAGAGCTAAATTTATCCTATACCAGACACGCTTGCCTCCCTCGACTTTTTGTGACAATCCAAAACCCTTTCTTCCCCTTCTCTCTACTCCGGGTCGGGCCGGCTCTCTCACTTTCTTTCTTCCTCTCTACTCTCTACCCCTTTCTTGAGATTTTTGAGATTTTTGCAAAAAACGATCCATTCTTGAGATTTTTGCAATCGCTCCGCAGATCGATCTGGTCTGGGCTTAGATCGAAAGAGTGGGTGATGATATGACGATGAAGCTCAAGTTGAAGGTTTTCCGAGGTGGGTATCAATTCGATGTTGTTATTTCACACATTTATCCCTCGGTTCCATCAATTGTGACGCCCCAAAACCCGAGGGTCCATCACTTATCTGGCCAACCTCATGGAAATCTATACATCTCGTATCACTTCCAGACGCGCATACCGAAAGTAAAATGGCCCCTCGCCCCCATAAACCAATACTCAAAATAAATATCCCAACTATATTCCACAATCTGAGTTATACATTTCATACATACATATTAAAATTTACAATTCTAATACATATTATCCAAACCATCAAAGCCACAACCCGCTTTCTTCAAAATCCGGTCTCTAAGAAGAGCCGTCTTCGAACACCCCCGTAATTCGAAAAATGTTCCTCGATTGTGGTGAGCTATCGCCCGCAGTGGAATAACCCTAAATGGGTTACTCTCCACCCAAGTGCATATGCAATGCTTCAATTTAAACACACACTCAAGTAAATACGTGATCCTACTTGAATGTCTAAATGTCCGTTCCCATGAGGTATTCCATGTCTCCATGTTCTAAGTACACCCGCATCCTCAAACATGGTGATCGGGTGAGCTCGTTATCGATGCGTATAAGACCTTCAGAGACCCGTGCGTATTATGGATAGTGTCGAGAGCAAGGTTTTGAAGTATTACAAAAACCGTGAGGCTAGTAGTTGCATGGAAGCTAAATTCAGGAGCCGAGGAGGCAAATACGTGGGAGCATGAGCACACGATGCGCACTGGGGATATCCTTTCCTCTTTCAGATCGAAGGTACGTGGATTAGTCATTGAATGGTAAATGACCGTTACATATGCATGTGATTGTATGTATATGAATTTCAGACAAATTCTTTTGAGGAGAATGCTAAGTCTTCTAAAATTCCTAATTTTCTAAAAAAGGGTAAAATGGTACTTACTAAAATCCGTAGAATTTTCTATATCTCTACGATCTACACCCGATCAATAATCGTTGTCTGCCCACATTTCACATGATCTAGGTACGTCGACCCTCATTAATTCGAGACAATTTCGGGATTTGCACGTATTTCGAGGAAATCGACAAATTAGTGAGCTTATTGCGAAAAAGATAAAGTCCCACACCACATGGATACATGTAGGCTACGTGTCTAGAGAAAGTGGTCTCTGAGATATAAAGGTTAGTGGATGTGCTAGGGTGTCTCTGATAGGCTTTGTACGAGAATTTAGCTGAACAAAAGTGGGTACGAATGACATGCGAGATGCTATGTGTCATGAGGAGAGGAAGAAGAGGTGTTCTACACCTAGATATTCCTCCAATCTAAGATAAACTGCGGGGGTGGAATGGGAGAGAACAAAAGGAAAAGGAAAAGAGAGAACTGAGGAGTTCTAAGGATTTAATCACCAAACTAAGAGTCATGGAAGCAAAGTGGAAGGAATCGCACTTCGAGAGGCAGGTTCTCTCCTACTCCGGTTAATTCATTTCGTGAGCCATGACATGGTTATGAGGTGCAGCCCCGGTGATGGGGTTGAACTAAAGAACAGCTCGACGTAAACTTGTCGGGTGGGGACCTGGCTTTCCGGGTCCGCGCTTGTGTAGTTTTAACTGGGCGCTCCGAAATCCATTTGCTAATGATACGTGAAACTGGAGTTATCGATGATCTCATTGCAGTGTTATTACTGTTTGAATATGCAAGATTGTGTGAATATTGATGTGTTGATATACTCATGCTTGATATATTAACACGATGCTTAAGATGAAGCATGAATATAACTGTTGTAATGTAGTTTTCGATGCATACAAAATATGAGATTTTATGCGTTGACATTATCATCGCACGCGCATCGTGCATCTCAGAATCGGTGTGAGTGCATGAATAAAATGGGTATCAAGGGCTGTCCATAATAAATTATATCTGAGGGTTGTCCAATAAATTATATTCGAGGGTTGTCCAATAAATTATATCTATGGTTGTCCAATAAATTACATCTGAGGGGTTGTCCAATAAATTATATCGAGGGTCATTCAATAAATTATATCTGGATGGTTTATTCAATGAACTCATCTGAGGGTTGTCCAATAAAAGAGTTCCTTGAGATGGTCCAATGGTTTAATACTCTGAGGTGGTCCAAAGTGGATTTAAACAAAAGCTCTTTGTTTTGAAAATGCTCTCATACATGACAATTGTATGTGTGAGGTAGCTCATGAGGACTCGAAACGATGACATAGACATTCATATAGAGATATGCATATTTTATATGAATGTGTGTGAATCGATTTTGTGGATTGTTATCGCATGTGCACTTAGGTGGGGAGAGCCCTTGTAGGAGACTTTCACTCCGCATAGCTCACCCGCTGTGGGAAAAACATTTCGTACCTGAGGTTCACCAAGAGAAGGCACTTCACGAGGCTTGGCTGAGAATAGTCTGCCATGCTTGTTATGTGATTTGTAAAAGTCTCGGCGTAAAACCCGATTATACACCGGATCGTTATCCGCCAGAATAGTGAGATAAATTGTAATTAAACTCGCCATGTTTAATACAATTTTGTGCTGGTTTTCCACTTTGTTATTTTTAGTCGGACATTAAGATTGATTTTGTCAAGCAGCAAAGGAAATTGGCCCTATGGCTCCTCCTGGTATATCGTGAGCCTCGTCGCCGAGCTTGATAGGCCGACCACCAACTCCACCCCATGTTCTGCCAGACATTTTACTTGGAAGGGTCCGAGAGTAAGTGTCAGATGGTCGAGTTCAACTGAGAGAATGAGTCGCGGTGGCCGAGCTCTTAGGATGAGCTGAGCTCTCCGCGTAGCCTCCCCGGGATGAGCTGACCTGCCAAGCCCACTGGGATGAGCTGTGTGGCCGAGCTCACTAGTGATGAGTCGTGTGGGAGTAGCGCTTGTTTTGAAGCCTATGAGACGTCTAGTCTTCTTTGAAGACTGAATTTTTGTTAAGGAAAAGTGAGAATTTGACTAGCATCCTTGATAGAAATTGTAACCCCATCGCGAGTTTACTTGCAGGCTTAATCACCCAAATCGACTTCTTACGTACCAAGTTATGGCCTTTTTACCAGAAGGGTCTGAGAGGATGAGTCGCGACGAGCCTATCTGCCCGAACCGACTTCAGGCCGAGTCAGATGCAGCTCTTCCGCATGAGCCGTACGAGCTCTTCCCGCATGAGCCGCATGAGCTTTTCCGCATGAGCTGCAAGGAGCCTCTCCTGCATGAGCCTTCCCGCATGAGCCGCATGAGCTCTTCTCGCATGAGCCTCCTCGCATGAGCCATGAGCTCTTCCGCATGAGCCGTATGAGAGCTCTCCCCGCATGAGCCGACCTCGTCTAGGGAATGAGCTCGGCCGCCAACTTCGGATGATCATAACTTTCTCGTCCAAAAGTCCGTTTTCTGACGCTGCTCGTAGACTCTTACGAAAATCCCCTTTGGTTTCCAGAATCCATATATATATGGCTCACGCAACTAGCTCATATTGTGTTCAAAAAGACGAAAGACAAAAGAGGTGCCTGGCTGCTTCCGCATCGCCTGTCGTCATAAGGAAGTCGCCAACTCGATGACCATAACTTCCTTGTCCAGGTCCGTTTCAGGTGCTCCTAGACTCTATGGAAAGTCTCTGAGTCTAGAATCTGACCATGCCTGTGGATGGCATTTATGAAGGCCCAAATATAGTCGAGCCGACTTTCCGACTGAGTCGACATCCTTTTGGCCGAGCCGAATCTGCCTAGGGAAATGAGTTCGCCAATGCCAACTCGATGACTAACTTCCTCGGGTCCAAGTCCGTTTTTGCTCGTTCTTGGACTCTATGGAAAGATCTCTGAGTTCAGAATCTAACCATATTCCTGAGGATGGCATTTGCGCTCAAGCATAATTTCTGAAAAATTCTATCATTGCACTAAGTGCACTAATTAGCTAGGATCTTAGAAAAAAAAAAAAAGAATTTCCGAAATTAGCGCCACATTTGGTATCAGAGCCAAGGTTTGTAAATACCTTAGTGTTGAACACTTGATACCAATAAGAATGCTTAGGTATCAGAAAATACAGTACACGATTACCTGGGCTGAATGGGTACGTGGTTTAGATCATGCATCCATCAGGCATTTTCACATGAATTGCTGCATGATATTATGCTATATATTATGTGAATTGTATGCTTGGTGAATAAGATACAGAAGTATTGAACACTGTGGTGAGAAGTTAA
Source organism: Tetrastigma voinierianum (assembly GCA_016808115.1). Lineage (NCBI taxonomy): Eukaryota > Viridiplantae > Streptophyta > Magnoliopsida > Vitales > Vitaceae > Tetrastigma > Tetrastigma voinierianum. Next base: position 150,812 of record JAEQBH010004529.1, on the reverse strand, counting down.
CCCAGGGGTTCGAAAAACAACAAATAAATCGCATTGATATATAGATGGCAAGTCAAGGAAGTGGGACGTTAGGTCGCCCACGAGGCACACCACCCGCTTTTTGATCAAGAAGCCTTTGTAGAGGCTATGGGTGCCGCAGTCGCTTACTGCACAGTCGGTGCAACTGGGGGACGTGGAGGACTAACAACCTCCACGGCGATAGCACATCATCCTCCAAAGATTTAGGGAGGAGGGGACCCGATGGTGGCGATCATTGGTTCGATGTGTCGAGAGAGTTGAGGCTGGCGGAGATTACCTCCAACGTTACTAGTGACAGTTAGCTACATTTTAGCCAGGCGTAGTCTCGTGTATATGGGATCCAAGTTAAAGCCTCGAGAAATTTGGAGGCAATGACGGGAAGAGTTTAGAGAGCTCTTCATGGGCAAAAGTTTTTCCTGCAGATCTGCCAGGACATGCAAAGCCCGGAGTTCCTCGAGTCAAAACAGGGACAATGACAAAGATTTGAGTACGTGGCTAAGTTTATAGAGTTAGCGCGTTTGATGATTATGTGGCCTCGCATACGGCCAAGGTGAGGAAGTTTGAGGATGGTTTTGAAGTTGTCCATCCGGCAAGATTTGCGGGGACTTTCGCATAAGATACGGATTCTATGGTCGTGGATACCACATAGAGATGGGGATGATGCCAGAGCATTCGAGATACTGTGTCAGGATAAGCCAAGGAGGGTCACTCTTCTTTCAGCTACTGAAAGAAGCAAAAGACTTCTCGTTCCACGAGGTTTTCGTGGATGTGGCCGCGACTTTCGTGTGGCCAGTGCCTTATCAGTGGCTCCTATCCGGGCCAGACCAAGTGATTATATTATCATTGCCATCAGTCGACATGTGAGACCTGACCATCTACGCAGGCAAGGATCCCAGTGGTCATGGGACACCTCGCCTCCCGCCACGCGGGACACACCTGCATTACGTATGTTCCTTCTTACCCCAAGATGGGCCAGGAATAGATATCGCCCTGTGGTGCGACACGGCACCTGGTTGTTTCACGATAGGCCGTGAGAGGCCGCAGCATGGGTCGAAGTCGAGGGCAAGGACCACGTGCCTGACTTCGGACCCAGGGGCGTGTTTACACCGTTACATCACGCACGAGCCCACGTGATCCGTTAGTTAAGGGCTGCGGTATGTTCCTACTCGCCACGGGCAAGAGTATCGCTTGATTCTGCATCTCATTCTTTATCGAGCATCTCAGGGAATGTTTTGGGCTTAAAGGTTGAATTCTTGGAAAAGCCGCTACATGTGAGTTCTCCCCTAGGAGTTAGGGTGAGGATTGATCAGATATGTCGGGATTGTGAGTTAGAGATCTCAGGGATTCTACTCACGGTGGATCTTCGAGTTATGGACATATCGGACTTTGATGTCATTCTTGGCATGGATTGGTTGATGGCTGCCGGGTCATCATTGGTGTGATCGTGGGGGTTCTTGCCTACACATAGGATGGTATTCGGTATTGCATTTCAAGGGATAAGCATGATGCTTTACCCCAGGTCGTGTATGACTCTAGGTGGCACGGACCGAGTTAATAGGTGGCTAGTAAGCCTTGCCTTCGGGATTAGCGAGACGAGGTTTGAATCTACCTAGGGTGGTATGTGAGTTTGAGGATGTTTTTCCAGACGAGTTACTAGGATTACCTCCCCAGAGGGATGTAGACTTTGTCGTGAGCTACACGCCACACAGTGCGTCGCCCATTTCTATGACTGCGCTAGGATGGCCGGTTGAGTTGCGGGAACTCGAGGTCGGGATCTGGGATTATTAGGCAAGGGGTTTCATTAGGCAGGCTTCACCTTGGGGCGCTCCGGTTACGTTTGCCTAAGAAAAGGATAAGACCACTTGTGCATTGTTCTGGAAATAGTTGAACGAATTGTGATCGAGAATCTCGGTATCCTTCTGCAGAGTTGATGATTTGTTTTAATCCCGATTGAGAGAAATGCGGTGTACTCTAGATAGATCTCATAGAATTTTTCATCGATTAGAGTTAAACGACGGATATCCTAAGGCCGGCGATTCAGGACGCGGTATGGGCATTTCGAGTTCACAGTGATGCCCTTCGGATTGACAAATGCTTCAGCGGCATTCATGGATCTCATGCATAGGGTCTTCCAGCCCTATCTAGATCGGTTTGTGGTAGTTTTCGTGGATATCTTGATCTACTCCGAAGTTGGGGGGAGGATCGGATCACCTGAGGGTCATTCTCCAGACCCTGAGAGACCATCAGTTATATGCCAAATTTTGCAAGTGTGAATTTTGGCTTACTGAGGTGAGATTTCTAGGACACGTCGTGTCGACTTGTGTGTGTCAGACCCCGAAGGTCGGGAGGCCGTTATGAGTCGGGAGAGGCCAAGTCGGCCTCGAGATACGCAGCTGGGATTACCGATATTACAGGAGGTTCATCGGTGAATTTCCGCTTAGCAAAGACTCTATGACTAAGTTGACCCGGAAGGAGGTCAAGTTTGAGTGGAATGACTCGTGTGAGAGGGCATTCCAGGAATTGAAACGAAGGCTTACTTTAGCTCCTATTCTGGTAGTCCCGGAAAGGGGACAGGAGTACTGCGCGGTGATCAGGATGCTTCAAAGGACGGATCGATGTGTTTTGATGCGGCACGGAGGGTAGTGGCTTATGGTTCTCGAATGGGCTTTGAAGAATCACGAGCGCACTACTCCCACACATGACATGGAGTTGGCGCCCATTGTCTCGCCTCAAGATTTGGCGCCACTACTTATACGGTGAGAAGTTCAGGTGTATCTGCACTACCAAAAGTCCATATATTTTCACACGGACCTCAATATGAGGCAAACGCTAGATGGATGGAGTTCCTAGAGATTGAGTGACTTCACTTTGCAATACCATCCCGGTAAGGCAAATGTGGTGGCCGATGCACTCACGGTCAATGGGGAGCATTGACTAAGATAGCTCTCGAGTGCGGATGCTCAGACCGGACGCGGTTACGCATGCTGGAGTGTGCTCGTGGTGTTATGGAAGTTTAGTACTACGCCTTCCCCATCGTACCGTAAGGTGATCGATTCCCAAGAGCGTGACGCTGAGATAGTGTCCATCGTGGATCGGTACAACAGTACATGTGTGACGAGGGTCGGACCGCCCACGCCAGACATGGTAGTCTTAAGATAGAGGACTCGCAGTGGTTCCCGCCTGATTGAGTTGAGAGAGGAGATCCTCAAGGAGTTCCATTGCTCTCGTTTCGCAGTACATCCAGGTGGCACGAAGATGTATCGAGATCTTCGCCGCAAAGATATTCGAGCGGGATGAAAGAGACATCGTTAGATTTTGTTCGACGGTAATCTCACATGTCACAAGTAAAGCAAATGGCACTAGAGGCTCATACCGCTACCCAAATTCATTGGAGGTAGCGGAGTGGAAGTGGGAACATGTCACGATGGACTTTGTGACTCACTTACCACAAACATCGTGTAGACATGATGCGGTGTGGGTCATAGTGGACCGGCTCACTAAGTCGACACATTCTAGCCGTGCGATGACCTTACACTAGAGGAATTCAAGTGGGCTGTATATATGAGAGATTGTTAGGTTACATGGAGTGCCTAGATCCATCGATTCGACAAAGATCCTGTGTTCATGGCACACTTTGGAAAAGTTTTAAGGCCATGGGACACGCTTGATGATGAGCAATCGTTTCATCCCATAGACGTGATGGTCACTGAGAGGACCATATATGGGAGTTCGAGGACATGCCGCGAGCATGTGTCCTAGGATTTCAAGGGTAGCCGGAAGAGCATTCGTCTGGTAGAATTCACACAACAATGTCATTTCCAAAAAGCATACAGATGACACCCTATGAGGCCTTATATGGGAGGCCATGTCGATCACCGATTTGTTGGACAGAGGTGGGAGAGAGCTCCACCACGGGTCTTGACTTGATTCGAGACACCACCGAAAAAGTGGGTCTGATACGGAAACGTCTTCTCACGGCTCAGAGCCCACATAAGAGTTATGCCGATAAGCGGCGACGACCTCTGGAGTTTGAGGCGGGTGATCATGTCTTCTTAAAGGTAATGCCTAAAAGAGGAGTAGTCAGATTCGGCAAGCAAGGGAAGCTATCGCCGAGGTTTATTGGGCCCTTCGAGGTACTCAAGAGGGTGGGGGCAGTTGCATATCGATTAGCATTACCGCCGGGTTTATCATGTGTCCATGAGGTATTCCATGTCTCCATGTCTCTAAGTACACTTCGCATTCAAGACATGTAGTGGATTAGCGAGCTTGTTATTGATGCGTATGGGACCTTCGAGGAGGGACTGTGCGTATTATGGATAGGCCGAGCAGTTTCATGGCAATAAACCCGTGAGGCTAGTAAAGGTAAGCTATGGAAGAATCAGGAGCTGGAGTGAGGTAACATGGGAGCACAGGACACAATGCGTACTGTATATCCTTTCCTCTTTCGTGATCGACAAGGTACGCGGATTAGTCATTGAATGGTAATGATCATACATATGCATGTGATTGTATGTATAGGTGAATTTCTCGACGAAATCTTTAAGGAGGCGAGAATGTGAAGCCCCTGAAAATTCGAATTTTCTAAAAAAGGTAAAATGGTAATTTTGGTCAAAATCGAATTTTCTAGGATTCCATGACGAAGACCTGGACACACCTAAGTTCGTCACAAATCTAGGTACACAAATGAATTTCGCTGAATTCGAGACTGATTCGTACGTAGATTCAAGAAATTGGACAAATTAGTAAATGACAAGTGGCATAAAGTCCCACACCACATGGATACATGCAGGTAGGCGTGTCTAGAGAAGTGGTCTTGAATGAGAGTAAAGGTTAGGGATGCTAGGTGTCTTGGATAGGGCTTCTGCATGAGGAATTTAGTGTGGGAACAAAAGGGCATGAATGACACGTGGATGCTATGTGTCATGAGGAGAGAAAGAAGAGGTGTTCTTACACCTAGATAAGTCTTCTCCACCTAAGATAAATCGGTAAAGTGGAATGGGAGAGAATAAAAAGGGAAAGGGAAAAGAGAATCCAGGAGTTCTAAGGATTTAACAAACGGAAGAGCTGTGCAACATGAATCCGCACTTCGAGAGGTAGGGTTCTCCTACTCTGGTTAATCTTCATTTCAGAGCCATGACATGGTTATGAGGTGTAGCCTCGGTGGATATCGGTTCAGAACAAACTCGACGTAAACCGGCTGTTGGTGGGGACGGCCGGGTCCGTGTTTGTAGTTTCGTAACTACGCTTCGAACCGATTTTGCTACCGATACGTGAATCGATATCATGATCTTGTCGTGGTGTTATTACTTGTTTGAATAACATGCGCATTGTGTGAATATTGATGTTGATATACTCATGCTTGATATATTAACATGATGCTTAAGATGAAGCATGAATATAACTGTTGTGCGAAGCTTTCGCATGTATGTAAATATGAGATTTTACGCAAGTGACATTATATCGCATGCGCATGGGTGCATCGCGTAAATCGGGTGTGAGTGCATGAATAAAATGGGTACTCGGAGGGTTGTCCAATAAATTATATCGGAGGGTTGTCCAATAAATTATATCGGAGGGTTGTCCAATAAATTATATCGGAGGTTTGTTCAATAAATTAGATCGGAGGGTTGTCCAATAAATTATATCGGAGGGTTGTCCAATAAATTATATCGGAGGTTTGTCTAATGAACTCTATCGGAGGGTTGTCCAATAAAAGAGTTCTCGGAGATGGTCCAATGGTTTGATACTCGGAGGTGGTCCAGTGGATTTAAAAACAAAAAGCTCTTGTTTTGAAAATAGCTCATACATGACAATTGCATGTGAGGTAGCTCAAGAGAACTCGAAACGGATACGACATAGACATTCATATAGAGATATGCATATTTTATATGAATGTGTGAATGATTTTGTGGATTATGTCATTGCATGTGCACTTAGGTGGGGAGTAGCCCTTGTAGGAGACTTTCTCTACTGGGCATAGCTCACCCCGTCGTGGGAAAAACATTTCAGTACCGGGAGGTGCACCAAGAGAAGGCACCTCCATGAGGCTTTTAGTTTGTAGAAGAATGTCAAGCATGGCTTGTTATGTGTTTTGTAAAAAGTTTGGGCAGAAAACCCATTTTTTGTTATACACTGGATCAAGTATCCAAGCCAGAATGTAGTGTAAGATAAATTGTAATTAAACTTAGTTCACATGTTTAATACAATTTTGTAAAGGTTTTCTCTTACCTTTGTTATTTTTAGTCGGACATTAAGATTGATTTTTCGTTGGGCAGCAAACGAAATTTGGCCCTGTGGCCCTCTGATATATCGTAGCCTCATCAGTAAGCTTGATGTGGGCTTTCGAATCACCCAAATCAGACCTCTACAGCCCAAGTTATGACATTTTTACTTGGAAGGGTCTGAGAGGGCGAGCTGTATGGTCGAGTTCAACTGAGAGACGTAGCTGTGTGGCTGAGCCTCTGAGATGAGTCGAGCTCTTCTCCGAAGAGCTCTCCTGTAATGAGTTGACCTCTCAGCCAAGCTCACTTGGGATGAGCTGTGTGTGGCCGAGCTCACTAGTGATGAGCTGTGTGGGAGTAGCGTTTTGTTTTGAAGCCTATGAGACGTCTAGTCTTTAAGACTGAATTTTTGTTTAGTAAAAGTGAGAATTTGGACTAGCATCCTTGATTGAAATTGTAACCCCATCAGTAAGCTTGCTGTAGGCTTTCGAATCACTCAAATCGGACCTCTACAGCCCAAGTTATGGCCTTTTTACTCAGAAGGGTCTGAGAGGATGAGCCGTGGACGAGCCCATCTTAGCCGAACCGACTCCCCGTGGGCCGAGCCGCACGAGCCTTCCTCGCATGTGAGCTGCATGAGCCTTCCGCATGAGTCGCGACTGCCCTTCCCGCATGAGCTGCATCAGCTCTTCCACATGAGCTGCATCAGCTCTTCTGCATGAGCTGCATGAGCTCTCCCGCATGAGCTGCATGAGCTCTCCCGCATGAGCTCTCCCGCATGAGCCGCATGAGCTCTCCCGCATGAGCCGCATGAGCTGCATGAGCCGGCCCAGGAATGAGCTCGGGTCAGCAACTTCTCTGGACGCATCATAACTTTCGCCCGAAGTCCGCTTCACGCGTCAGACTCCTAATGAAAGCCCTTTGAGTCTAGAATCCATATATATATGGCTCAATATAATCTGAGCTCATATTGTGTTTAAAAAAAGATGAAAGACAGTAGGTGCCTGTCAGTTCTGCACGTCAGTTGCTGCTCATATGAAGCGCCAACTTCGGATGACCATAACTTTCTCGTCCGAAGTCCGTTTCAGGTGTTCTTAGACTCTATGGAAAGCTCCTTGAGTCTAGAATCTGACCACATGCCTGTGGATGGCATTTAGTGCCCAAATATAGTCGAGCCGGCCTCTTCTGACCGAGCTGACATCCTTTGGCCAAGCTGACCTCGTCTAGGGAATGAGTTCGGCAATGCCAACTTCGGATGACCATAACTTCCTCAACTGTCCGTTTTATGCTGCTCTGGACTATATGGAAATATCTTTGAGTCTAGAATCTAACCATATTCCTAAGGATGGCATTTTGTGCTCACATAATTTCTAAAAAATTTATCATTGCACTAAGTGCACTAATTACTAGGATCTTAGAAAAAAAATAAAAATAAAAGACCCACGAAATTTGGGGTGTCACAGGCCTATACACCAAAACACAATTTATTTCATAAATTATTAAACAAACACCTAAACAGCCCCTACACAGTCATGGACTGTCCAAATGGGCTCCAAAATTTTTTTTTTTTTGATAACTCCGTCCAAAATTTCCACACTTCGGTTCCAAGATTTGGGACCGATCAAACGGGCCCTTACGGCCTCAAACCAACACAAGCATTTACAAAACACTTAAACAAGAGGTAAAACAAGTAGGATAAAAGCCCTACCTCACAGAGTTTGTCTAAACTCAAACTTTTTGGTGTCCACGCGTAGCTCTCATCGCGTAGATCAATTTTGCCTTCAGCCCCAACGAAATCCGACGGTCCGATTTTCATAGATCTGAAAAAGAAGTAAAGAGAGAAAAATAAAAAAATAGCGGTGGTTATTGGAGTTGGCGTGGAGTTAGCGTAAAATTCTGCAGCTGAAAGACAAAATTAGGCCCTTCATAAAACACAAGGTTTGTAACGGCAAGGGGAACTTTTTGTGGCATGATTTCCGGGAATCCGGCTATCCACTCATCCCTGCATCTATGGAGATCGAATTCACAGCGATTCAGCTATCCAGGTAATGCCCAAGTATCGGAGGTTATTGATGAGGGCAGGTGGAACTGGCCCATTGCGAACTCTGCTGACCTTATCGACATCAAGAATAGGTGTGTAAATTACCAACTTGATGTTACTAGAGAGACAGTACTGTGGACCTGGCCCTTCCGTCTTCATCAGCATAAACCAATCATTTCACCAAAATGCCGGTGGCTACCGGGCATCATTCGGTTATGGTTTCAAGCTATCAGGAGACATGCTTTTATTGCTTGGTTGACCGCGGCAGATGTGCTGGCTACACAAGACAAACCGGCCTGGCATCAGTTTGACTCAACTCCATATCATGTGTATTCTGCCGTTCTAATGTTGAAGACAGGAATCATTTGTTCTTTCTACCGCCATTCACGTATTCGTCGAGGATATGTTACGTGGGAAATGTTAGCCGTCATGAGTCGGGAGAATGAATTCTCAGGCTGGGTGCTACTAAAGCGGAAGTCTTTACCGCTATAGTTAAGAGGATTGCGTGGGTAAACCATATATATCATTTGTGGAGACAACCACAGTAGAGTTTATGAGAACATCTTTTCTCCTCGTCGGATAATATTTTTCATCTTATCTCAGAATATCGCCTGCTTAAGAATTTCTTAGCTAAAAGTTGCGACAATCCAGTTGAACAGGCAATGTGTGAGAGATGGTCTTTTTCCACTTAATATTCTTGACCATGGTAGATTGTCGCATTGATGGTTCTGCTCGCTCTGGGCCTGGCCATTGTGGTCCCCGGGTTGCTCGCCCGGGCCGGGCCTGGTCAGGTTTGGTTGCTTTGCCCGGAATGTGGGTGTGAGCTTGGTTTAGTTCTCTTTGTTGTTGGTCGCTTAGCTGCCAGCTTCCCCTTATGTTTTTAGGGAGGTGGCCCTGCTTTTTTCTGCTCCCTTTACTGGCTCAGATTCTTCGTCATGGTCAGCTTTGAAATAAATTCTTACTTATCCAAAAATAAAAATAAAAAATAAAAAATCTCTCCCTCACCGACGTTCTCTCCTTCACGCTCACCTGATCGTCTGGTCCTTTGACTTTTATAATAAATTTTTATTATTATTATTATTATTATATTATTATTATTATTTAGATACATAACTTATATTATCTCATTCGGGTCCGTTTTTGTCCCGAAAAATTTTATTTCTTTTCAGTTCAATTATTTTAAATGAACTTAACCCAAGTCATTTCCTCGCTAGATTTTCGTAAAATTTCATTCCCGAAGTCACTGACGATTTATCACCCAGAAATTCATAAATATTCGATCGCCCCCGCACTGACGAAACTTTTCTGAAGTCACTAGATTTCATGAGACGAATTTAACTAAGGCAAATCTCGCTTGCCATCCGAGATATAGAGGTTCGCTTTAATCGAAATTACCGTTTTACCCTTTTTCAGAAAAATTGAATTTTTATCGGGTTTTACATCAATAGTTTAACAATAATCGCAATTGTTTTCTTTTCGCTTTCAAATCATACCATGTATTTCTCTCGATTTCTTACAAGAAATGCTATCGCTTCATGGCCAATGTCAAGAGAGAGGTTAGAATCTCGCTATATCTCAATTTTTTTTTCTTTATTGATATTTTTGTCATTTTTTATAATGATAGATATGTAAAGAAAGCTACCTGCTTTGACTGGCTTCCTTTCTTTTCTCTTATATGTGAAACCGACTCCCACCTTTAATTATCGATATTATAAATTTTTTTGACACCCTTTGCTTGTTTCATATTTCAGATGAATTTCCTAACGCTTTCTTAAAACAAAGAGGTTTGTTACTGCTTCTATGAATTGGATTGTTTTGTCCGATTGTTAGGCTTTTTTTTTCTTTTTTTTTTGGTCAAATTGGCTGTTCACTGGTTAAGGCTGAGAGGTATGTAGAATTTTGGTTTAACCTACTTGTTTGACACCTATCTAACCCACTTGCAATGCACAAAGGGAGATGATAAGGGGAGGCTCTAACGTCACAAAGCAGCAACTGAAAATTTTTGGGGCCATCTTGGTTTTTGCTTTGTTGTAGGGGTTTAAGACTCTAAGTCTAACCAAATAGATTGATATTTATGTTTAGTAATATAATCTACCCTGGCAAACTTGTATTACAATGTATTGAAAGATGCGGTGGTGGAGGGGAGGCTTTAGAATATTTTATCTATAATTTTTTCTTTTCTTTTCCTTTTTTTCAAAAAGAAAAAGAAAACACATTTAATAGTTGGTTTTTCTTTCTCTATGCAGATTTTACAGAATGTTGTTTTTGTTTTTATTTGTATTTACCTGAAATGTTTTAAGTTTTGATAGATATCCACTTTCCAAAATATTAGAAAACTGTCTTTAAAAATTGTTTTTTTGTTAAAAAATAATTATCAAATATGATCTTTTCCTCCTTTATTTTTTATTTTTTATTTTTCTTTGTTTTTTTATGAGCTTAATCAATGAATAAAAATAATTAAAATCTTAGGCAAGTCAGATTCTACAAAAACAAGTTTTTGTTTTTTTGTTTTTCGTTTTTTTCATTTATTTACTACCATTGTCATTACTTTAATGTAGGAAAATTGATGATGTGGTACTTGGATTTGACTCCATTGAAGATTATAAGGTTAGTTTTTCTTTACATTTATTCATTTTGCTATTCACAAATTTATTTCAAATGAGATCCCATACTATAAACTCCTCAACTAGAGCTTTTAATAACTTTTAAATTAGGTTTTATTGGCTTTTTTTTTCATATATATCTATCATCTTTTTCTCATAATAATAATAATAATATATATATATATATATATATATATATATATATATATATATATATATATATATATATATATATATATATATATATATATATATATATATATATAATTTTTTACTTAATTCTAAATATAGTTTAAAAAATCAAACCAGACTTAATTATCTTAGTCGTTTGTTTTAATATTTTATTTCAATTGTCCTCGAGAGGCGAAGGTCTCCGCTTTCCAAAAATACTTTTTTTCTTTTCTATTGATTAATAAAAAGATATATCGGAACAAAATAGAATGTCATGAAAAATAAAAACATAAATCTATAATAAAAATATGGAGGTTAAAATACTAAGGATTAATACTATTAATGCTTTGTCCAAGGGAATGAACAGTATGCTCAAAATCTCAAAGTTTGTTGAAAGACTTCGTTGGAATTGTCGATTAGCTAAATGTCCTATTTATAAAAATCTTTTAATGAAATATCATGTTGTGGTATTCTTGACTTTTAATTTACTTGGAAAATAGGGATATTATTGAGTCTAACACTCATTGAGTCTATATTTACATCTTAGATTCCTTTTTTTAAAATAAGGATGTTTTGAAAACTTGATTTCTTAAAATTCCCGCCGCATCTTTGTTTAATTGGCATATGTTTTTCTATTCCAAAATTGATTTAGTGCCTCGCCTGGTTCTAATTGTGTTCAAAACTTTAAAAAACTTTGCTCTAAGACATCATAAGAATTGAAAATAGAGTTTGCTTCCACTCTTGGTAGAGTTCCTTAAAACTTCTTCGCACTTTCTTTGAGTTTGAATCATTGGATCTTTCAGGTTCAACCCGACTTATATGTAGCCTTAGAGCCCATAAAAGATCAACAGGATGTTACATTTGATGATCCAAATTCAAATAAAGCCATCTTTGCTCACCTGCTTGGCTGATTAGAGCGTTTCCTCGGCATAATTCAGACATTTTCACTATATGAGACCACCACGATCAGAGTGGTGTCAATTTTCTTTTCTGATTCAGACCGTTTTTCTATTATTTAACATTGAAGCTAACTTCTTATCAAAGAAGGGATAGTTCAGAAAATTACTTTCTGAAGCTAACTTCTTTTCTGAAGCTAACTTCTTTTCTGAAGCTAATTGCATGATGCTTAATTCAAAAAATCTGCCTAATGGTTTACACACCAACTCACCCCCACAAACCAACTCCGAAACCTAGATAGCAGTTGCCCGGTTTAAAAATACAATTTCCATGCCATGTCTTATTTTGAGACATCCAACAAATTATATATAAAGCTATTCATTGGAAAAAGCCTTTGACCCATTTTATAGGTATATCAGAATCGAAATTAGCCTACATTGCCACACAATCTAACAACAATGTGAGGAATGGTTTCCCAACTTCCTTCTATCAAGTCAAATCATTTTATTTATGTGCTTCTTTAAGCCAGTTAACAGTGTCAAGGCTCTTTCTCTCTCCAAGTTTTTCCTGCAGTTGCTCAAAGAAAATGAATTTCATGGTTAATTTTCCTGACATAATGCTCAACTGATTTTTTTTATTAAGTTAATTTTAACTATTTAATCCTTCCCTAATAGACTGCTCTCATTGATTTGTTCTTTGTTTAAGAATTGTTCATGCTCATTTTCAGTTGCTGCATGTAAGATGAACTTAGTATTTTCTAGGTTCCAAACGGATCCTCTATATATATATATATATATATATATATATATATATATATATATATATATATATATATATATATATATATATATATACAATAATTTATAAGCTTTATCAATCAATCAGATGGTAGAATGTGTTTGTTGTAATGTTGTTCGAGAGTTCCAAAACTTCAAAATTATTACTATGATAATGATGAATTTTCCTAGTTGTTATCATATAGAAATTCATTAAACATCGTAAGAGAGGGATGGTATGATTTACCTACAAGAGCCAAATAAATCGGTACTAAATAAATAATGCGCTTATATTAATTATTTCCTAATTAAATAAATTTCATTCTCACACCTCCCACCTAACCCGCCCTAGAATGAATTCCCTCGGGTCTCCACCATCATCGGTCCTTAAAGCTAAAGCACCTCCAAAGCTCCTAGTATCATGCGGGGGTCGAGGGGAGGGCAGAGTCATGCTCCATCTTCCCAGCAATGCCTTTTTTTTTTTTTCTCCCCATACCGAAGTTTCCTAACTGTTGTACAAAGATCATGAAACACTGGTTGTTATCAAGGTGAAGACTAAGGGAGATGATGACCGGTTTTGCCGACTCAGAGGGGGGGTCTAAGACTCTAAGTCTAACCAAATAGATTGGTATTTATGTTTAGTAATATAATCTACCCTGGGAAACTTGTATTACGATGTATTGAAAGATGCGGTGGTGGAGGAGGCTTTAGAAGATTTTTTTTTTTTTTTTTTTTGGATAATTAAGAATTTATTACCAAAGGGGCAACGCCCAACCAAAGAATACAATGAACTGAGGCCCGAGGCCACAACCAGGCAAAGAAAAAACGGACAGCACCCCCTATATAAATATAGGAACAGCAATGAAATTCAACAACATAAAGCCACCAATAGCGACACAACCCACATTCCGCAAAAGAAACAATAACACAAGAACCAAATTTCACAACCCGGCAAGGCAACAAGGCCCCAACAATACAAATCAAGCATCCAACCTACTGTGAGATAAAATATTACTTAGTGGAAGGACCATCTCTCACACATTGATCTCAAGCCATAGACTATCAACAACCTTCGAGACCGTAAATACGAAGTCTAACATCATCACAAATGAGGTGAAAATAGTATCACCGGAGTGCATAGTTGTTATCATGAATTCTACTATTCCGCTGACTCCCACAAGTGGTAGATAGTAGCACCCCACGCAATCTTCCTCGTAATAGTGTCAAGGACTTTCCCTTGTCAGTAATTACCCACAAGAATTCGTTTCCAATTCCTTGGAGTTCCTAGAGACCCCGCATAACCATAGAATCCTCCTCGCCAAATACCACCGTGAAATGGCAACCAAGAATAAGTGATTCTCGCCTTCAACATTAGCACGACAAAATACACAAGATATAGAGCCGGTGAGACCCCACTGGTAGTTTATCCCTGGGTAACCAATCTATCTCAGACGTCACTCAGACAATGAAAGCATGCCTCCTGATGGCTTGGGGAAACCAAATCGAATGGTGCCAATTAACAACCGGCATCTTTGGTCTAAAGTGGTTCCAAAGTGCAGCTACAAAGTGAAAAACCCGTAAGGACGCAGAGTCCAAGAGATAACTCCCTGCAGAGGCATCGGAGCAAGTGTAATTGGCACAACTGCTCTTGATAGCAATAAGGTCACCCGAATTAGCTAGAGGCCACCTGTCCCCTTCATCATCAACTACAAATTTACTCGAAGCATAAAGGAATTGCGTAGTCATACAAGATCCGCTCACCATAATAGGGAAGGAGGACCAACTCGGGTTCCAAATCATGCCAAAATAGGTCGCCCCATTACCCACCTTGTGCTTTATGAGAGGTCCGATCCCCCTAAGTTGAAGGATTTTCCGCCAACTCAGGAACAACTGTGGGGGACCTTGGCATTCTGCAGGCTCCGCCAGACAAAACCTCCCACCTACGCCACCCATATGAGTCCTTCGTAGAACATTCCGTACATGCTTCATAACATTTGAATCATTCAGTCTTTTAACACGCCTCGAGGCCTAAACCGCCTCCCTCCTTTTCGAAGACACACTGACTCCCACTTGATCTTAGTAATGACGAAGGCCCTTTAATTTCTGCACTATAAGAAGCACTTTAACGATCAAGCCAATCTTAGACATATAGTATAATTGGGATACTAAATGCGCTGCACTAAAGATAATTGTATACTGTATAAGACCGAAGCAATCAGCTGTAATCTGCCGGCATAAGATAAAGATTTGCTTGTCCAAGACTGAATTCTCGTCGAATTTTTGAATAAGAGGCATACAATCACCGTGGGAGTGAGCCTTGTAGAAATCGGGAGGGACTCCCAAATATCTCATAGGAAACCTGCCCAGACTGAACCCTGTGGCGTTCAACAAGTCATTCCTAATCCCATCGAAACTCGCCAGAAATGGCACTTTTCTGCTTGTTCACTTGAAGCCCCGAGAAGCACGCAAACCTGCTTAATTCGTCCATGAATACCTGAACACTGGAATGCGTCCCACCAGAAAACAAAAACATATCATCTGCAAAACATAAGTGAGTTAGGTTGATTTCTCAGATCCGGGTGAAACCGAAACCTTGCTCATCAAGGCCATTGCCTAAGGATCCGAGAGGGCCTCCACAGGAGATGAATAAAAAGATGGCAATGGGTCCCTTTGTCTTAACTCCGGCCATAGCAAAAACCCCGCAAGCTCACCATTTATCGAAATAGAGAAGGATGGGGTAGAGCGATGCAAGCCATAATACATTTCACGATGAGTAGGGTTCCCATACAAGGAGGATACTAAGATACAAAATTCTAACTAACTTTGTCAGATGCCTTCAAGGATGTCAACCTTGGGCCGCACACTCCTGAGGACCAATATCACGACGTAGTTTAACATATAATCTGGGTGATAAGGACATTGCCTAATGCCCGACCTTGAACAAAAGCTGACTGTGATGGGCTGATAATGTCTGGGAGACACTGTTTAATTCTCGCAGCAATGATCTTCGAGATGCACTTATAGATGGTGTTGCAACAAGAAATAGGCCTATAATCGTGCATAGAACCGGGATTGGGAACCTTAGGCACCAAAGCTATAATTGTACAATTAATCTCGCGAAGCATACTTCCAGATTCAAAGAAGGAACTCACAGCTGCGCAAACGTCACTCCCAATAATACCCCAAGCCACCTTGAAAAAACGCGAGGAAAACCCATCGGGGCCAGGAGCTGTGGAATCATCAATGGAAAAAATGGCTTCCTTGATCTCCTCATGGGAAATGGCTATCTCAAATGATTCATATGTCGGGGACCACCTGGAGCCATCCAATCTATCTAAATACTCGGAACGGCTAGCTGTGGGTTCATCGTAACACATAAAATACCTTGGAAGTGCCTTACAAATTTTCCGCCACGGCAACCGGCCCAGCTCGCAAATTATCTACAAAGTAATAACCTTTAAAGCACTCGAAAGCATTACTTAGCTTTTGGATGGTGGAAGAAGCTAGTACCTCCGTCCCCAGTTTAAGCCACTGAACTTCTAGATTTTTGTCTTTCCAAGAAACTTCCTCGCCAGCCGGGCTAAGACATGATAATTCTTAAGCAACTCTTTCCTCATTTTCCCCCAAAGACGGATTCAGAGGGACCGCTGAGCACAAAGAGACGGCCCGCAAAGTGCCTCCGCGCCACAGCGCCATGCAACCTACCAAAGGATCGGAAATTGAAGGCTTTAAGGATGGCTCACACTTTCGCCTTGGTGTGTCACCAACATGGGAGTACCAAACTTCTGACATACTCCACGCTTCCTTTATGCTTCAATGGTCTGACGATCAGCCCGTAAATTAAAGAATTTGAACGGATAAGCTTCGGGCCCTTAACTCCGATTTAATTTTAAGACCGGTAACCAGAGGGTAAATGATCTGCAACCCAGGGGGAGAACTTCCGTGAACGCATTAGGGAATGTATCCAAGCTGCATTCATTTTGAAGGCATCCGCTTAACTCTGGCTATGAAGTTAACACTCCGCTCGACGGCTTCCATCCAAGTGAACAAAGGCCCCACGAAACGAAACATCCGCAAGCTCAAGGGAAAACAGGCACTCGTGGAAGTCATTCATGGTCGTGTCATTCAACATGTTGCCCCTGACCTTCAACGCTTAAACCTCGTGGTATTGAAGTCGCCCATAATCATCCAAGGGTTCGTCAACCCGGCTCACACCATAGAGAGATGGCTTCGGCACTTCTTCTATCCATGTAGTTGTTAGAGGCGACACCGCCGAGAACTAAAAAGGAGATGCTGTTTCGAAGACAAGTAATGTGGCAAAGCATAGCTTGGTCCATGGAGGAATAATATCAATGTCGAACTTCTCGTGGTTTCCTACAAATCCAGATTCTACCGCGCAGCATGCTCATAGTTACGGGAAGAGTCTCCACCCCTAAAAGAGAGCTGGAAAATTTCACCTCGTTAGGTGCCCGCACCGAGTTTCCACGAGACAACAGCCACCCGCATCATGGAATCCTTGCAAAAGAACGCACTTCTTGCTGAGGTCGTTTCACTCTTTATGTTCCAAGAGGCGAACTTAACCATCGAAGATGCGGAGCCCCCTATCATTGATCCCGATTAGCTGCCCGTTCTTTGAATTTCTTGCTTCTTTCTGAAAGAGGCACAAAAAGGTGAAGTCCCAGCTCATCAACCCTTTATGTGCCCGAATGTCAATAATGGGAGAAGATCCAGAAAATCAAAGCAATAATAGGAACGGATAAAGGGTTCTTCCTCCACACCAGATTCCTCCTCCGTCAGACTAGACATGCAAAGGTGTTAACATGCAAATTTGGAGGATGTCAACTTCAATAGCTGTCAACTTCCTTCAAGGCCCAAATTAATTTCGCATTCCCGTGATGCATTAGTAGGAATGAAAACAATTCACTGAATTCGTGGAGTTCTCAACCGCTAACTTCAACCCTTCCTTCATCATCAATATCCTCGCCATCAATAGCCTCATGCATCGCTCTCGTGGATTTGTGGCGATTATTCCACACCCTCGACTCTTCTTAACTTGGCACTTGCTGCCAGGCCAAACAGCTTTGCATTCCCAATAACATTTAGGTTTCACATCTGGATTCTTATTGTAGATAATCGCCATTACCCCGCTCCAGAGTTACGTATTTGTGGAATACACAATCAACCCCAACCTCTATACAAATTCTAGCAAAAGATAATTTAGTCTGGTTCTCAGTGAGCGGATCAAGGTGCAACGGGATTCCAACAAGCAGCTTGTAATGTGCCCGAGGCGGTCAAGATTCCGTGAGGAACAAGAGAAACCCACCCGCATTGGGATGATGATAACCGAATGTCGAGTACGTCCATCTGTGCCTCCATGCACGTAATATGAACGGTCTCCCGCTTAAGTGCCATGGTCCAAAGATCATAACCCAGTCCCGAGCCTCCGATCCCTCGAATCATAAAAGGCAAGAAGAATAAACCATTCTTTGGCCAGAAATTTCGCATCTCCCTCTCGTCCCAAAGCCCGTGCATCCGTAGAGCGCACCAACGGAACGGGAGGCGCTGTCTGCAAACCGCCACTCAAACATCCTTCCATGGCGTCAATGCCTCATTCACCGCTCCGGAGGTTTGGCAACAAGCTACCACGAGCACATCAAGGCATGTAGAACTCCGCAACGACCCCCGCTTTCACTGCATAGAGACCAAACTTTTCCGTGATCTCACCGAGGATCATTAGCAATCTCGTAATTAATGGTAATGGAAAATCCGATGCAAGGACATACCCTTTTCCGCCAAGCCGACCTAAATCGCCCTTCCTCACATGCCCGCCCCGCTACCTAAGAATGTAACGACCTGCCAAGACCAAGGAGAGACTTCAGGTGAGCTCCAATGGCTGGATTTGAGCTCGTCTGGCACCTGCCCGATCCAGCTCGTCGGGCGTGAGCCATACTTTGGTCGTCCGGACAAGCCATTCGGCGTTCGCCTTGTCGATGCCATCTCAGCCTCCGAGGTAGCTTTAGCTGCAATGGAGCCGCCTGGACTCCTCGAGGATCGCGCGCCGATGTGCTCGATGGCGGCGTGTTGGTCCCTTTTAGGAGCCCACACGAGAGAACCCACTTTGCCGAGAGGGCCGATCTGGTAGACCCTCCACCAGCACCGGATCCCACCACATCTTGGCCATACCCATAACTGGGCCAGCCTCTCATAGACGGACTTTTCACGCCGCGTGCATTTGAGAGGATGCATCAGAATTCCAATCGTCGATGATGGTACCAGCCACTGGCAAGCAGGAAACGTCCCTCCGAGGATCGCAGACCGGATAGCCACTCCACCGTTCTCAACCTGTAAATCTCCATATTCGAGCGCTTCCGTGTGGGAGACCGTTTTAGGAACCCGAGAATGCAACTCAACTTTTTGGGAAGGGCGACCATGTGTGGTCAACCCCCCACCAACTCCGGTCCCCACCGCAGAGGTTGTCATCCCTGTGAAGACAAGTGGGTCCACCCCAGAAACATTCGATTCACGAAGCATTTCCTTTCAAAGTTAACACCTTTAGAAGATTTTATACATAATTTTTCTTTTTTCCTTTTTCATAAAGAAAAGAAACATATTTAATAGTTAGTTTTCTTTCTCTATCGCGAGATTTTACAAAATGTTGTTTTGTTTTTATTTGTATTTACAATGTTTTAAGTTTTGATAGATATCCACTGAATATTAAGCACCTTTGTATTTTTATTTAAAAAATAATTATCAAATATGATCTTTTCCTCCTTTTTTTTTATTTTTATTTTTATTTTTATGAGCTTAATCAAATGAATAAAAAATAATTAAAATCTTGAAAGTGCTGTAATTCTTCAGAAAACAAGTTTTTGTTTTTGTTTTTTTGTTTTTATCGATTTATTTATTACCATTGTCATTCATTTTTACTCTGTAGGAAAATTGGATGATGTGGTACTTGGATTTGACTCCATTGAAGATTATAAGGTTAGTTTTTTCTTTTACATTTATTCACAAATTTATTTCAAATGAGATCCCAAACTATAAACTCCTCAACTAGAGCTTTTAATCACTTTAACTGGGTTTTATTGGCTTTTTTTTTTCATATATATATCTATCATCTTTTTCTCATATTAATTTTTATATATATATATTTTTTTTTTACTTAATTCTAAATATAGTTTAAAAATAAAACCATACTAAATTATCTTAAGTCGTTTGTTTTTAATATTTTATTTCAATTGTCCTTTAGAGCGAAGGTCTCCAGCTCTAAAAAATAATTTTCTTTTCATTGATTAATAAAAAAAAAAAGATATATCGTAAGAAAAATAGAATAAGTCATGAAAAATAAAAAGATAAATCTATAATAAAATATGGAGAGTTAAAACGATTAGGGATTAATAATTGTGCTGTTTTGTCGAGGAATGAACAAGTATGCTCAAAATCTTAAAGCTTGTTGGAAGATCTCTGTTGGAATTGTCGATTATCTAAATGTCCTATGCTTATAAAAATCTTTAATGAAATATCATGTTGTGGTATTCTTGACTTTTTAATTTACTTGGAAAATAAGGATATTATTGAGTTCAACATTCATTGAGTCTATATTTACATCTTAGATTCCTTTTTTTTTTTTTTAAATAAGGATGGGCTTTGAAAACTTGATTTCTCTTACAAAAATTCTCAGCGTCGCATCTTTGTTTAACTTGGCATATGTTTTTTCTTATTCCAAAAATTGGATTTAGTGCCTTGTCTGGTTCTAATTATGTGGTGAAATTTTAAAAATTTTGCTCTTAGATCATAAGGATTGAAAATAGAGTTTGCTTCCACTCTTGTTAGAGTTCCTTAGAACTTCTTCGCACTTTCTTTGAGTTTGAACCATTGGATCTTTGTGTTCAATCTGACTTATATAGGCCTTAGAGCCATAAAGATCAGCGAGGGGATGTTATATTTGATGATCCCGGTCTAGTCAATCCATCTTGTTCCTGGCTTGGTCGATTAAGTCGGGGCTTCTTGGCATAATTCAGATATTTTCACACTATAAGGAGAATTCACCACTGACTAGGAGTAGTCAATTTTCTTTTACGGGATCACCTTGCTTGTTTCTCACATTATTTAACATTGGCGACTTCTTATCAAAGAAGGATAGTTCGAGAGAAAATTACTTTACGGCGACTTCTTTACGAGAAGCTAATTGCATGATGCTTAATTCAAAAATGCGCCTAATGGTTTACACACCAACTCAGCCCTGAAACCAAGGTTCCCAGGCCTAGATACTTGGAGTTGTCCGGTTTAAAATCAATTTCCGACACATGTCTTACTTTGAGACGGCCGGCCAGAATTACTATATAAAGAATTTATTCATTAGGAAAAGCCTTTGACCCATTTATAGGCATATTATGGCGAAATTAGCTCACATTGCCACACAATCCCAACAACGAGAGGCGTCTCCCCAACTTCCTTCTCTTGAAGTCAAATCATTTTATTTATGTGCTTCTTTAAGCCAGTTAACAATGTCAAGGCTCTTTCTCTCTCAGTTTTCTGCGGGTTGCTTTCAGAAAATGAATTTCATGGTTAATTTTCCTGACATAATGCTCAACTGATTTTTTTTTATTAAGTTAATTTTAACTATTTAATCCTTCCCTAATAGACCGCTCTCATTGATTTGTTCTTTGTTTAAGAATTGTTCATGCTCATTTTCAGTTGCTGCATGTAAGATGAACTTAGTATTTTCCAAGTTCCAAACGGATCCTCTCTCTCTATATATATAAATACACACTTAGTAAGCTTTTATCAATCAATCAGATGGTAGAATGTGTTTGTTGTAATGTTGTTTGAGAGTTCCAAAACTTCAAAATTATTACTAAGATAATGATGAATTTTCCTAGTTGTTATCATATAGAAATTCATTAAACATCAGAAGTAGGATGGTATGATTGACCTAGAAGACCCAAATTCATTTGTCCTCAAATAAATAATGCAGTTATATTAATTATTTCCCCCACTAAATAAATTCCATTCTTTGCCACCTCCCACCTAACACCTTTTAGAATGAATTAAATTCTCACCACTATCGTCCTTAAAGCTAAAGCACTTCAAAGCTCCTGATGTCAGGTTGGGGTTGAGGGGGCATAAGTATCATAGCTCCTCATCTTTCCCATACAATGCCTTTTTTCCTCAATGGTTTCTAATTGTTGTACAAAGATCATGAAACACTGGTTGTTATCAAGGTGGAGACTAAGGGAGATGATGACTGGTTTTTGCTTAATTTGTAGGGGTCTAAGACTCTATGTCTATAACCAAATAGATTTGTAAGTAATATTTCTTTGCTCTAACTGTGATTCTTTTCCCATTTTGGGAATATTTTCACGCTTGTAAATGGTTGACAGAATAAGAGCCTTTGCTGCTAAAGGAATTCATTTCGAAAGCAAACTTTGGCGTTTGTTTTAATTCATTCATTCAACTCTTTTTTTTTTTTTTTTTTGGATAATTAGAATTTATTACCAAAGGGCACATGACCAAAGAAAACAAAGCTAGGGTAGAAGCCCATGACAGGCAAAGAAAACGGATACTTTCACTATCGTATAGGAACGAGGAACTGGCCAGACAACCTACAAAACCACCAAAACACAAGCCCACAATCAGGAGCGCAAGAAACAACACAAGAAGGCGCCTGACCGGAGCGAGGCAACAAGGCCTCAGCGATCATAAGTCATGCAGCCAAACCACGGGAGATAAAATATTAAGAAGGAAGGACCATCTCTCACACATTGATCTGTTTGCAGGACTATCAACAACCTTCTGAAGACCAGATATACGTTGTCTAACATCATTAAATATGAGGTGAAAAATAGTATCAGCTGGAGTATAGTTGTTCTCTTGCATTCTACTATTCCGATGACCCCACAAGTGGTAAATAGTAGCACCCCACGCAATCTTCCTAGTAATAGAGCAGAAGGACTTTCCCTTGTTGGCAATTACCCATAAGAATTCGTTCTCCCAATTCCTCGGCATTCTAGAGAACCCACACAACCTTAAAATCCTCAACCAAATACCAGCTGTGAATTGGCAACCGAAGAATAAGTGGTTCCTGTCTTCAACACCAGCTCGACAGAAAACACAAGACATAGAGTTGGTGAGACCCCACTTGAGAAGCTTATCCTGGGTAACCAATCTGTCCTGCACGGCCAACCAAACAATAAAAGCATGCCTCCTGATGGCTTGGGGGAACCAAATCGAATAGTGCCAATTAACAACCGGCATCTTTGGTCTAAAATTGGTTCCGAGTGAGAGTTAACGGTGAAAACAGGAAGGACCGCAGAGTCCAGAGATAATATCCTCTCTAGAGCATCGATATGATAATTGGCACAGCTGTTGCCAGTAGCAATAAGATACTGAATTAGCGATAGGCCAATTCCACCTCTCATCAATAACTTGTTTACTCGGCGTTACAATGAATTGAGTCATACAAGATCGCTCACCATGATAGGGAAGGAGAGGACAGCCGGGTTCGAAATCATGCCATAAAAGGTCCCCGTCACCCACCTTGTAACCTTTATGAAGTGCGATCCTCTCTCCAATTTGAAGGATTTTCCGCCAACTCGGGAGACAATTCGTAGGGACCTTTGCATTCCAGAGCTCCTTACTTATGAGCCAAAACCTCAGCACCGCCACCCATGAAAAGGAGTCTTCTTGTACAGAAATGATTCCAGACATGCTTCATAACATTAGAATCATTCAAGTCTTTAATACGCCTGAGGCCCAAACCGCCCTCCTCCTTTGGAAGACACACTGACTCCCATTTGATCTTAGCACGACGAGCGCTCCCAGAAATTCCAGACCATAAAAAGCTACTGAAGGATTGCTCAATCTTTGATATAGTATAGCAGAGGTTCTAAGCGAGAAATTTGCACAGTACAATTGTATCTTGTACAAGGCCCGAAGCAATCCAGGCTGTAATCTGCTAGGCATAGGGAAGAGATTTGCTTGTCCAAGGCGGGTCGGCCGTAATTCTTTGAAGAAGGCCCGGGACAATCAGGTAATTGAGCCTTGTGAAATCAAGGGACTTGGTACGCACCATTTCCTTCTTTCATTCATTCTTTTGTTTTCTTTTTTCTTTTTCGCTTTTGTGGGATTTGGTGGAAAGGAATGTTATTGTAATGAATTTTCAAGGTGTTTAGTGGTTTGTAATCTTTCCATTAATGTCACATAGTTGATTTTTTTTTCTTATAGCATGATTTGATTCCCCATTATGCCTTGTTTGCAACCACTTTCTTGTAACGAAGCCTTTTCTTTAGCTATTACTTTTCTTTATCTCATTTAGGGGCGCCTAACAAGAGGTCTCTTGGGAATGGTGGGGATTTGAGCCTTCCATTTTTAATTTTACATGCAAGGCCACATATGAGGGGTAGCTTAGTTAGTTAAGTTAGGGGGGCAGGCACTTGCTTGCACGTGATGATGTTAGAATGAAAGAGAGAGAGAGAGAGTTGAATAAGGGTGGGGCTTTATTAGAGACTAGGCATATGGATAGGAGTCTAATTGTCATCCATATGATAGAAAAAATGGCACTTTTTTAATTTACTTTTTTATTAATTTGAAATGATTCCACTTTCACATGTGAGATCTTCTTTAGATATGTGTGACCCTGCTTATTCATTTTACTATTTTTTTTATTGTTTAAAAAGTCAAGTGACTATTAAATGATCATTACTCCCACAAAACTAAAATATTTAGTAGCTTATACCGAATAAATATTAGCTTTGGATGTTGCCAACAAAGACACCAATTCTTGTCTTGTTAAGTCTGATATGATCTAATTTTGGGCACCTCATGCCTTATTAACCTAGAAGTAATTGGATAGCAGTTTCAATCAGATTCTCAGGGAGTTTTGTAACTATGATCACTTTTTGCTTTTGAGGAAGGATATATTTTCCTTCCTTTGTATTTTTTGCTTTTCTATTTTAATATGTCATTTCTCTTTGTTTCTAATAAGAAGAAAAAGTTTGAGACTAAGATCCTTTTTTTTCCTACTAATGGTTTCCTTTTATTTTGTTAAGCTCACATAAAAAATCTTCTATACCTTTAGACATGTCCTCTTATGCTTAAAGTTGTTCCCACAAGCACAAGAAATCCAGATGATATGGAAGGATTGGACTTAGATCCCTAATACAACAAATTCTTCATGCTAGAATACGAATCCTAATAATCAAGAAGGGTCCACACAAATATGGGAAAAATAATTCAAATTAGAAGGGCTCCTAATGCTACTGAAACTTTGCATGCTAGGCTAAATCAATGTCTTATTCTTCTTTATGCTTGACTTTTGCTTTGTTATGTGTTTCTTATTGAAAAGGAAAATGGTGTTAGATGGTTTATAAATGAAGGTTGTGGCAGAGTGCTCTAGAGGAGTGGGGATAGGGGATGGAGTGGGAGTGTGGAAGGTTATCATTAGTGTGAAGCCCCGGACAATTCGAATTTATGAAAAAGGGTAAAATAGTAATTTCGATCAAAATCCGAAAATTTTCTAGATCTCGGATGACGACGCGGGACATACCGTTGAGTTTGTCTCGCGAAATCTAAGTACATAGTCGAAATTCGTTTTGATTCAAGAGACGATTAGAATTAACACGTATTTGAGGAAAGTGAATAATTAGCAAATGACAATTGGCGTAAAGTCCCACACCACATGGATACATGCGGAGTGAGCTACGTGTCTAGAAAGTGGTCTTTTGAGGTAGTAACTAGTGGGTGCTAGGTGTGCTTGGATAGGCTTTGCATGAGGAATTTAATTAGAACAAAGTGGGCATGAATGACATGTGGGGATGCTGTCATGAGGAGAGAAAGAAGAATTATTTCTACACCTAGATAAGTATTCTCCACCAAAAGCAAACTGGTTCGGGGAGAAAGAGGAGAGAAAAAAAAAGGGAAAAGGAAAAGAAAGAAGAAAAATAACGGAAAGGAAAGAAGACAGTGATTCTCTGTTCATGAAGAGGAGTGTATTTACAAATAAAATTAAAATAAAGAGGCTCCTTGCCGGTGTTAGTCCTTTGAGGATGATCTAGAAGTGAGAGATGTCAGAGTCACTTTCCTGCTTTAGGGAGGATGACCTAGTAATCTCTGAGGCAGGTTCCTTTATTTAGCTATAAAGTGACTGAGGAATAAATATCCTTGAAAATTTGGCATTTGCTTCCCGTTGATGGTCTTGGACAGTGAAGAGCATCACCTTGACTCACCTTACAATGGCTCGTAGATGATAACTAATGAACATCACTAGATCTAACAATAAGCATCCAATGATAACTAAAAGCTTACTAAATATTGACCATTCAAGGTGACTCGAATGGATGAAACCCTGAGATTAAAGGGAAACGATAGCAAGCGATGAATATACAACGTGAAAAACATGAATACTCAGAACTTTGCTTGAGATCCTTCACCCAACTGACCTTCACTTCAAGGAGGAAAAGGGTTCCTAACCACTCATCCTCTGAGTTTATCATCTTAGAGCTATTTGGCTAGTAGTGAGGAAAATGAAAGAATGGAAATGGTGGGGAATGCTACGGCGCGAATTTTATTCGATTAAGAGGAAAGTTCTTTCTTGATCTGTACAAATGGCTTATATAGCCATGAAACAATGAAATTATTAAATTACATGAACTAACACTATTACAAAGGGGTAATTGGAAAAAATTACAAAAATTAATTATTAGGGAGTGATTAAAGTGAAACTCTACTTGAAATTTTATGAAATCTGAAAATTTTGATGCTCCACTTTTCTTCTATTTTTATCTTCTTCTTTGAAGCTTAAGGATTTGCAAAACTAATTAGAGCTTGGTTCTTCATAGTTAGATTGACTAAAGAAAACTTTAGCACAAATTAACATTCTAATTTGCCATAATCGCGATGGTATTATAATGGGTATGTAACAATTAGGTTAATTATGATTAGTACACAAAGTGCTTAAAACCTATAATAAACGGGGTTCAAAAATGGCACTTTTTGAGGCATAATCGAAACAACAAGTTGCTCCTTTTGTGCTTATTTTGGACCATTTTATGGAAAAATGAGAGAGCTTTAGGAATTTTGGAATAAATAACAATGAATCGGGTGTGTTTGTAGTAATGAAATAGTTGTGATTGTTTTGATTTGGTTTAATAAAATGACCCCTTATTATCTTATAAAGGTTAATACATTCCACATGTTTTATTTATATGATTCATTTGGACATTGATTATTTACATTTGAAAGAGATTTTATAAGTCTTAGAATAATTGTTACTTGATGCATCTATTACAGATTTTGTCTTGACCAGTTAACAACTTGAAGGAAGTATTTGGTTTCGATACAGCTGTGATTTCTTCATCCAGTGAATATGCTTCTCCATCTGTGACAATGGTGTGAAGCCTCCGGAGTTTTTCAATAAATTCTTCAAGGCATGTTTGCTTTTTGAATATGTTGCTTTTGTTGAGATCATACTTCACTATGTTTTGTATCTCTTTTCCTTTCTTTTACATGTTTTGTGACATCCATTTGACTTAAGATTCTAAAATTAATCTTCATCTCTGTCCCTTACACTTTAGTTTTTAGGTTGTTGCCTTTGAGAGCCATAGTTCTGATTTGTGATCTTATTCCTTATTTGTGGTTTGATGATACATTGGATTAATTTTCGTCAAACTAATCAATGGAAATAGAAAGATTGCTTATAAAAAGAAATATAATCTAAATATATAAACCGTATATATTGTTTTTTTTTTGGATAATTAAATTTATTCCGAAAATGAAACCAAACAGAAAAGAATACGAGCCCAGGCGAGAACAGAAAAAAAAGAAAAAAAACGGGCTGAGCACCTCCTAAAAACATAGAGGAGGCGGCAGCCCAGACAACTTGACAACAAATGAGAACTAAACCATGCTTTCACACACCCACGATCAAGGCCCAGAAAGCGGCCAAACCCTGAGCCCGGCCGCGACCTGGAATGAAAGCGACGGGACCACGATGGCCGTAGACGAGCAGACCATCGATCAGGACAATCTACCGTAGTGAGAATATTGGGTGGAAAGAGACCATCTCTCACACATTTATACTATTCAACTTGGATTATCGTAACTTTTGAAAACTAGAATTCTTAATGACGTCATTTGCGGATAAAGATGAAAAATGGCATCAGGGAGTAAAGATGTTCTCATAAACTCTGCTATAGTTGTCTCTGAAGTGATAAATGGTTTGCACCAGCATGATCCTCTTAACTATAGCGCTAAAAGTAGAGTATATATTGTTGTTGCCAAGGGAGAATTATATTGATGTAAAAATCTCTTGCTTCATTATTTGTCATGTTTTGTTTTATTGCATTTGTTTGTGCTTTTTTCTTTTTTTGGGTTTCCTTCGATTGATTTTTTAGTCATATATTGTTTTTTTTTGTGTATGTCTTTTGGTGATTCTTTCCTGATGAGAAACACAACTTCCAAGTGCATATTTGTTCTCTTTTTAACACCAATTTATTGCATCTTTTGTTGGTAGCATTTAACATAAAAATCAAAGTAAAGTGATGGAATTGTTTAAAGAGGCACTATAACCCTGACATCTGGGAAGTAAACCTTTTAGTCTTCCTCCGGTATAAGGTATGAATTTAATAATAACTAGCACCTTAGGGAGTAGAGTCTTTTCTTCTGGTCTTTGATCTGTAATGCTGAGTTTGACTCAAATTCTTCGTGCTTGGATCGACTCAACAATTTTGACATAAATAGCTTGCAAAAACTATGAAATTAGCCCGCAATCGTCGATGGGAATAATGCGAGGGACATGTGTGCAATTTGGGTTAATTACGGTGATTAGTACACAAAAGTGCTCAAAACTGAAATAAACACAGTTGAAATATGATTTTGAGGGGCACTGTCAACTCCTCATCTCCCGTAACTTTGAGTCTTGATCAGCTCACATCGCGAATGCAGGTGAAAACACATCATTAGTGTTCCACCCGATGACTCTTTTCTTCAAACAAATCTTTTTGTTTTTAAACTCAGAACCCATTGGAAAATCCTTGATATCCATTTGATTTCATCAAATCCGTAGTATTTTATGCCTTTGTGAGCCCTGAATTTTTGGGTTACCTTTGCGGGGCCAGCGAGAGCTTTTCAACATATTTCTGATCTTCGACAAAGCACCATATAGCCTCGTCTTTGAACCGATCCGGTTCAGTTCATTTCCCATTCGAGAATTTGGCCAAAAAGCCCCGAACTTCAAACCTATGAAACCAAGACACGATCCGAGATCAAAGCCAATACTGAGCAATAAAACTCTGAAAATGATCTATTGTCGATATTCAGTCTACAAATTTTGGGACTGAAATGCCTGACCACTCATATTTGAAAAGAACTACTATGCCATTAAAATGACCTTGAGCTAGAAATAATCAAGGAGTAGGAAAGTTCACATCTCTTGGAGTTTGACAAAACTCCACACGATTTTGAGTACCGCAGCGTAGCTCGTTGCGTGGACCAACTTGAATTTTCGGACCGTCAAGCTTCGACCTTCAGAACGTTGGGAAAATTTTCCTTTTCCTTTCCCTTTCTTCCTCTTTCTCCTCCGTTTCCCTTCTCCTCTCCTTTCTTTTTTTTTTTTTCTTTTCTTCTCCTCTTGATTCTCATTCAAGATTGATCAAAGTGAAGCTTCCCCACTTTCCTCCATGCCACATGTCTCATTTTCCCCATTTTCTTGAATTTTTCTATTTCTATTTTCTTTTTGTTTGTTTGTTTGTTCCTATCTCAAGTGAGGGCCCCACCTTCCTTCCTTCTCAACCCCGACACATGGCTCGACATGAGCCATTCATCCCAGTGTCATGTCACATGCATTAAGTGTGTCCACGGCACGGGTCTCAGCTCTTGAAAAGCATTGAAATTTTAGACTATCTAGGAATCCTAACGAAATTAAGTGATAACTAGATTTCGCGAGACAAATTCAACAGTGAACCTCGTTTCGTCATTTGAGATCTAGAAAATTTATGGTTTCCAATCGAAATTACCGCTTTATCCTTTTTCAGAAAAATTGAATTTTCGGGTTTCTAACTGAAATGGCCCCTCTTGACTCTTCCTGAAGGAACTGAGATGGACTTGCTAACCCCTTGCGTGGAACCCTTGCTAGAGCAATGTAACTGGATTAGAGGAAGGATATATTTCCACTTAGCTATTGCTTAAAACAGTCATTTCTCTCATTTATTCTTTTTAGTAGGTGAAGCGGAGTGAATTCATACCCTTAGTAAGAATTACTAAGCACCTCTAAAAATATTCTTTATCCATTTTAACTATAATTTGGACCTATAGCTTTAATTGTTAGAACTTGGGATTAAGGCCTTCTATCGGCCTTAGGCGTTGATCGAAAGAGTATGCCTTCTTATTTTCAAAGTCAAATGAAAACTACCTTTTCTAATGGGGCTAGAAGCTTAGAGTTGTTAGAGAATTTAGGAGCTAGGACTGAGGATGAGAGAAGGAAGGAATCACTCGTATGAGTTGTTGTAATGAATTATGGGTATGTAGTGGTCAATCGATAGAAACTTGGTACATACTTGGTAAAAGAGGTTATGAGGAGCCTTGATAAGCCGTAGATAGGGGAGGGATGTTTTGGACTTCTGGGTAGTCACTTTCAGTCCTTTAGGAAATGAGCTACATTCTTTTAGTGAGAAGAGAGGATAGGTAGCGACCTTAGCACTAGGAGTTTGAAGATGCAGAGTATAACACAACTTAAACCTTGATGGACGAGGCTCTGTTATTCTCAAATCCTTTTCGTCTGAAAAGAGAAAAAGGCCCATGACTATGGCACTTGCCTTCCATACTCTTACTAGAACTAATGTGCAATCATTGCCTCCCTCACATTTATTTGCAATAGATTCTAACTAAGACCACGGTAGTCCCTGATCATTCTAAACATTTTCTCTATGGTGCCCCTCTTAAAGCCCTTTGAAGAAGATAGATATCAATGTGCCATTTTATCCTATATTTGGAATACTATTGACTTAATCTTCTTTTTCTTCGGCTAGGATATCATCGTTTTAGGAAAGATTTGATAACATCTTCCTTAGCCTTGTCTTCTACTCTAGCTAATTGAATACTAGCTTCCTCTTATATTAGTTTTATATGTCCCTTCCTTGTCCTATTCCATTAGTATGTGTTGAGGATTAGTTTCCTAATAGGACTTGAATTATTTTCCTTTTTCTATTCTTCTTTACTTTCCTTATTATATTCTTATTTTGTTTCCCTTTTATCCTCTTCTAGTGTGTCTAAATATGTGTATTCCCTTGTATTTTTACATCAATGAAATTCGAGAATTCCTTCTTTTAATGGAGATGCGCTTTGCTCAATTGGCTAAAGCCTTTCTACTGCTTTGCTAACAGTGGGATCTAATGGAGACGCGCGAGAAACCCTATGAAGAGTGGATGGACACCCTCCGTGAGAAAGTGCTTATGATGACAAAGGAGTTCCAAGAGCAGACTAGATCTCTAGTTCGCCTCATGGAACATAAAGAGACAAATGACCCCTTAGCGAGTCGTTCGTTTGTAGGGTGATTTTGTTTGTATTTTTGGAGAGCTCGTGTGCGGGCTTCTATGAGGACATAATTTTCCATCTATATTTAAGGTGGGAAATTGTTTCATAACTATGATCATGCTTTGCTTGGTAGAATCTGCTTGGATGTGAAACCACAGTAAGGTGCTGATGATGTTATCCGGCTCTGTGGACCCGACTGATGCAATGTCAATTCTGACTCGAGAATGACTATTCCATTTTGGTGTTCGTAGTATATGTGAATACTTCATTGATAGAAGGAAGGGTGCTAGGCATGCTTCCTTCAATGGTGTGAGCCCATAGTAGGCCAAAATCCGTGGTTGGTATTAAGGCGAGCTTCAACGCACCACCGGGTTTATCGATGAGAGTCTGGGGGTAATATGGTGCAGGACACGGCCATGAATGATTTTCACAAGTGTTTGTTCAACCTTGAATTGGTGGATGTTCCTTTCTTGGGGCCTATATTTACGTGGACGAACCGACGAGAGGGGTGAACTTCATAGCTAGGAAGTTGGACCGTTGTCTCCAAAATGAATATAGTTTGGATATGTTTCCTAATGCATTAACGGAAGTCCAGCAGCCTGGGTTATCTGATCATTGCCCTCTGGTTACCAGCCTTAATGTGAGGTCGGATCCCGAGAGCAGAAAATACTTCCCCTTCAAATTTTTTAACTTCTGGGCTGACCACCCTGCTTTCCTTGAGATAGTGAAGGAAGCGTGGGAAGGTGATGTGCCGCGGAACTCTATGAGCAGTTATTTCGAGCGAAAAGTGAAGGCTTCCCTTAAGGCTTTCAATTTCCACTCATTTGGTAAGCTGCGAGAGCGTGTTGTGGATGCCAGAGACAAATCGAGGTGTCCTTTCTTGAACAATCGAAGTGCGATCCCATCTTTGATAGATAATGAGAGAATGTTTAAAGACTTACCATGAGTTGCTTTATGCAGGAGGGAGTTCACCAAAACAAAAATCTAGAGTTAAATAAAACGAACTTGGAGACCCGAGCACGAGTTTTTCCACAAAGCGTAAAAGCTCGGAATGCTCGGAATGCGATAAAAGTCAGCAACCCGGGAATGGATGCAGGGTGAAGACCGGAGGCTATCAAATGACGTGATTGCCCGTTTCAAGAAATATTATGTTACGATGGTCCACGTCGATATCCTTGTCGTATTTGGATAATCTAGATGGGTTCGTTTGGTCTCCGTAGCATCTGGACACGATAAAGGGTGGAATAACTCATGAGGAGATCAAGAAGCCCATGTTTTCTATTGATGATTCCAAAGCCCCGGGTCCTGATGGATTCTCATCACTATTTTTTAAGGCAGCGTGGAGTATAGTTGGGAGTGATGTAATTGAAGCAGTGATATCCTTCTTCAAAGCTGGAAGTTTACTTCGGGAGATTAATTGCACAATTATTGCTTTGGTGCCCAAGGTCCCTAATCCTTAGACTATGAACGATTATAGGCCAATTTCTTGCTGTAATACCGTATATAAGTGTATATCGAAGATTATTGCTGCGAGGATTAAACAATGCATCCCTGAGATTATAAGGCCTTCACAGTCAGCTTTTGTGCAAGGTCGAAGCATTGCAGACAATATCCTCATTACCCAAGAACTTATGATCAACTACCATCGTGACAATGGTCCTCCCAGGTGTGCTCTAAAAGTTGACATTAAGAAGGCATATGACACAGTTAGTTGGAGTTGTATCTTGGGTATCTTATCCGATATCGTCCACACCTTTTCTTATGAGATGTATTAAAATTAGCCATCACTACCGGCCTTCTGTAGCGATGAATGAGTGAAAATTAGTGTGAGGTTTTTGCTAGAAAGCGTGGAGTGTAAAACAAGGGACCCATTATCTCCTTTATTATTCATCATTGTTATAGGCCTTTTCTAGATCATTATTGGTAGCCGCAGACGAGTGCTCGATTTCACCACTAAATGTGAAATCAGCCTAACACATGGCTTTGGATGATATTTTTATTTCTTGGTGGGGCCGAATCCGATTATCGAGTTATCATGGGCGGAGCAGGTTTGAGAATTTTACGAGGCTGCCCAGTGAACAAAGCGAAAGAGTGCCATATTCAGCTGCTAAGGTAAATGGTAGAATTAAGTGATTTATTAGGCCTGCGGAGTTTCGGTTGGGAGTTTTCCTATATGAAATACCTTGGTGTCCGTTGATTTCAACAAGGCTTTCCTTTGTGATTGTTGTAGCTCTTGGATAAAATTATGGCGAGTCGATCTTAAGATGACGGGGCGTATCTTGTTGGGTGGGTTCGCATTTGATTAGCCGGTTTTCTATAGTATCTAGATGTATTAGTGCGAGTCACATTTCATCATCCTTAAATACACACTATCTACAAGATTGACGAACTTTCGGTTTCTTTAGTGCGGAAGGTAGGGAAGTACTCAGCCCGGGACGAATCGGATCAGGAGTCAGTGTGTCTTGAAGGAATTAAGATTAGGTTGGAGTCGTGCTCGAGAGACTTGAATGATCACCCAATGTTATGAAACACATGCGGAATCTGTTTTATAGGAAGGACTCATTATGGGTGGCATGGAATTACGGAGGATGTATTTGGGGCAGGGAGTCTTTGGTGTGCTAAAGTCCCTTAGTTTGCTCTTGGAGTTAGGCGTAAAGCTATGACTAAGAGACGGGATCGGGCCTTGACAAAACACGGGGTATATAGCGGTGAGGACATTTTATGGCATGATTTTTGGAACCGGTTAGTCCTCTCCTTCCTCAGCTGGGGCCAAGATCTTATATGGATTCTGCTTTATTCATAATAAACGCTCTTGTAGGCGAGGTTAGTGGTGATGGTAAGGTGGAATTGGCACATCGTGATTCAGGTGATATGTCTTTATCGAGAATAGTTGTGGCAGTCTCGTCTTGATGCCTCTGAGAG
Organism: Tetrastigma voinierianum; assembly: GCA_016808115.1. Classification (NCBI taxonomy): domain Eukaryota; kingdom Viridiplantae; phylum Streptophyta; class Magnoliopsida; order Vitales; family Vitaceae; genus Tetrastigma; species Tetrastigma voinierianum. The sequence goes on along the minus strand of JAEQBH010004529.1, from coordinate 116,635 downwards.
GAGGATGTTATTTCGTGGACACTATCTATGGAATTCAGCTGTCATTTCGACCATGGAACCATTTAGGCCAGAATAGTAGGTGGTTAGCGGCATTATACGATATGGTTTCCCAAGGCTATCGGGAGACATGCATTTATTGTTTGGATGGCCGTACGGGACAGATTAGTTACCTGGGAATAAACTTCTCAGAGTGGGGTCGACCCGACTCACATATCTTGTGTATTTTCTTGGGCTAATGTTGAGGCGGGGAATCACTGTTCTTCGGTTGCCAATTCACTGCTGGTATTTGGTCGAGGATTTTAAGATTATGTGGGAACTCGGAATCTGGGGATTGGGAGGAATAGATTCTTGTGGGTAATTCTTTACTTGAGGAAGTCTTTTGCTCACATTACTAAAGGATTGCATGGGGTGCTCTTATTTATCACTGTGGAGACAACGGAATAGTAGAGTTCATGAGAACATATTTTCCCCAGTTGATGCTATTTTCACCTCCTTATGTAATGATGTTAGAATAAGAATATCTGGTCTTCAGAAGGTTGTTGATAATCCGGTGAACAGATCAATGTGTGAGAGATGGTCCTTCCCTCTTAATATTCTTGGCCATGGTGGATCGTCTTGGTGATTGATAGTTTATAGCTGGTTGGGGGTTAGTCTCTGTTGGGACCTTGGTTGCCTTTGCCCTAGCTGTGGGCAGGGTTTGGGGTGTTTTTTTCTCCCTGCCGGGTTGTGGGTGTGAGTTTTGATTGATCTGTCCTTGGTTGTTGTTGGTTGTTTCGGGCTGAAGCCCTTTTCCTGTGTTGGGAGGTGTTTGTCGTTTTCTTACTGTTGGGCCTTGGGCGGGTATGTGTTCTTTTGTTGTGTGGGGCTTGGCCCTTTTGGAAATAAATTCTTAATTATCCAAAAAAAAAAAAAAAAAAAAGAAGATCATACTATTGAAGCGAGAATGATGCAAAGTGTACTTGATGCCTAGTCTGAACTCTTGTAAGGTGAGTGCACATGCCTAGGCGCTTTTAGGGGTGCATGGAACACGAGACTTGCATACATTGGTAAACAAATGCTGATAAATGCGCCTTAACCCATATTATCGGGCGATGTAAAGCACAGTGGCGGGCCGGATAAAGCGACGATCTTTGTGTTAGTTTGGTAAAGATCGAAATGTGAGAGACCCTAAAAAAGGAACTTAAGGATTAGTTCCTTCCCACGAAAATGAAATGGATGGCTAGAGTCTCTGAAAATGCTTAAGCAAATGGGCACGGGCATGGTAAAAGAATACGTACAGTCATTTAGCTCATTGATCCTTGACATCGGACAAGTCAAAGTTGACAAGGTATTCGACATCATTCCAAGTTGGGTAGACTAAAAAAATATAAGAGCCTTGAGGTGTCTAAGACTTTCCTCTCGCGAGTGCGATCGTATCCTCGGCCTAGTGCATGCCTAGGCATGGTGTCTTGACCTAATGCCATGACATGCCTCGACAAGGTGCCTCGGCCTAGTGCTTGCCTAGACACGGTGCCCGGCTGAAATTTTGGCTCCAGACATGGTGCCTCGGCCCCAGTGCCATGCACAGGAACTGGTGTCTCGAGTCTGAAATGCCATGACATGCCTAGCCACAGTGCCTCGGCCTAGTGCATGTGAGCGCGGTGCCTCGATCGGTGCATGCTGGACATTGCCTCGACTAGTGCCATGACATGCCTAGGTCACGACACCTCGACCCTCTTGCATGGTACGACTCCTCGACTAGTCGTACTGGCGATCCCTCATTTAATGTCATGCTGTAGTGATGCCTCGGCCATAGTGCCGTGACATTGCATAAAATATGATGCCTTGACCTAGTGCATCCCTAGCCATGGTGCCTCGGCCTTAGTGCCATTCCTAGCCACGGTGCCTTGGCCTAGTGCCATGACATGCCTAGAGAAGGTGCCTCGGCCTAGTGCTTGCACTGGACCGCGGTGCCGACTGCGCTTGCTTAGACATGGTGCCTCGGCGAGTGTCACGCACAGAAGCGTGCCTCGACAGGTGCCGTGACATTGCCTAAACAAGGGGCCTTGGCCTAGTGCATGCCTAGACACGGTGACTCGGCCTAGTGCATACCTGGACACGGTGCCTCGGCTTAGTGCCATGACATGCCTAAGTAAGGTGCCTCGGCCTAGCGCATGCCTAGACACGGTGCCTCGGCATAATGCCATGACATGCCTAGGCATGGCGCCTCGGCCTAGTGCATGCCTAGGCACGGTGCCTCGGCCTAGTGCCATGCCTAGCCATGGTGCCTCGACCTAGTGCCATGACATGCTTAGAAAAGGTGCCTCGGCGTAGTGCTTTCTTAGACACGGTGGTTCGAGCTGGTGGCTCTGAGACACGGTGCCTCGGCTGGTGCCGTACTGCCAGGTGCCTGAGGCCTGGTGCCGCGGCAAGAGAGCAGACAATTGCCTTGGTCACAGTGCATTGCCCTAGACTGGTGACCGACCTGGTGCGTGCCTGAACCTTTGTGCCTCGACTTGGTGCTGCGACATCCACTAGGAAGGTGCCTCTTGTTCTCGTGCATGCCTAGATATGGTGCCGCGGCTGATACCATGACGAAGCAGGCGGCGCCTGCGACCATAGTGCATGCTAGGCGCGGTGCCTCGGCCAGTGCCATGCCCTGGCGGTGTCTCGGCCTAGTGCGTTGACGTACTTTAGACAAGTGCCTCGACTGGAGTCTTGCATGAACCGCGATAGCCGGCCCGAGTGCTTTCACTAGACAGTGCCTCCCGGCTGAGTGCTTGCTGAACCGCAGTGCCTCGGCTGAGTCTTTGCCTAGGCCGCGACACCTCGGCCTAGTGCCATGCATAGGCACGGTGCCTCGACCTAGTGCATGCCTAATCATGGTGCCTCGGCCTAGTGCCATGCCTAGAAATGGTGCCTGATCATGCTGGCATACAGAAAGGTGCGTCGGCTGGTGCTTGCCCCTGAACCGCACGATTAGCCATTTTTAAGTGGCGCTATGCGGTGCCTGACTGGTGCCATTCCTAGCAACGGTGCCTCGGCCTAGTGCCGTGATATGCCTAGACAAGGTGCCTTGGCCTAGTGCATGCCTAGACTCGGTGCCTCGGCCTAGTGCATGCCTGAACCGCGGTGCCTCGGCGAATGCCATGACGTACCTAAACAAAGTGCGCAAACATAGCACTAGACCGCGGTGCATCGGCATGAGTGCGCGTGACGTACTGGCGCCTTTCGGCCTGAATGCGGCGCTGGGCGCTGGGTGCGCGCCGGCCTGGTGCCATGCCTGAAGCCATGGTGCCTCGGCTGGATTCCGCGAGCATGCCTGAGCGGGGTGCGCCGACTGAGTGCTTTCTGAACCGCGGTGGCCGGCAGTGCTTGCCGACGTTGTCCGTATATGTGCGTGCCTTGCGGTGCGCCAGCTAGTGGCATGACAAAGCTGGGCGGTACCTTGGTCTAGTGCATGGCTGAACTTCGATGACTCGGCTGGTCATTACTGAACCTTGATGCCTTGGCTGAGTGCCATGACGGCTAAGCGAGTGCCCTCTCGGCACAGTGCATGGGTGCCGGACACGGTGCCTCGACTTTGTGCATGCCCCCAGGCACGGTGCTCGACTTCGTGCATGCAGCCATGAGTGCCTTGGCCTGAGTGGGTGATGTGCACCTGAACAGGGTGCCTCGACTGATGCCATGCACAGCCACGATTGCTCGACTAGTGCCATGACATGCTGAATGAGGGTTCATGGCTTTTTAGTGCATCTTTAGACGTGGTATTTCGACCTAGTGCATGCCTAGACAAAGTTGCCTGACCCAGTGCCATGACATGCCTAGAGCGAGGTGCCTCGACATAGTGCATTACTTTTTATGCACGATTACGATTAGTTTAAAATTTTAGTAAGTGTTAGAAATCCAACAAAATTTTATAACTTCAGGATTCCTAACTACGTATAAACTCTTTGCGGTATAGTGACTATAAAATTGAAACTTTCTTGAGGATGGGTTTTCTTACGTGAGGAGAAGAGATTGCAGTGTATTAATGATGCAAGGTTGGGATAGTGATGAACAGTCCGGAAGTTTAGGTAAGTGAAAATATGGGTTTAGGGTAGTTTTCTTGGGCAAAAATAGGTTATGGGCCAATTTTGGAGATTTTAAGTTAAGAAAGGTGAATTTATGGTATATGAGGGGAAAGGAGTATTTAGGAAGGTTTTAGTAGTATGGAACAAGATTTGAAGATTTTAGTTGAGGTTGAAAATTTGGTTATGGAAAGTTTAGAAAGATGAGATGGTGAGGATAGTAGAGTTTGCCGCAGTGGTTGCCACAGTTAATGAAACGATCCACCTGAGATAGATGTGAATTGAAGGCGCCACGATCAACTATGGACGAGTTGATTGATAAGCGAACAAAGACTCGCCGCGAGGAATCCACTGGGTATGAGAAGCCATGAACTCGTCCCCGAGGGAATCCACGAGATAAGAAGAGCGAAAGGCTACTTAAAGAAATGAAATATTATTAAACTTGAATTGATTTGTCAAAAGACATTATAGAGAGTATATATAGTCCCATACTTTCATCGAATAAACGACTTCTTTAACTAGGAAAGAAACTTTCTAAATTACATAAGCAACTCTTAAGAAAACTTTCTAAAATAAATAAAGCAAACTTTTTCTAAAATAAATAAAGCAAATCTTCTAAAGGATAAAACAAAATCTTGGAGCAAATCTAACAAATCTTTCTAAAATCAATATACGACTCCACATCGAGTTTTATCCAACTCGACCCGTTTTTGTCTTCCAGGGGCCCGAATGAGGTCGAAAGAAAGGAGTTTGCATGTATTGATGCATCTTGACCTCCCGATCCGATTCTTCAATAATTGAAATTTGAATTCCCAATGTTTGGTGTGTTTATAGAAACTCCTGCATCAAACCCCTATAGTTGGAAAAAAAAAAGACTTGTCCTCGAGTTTTCACCATGATAAGGCCTCAAATCCTTAACCTTGAATGTAGGCAAGATATTGCGATCCATGGAGCAATTTAACCTTGTAAGCATTCTTTGCAGTCTTTCTTAATAATCTTGGAAGAACCATCTATTCTTGTGCCGCGACTTGGAACACCTCTCTTTTTATCATGTGTGGCAAGATCCATCATCACAGGATGAGTCATAAGGTTTGAATATGGCTTTTCTGTCTGTGGCTTTTATCAGATTGATAACCAAGACACCTCTCTTTCATATTGTTCCACTCTTTTGCCCTTTGTTGAATCTTGATTCCCTCACTTGAATAAAATGTTGTTGAAAGCTTGGCAATCAAAACACAGCCTCAGAATCCATCTTTTTCATGCACCGACATAGTGGGAGCCAGCATAGAACTTTCACTCTTTTGAAGCAGGCCCTTTGTCGAAATTCATCAACTTGTGTTTTAAACTCTTATGTCCTTAGGGCTCTTCATAGAGGCTAGCTTATTAGGAAAAACCAGGCACAGTATGAGGATACATTTGATGTTGAATACCCTCGTGGAGTGGAAAGCAGGTGTAGTATTTCTTCGGGCATTACATCGACAAATTCTATGTCGATTTTGCTTCTCTTGAGAATTCCTTTCACTTTCGGTTCTTCAATAACCAAAGTTGTCGCATCTGAAACATCTTTGATTTCAAAATCAAAATTTGTGATAGTGGAGCTCTTCTCCTCATCTTCTTGGATGTAGTTGGGTCGATACTTCTTGACATCGACTTAGATTTTGGCCGGTGATTTATTCTCGCCGTCTTCTTGGACGCTTAGTTGGGTCGATCACTTACATTCAGCATCTTCTTCCTTGAAAGCTACATCTTCCCCTCGTGATTAAGGCAAAGCGCTTTTGGATTAGGACGGTGCCGAATCAATATGCTGACCCTTGGCACTTAAAACCGTATTTGACTTAGAAGCTGATTCTTGTTGGGCTCCTCTTTTCTTAGTGTAGGTAGTTTTCCTACCAACTAGGATTCAGTGAACCCTCGACAAACCCTTTATTAGCCACACTCTTAGTTGTAGTAGAGTTTCATGCTTTTTTTAGTCGATATAATGAGTTTAATCACATCTTAGAAGATATTTGCCTTGCAGTGTGGGGTATCTTCTAATGTTGTTTCTTTTTTGCAGGTTGTGGGCTTGTGTTGAGTGGATTGTGTTGTTCGAAATTTGTTGCACCATTTCCTATATTTATAGGGAGGCTGGCATCGTTTTACTGCACAGGATTGTGGCTATGGGCCTCGGTTTCTTTGTATTCTTTGGTTGGGCGTATACTTTTGGTAATAAATTCTTAATTATCGAAAAAAAATCATCTTGAAGACTATTATGGTTGCAAAAATAACTCTAGCAATACGGATCTCGGAGCAGCAAATGTAGTGGTGGGCTGTCACATATTTCCTCGGCCTCTTGCAGTCTCCTTTTTGATAATCAAGTTTCTGAGCTTAGAATACTCCTCCTTTCGAATCTAGTTGCTTAAAGTTACGAATTTGAGGTAGATGTCTTGCGATGAATTAAAGGGAAGGTACTTTCTTTTTAGTTCTTTCTTAATCTTTCCCAGTTTGAATCTTCTTTTACCATCTCTTTCACGTTGTCTCTTCATGTTTTCTGAAGCTGAAACATTCTGCACATCTTTGTAGCCACAGCCTTCCCTTTTTCACGTTAGGGGAATCATAATGCACAGACATGCTCCACCATGTAATCAATTCATGAGGATCCATCCTTCCATGGTCTGGAATGTTAAATTTTGGATTGAATCTAAAGCCTTCATCATAGTTACCATGCCTCTTATAGTAATCTTCATTCTAGTAGTATTATGATCATACCTCCGTTATTAATCATAGTCTAAGTACATACATACCTTGGCTGCCTTTGAGAACCTTCAAGTTGACTAAGTTTTGCAAAAGCTCCTCATAAAAATCCATATTTTCCTCCTTGGCTGGTGACGGCTCAGCCGTATCTAGAGATCTTGTCTACAGCATCAAGCCACAGATTAGGTTGCTGCAATTCATTATGATCCATGAGCTCTGATACCACTTTGATCTGAGTTGGGACGAAGTGATGGATGATCCGAAGTTTAGGTAAGTGAAATATGGGTTTAGGGTAGTTTCTTGAGTTCAAAATGGGTTATGGGCGAATTTTGGAGATTTCTAAGTTAAGAAGGTAGATTTATGGTATATAAGGGAAAGGGTATTTTAGGAAGGTTTTAGTAGTATGGAACAGATTTGGAAAGTTTTGGTTGAGGTTGAAAATTTGGTTATGGAAAGTTTAGAGAAAAGATGAGATGGTGAGGATAGTAGAGTTTACCTGAGAGTAGTTATAAGGTTAATGAAACGATCCACTGAGATGAATGACGGAGTAGAGGCGCCACGATCAATTATGGGCGAGTTGATTGATAAGCCCAACAAGACCGCCACGAGAATCCACCTAGAGTGCCGGGAAGCCACGAACTCGTCCCTAAAGGAATCTATCAAGAGATAAGAGAACAAAAGAGAGCTCTTAAAGAAATCTGAAAAATATTATTAAAGCTTGAATTGATTTGTCAAAAGACTACATTATGGGGAGTATATATAGTCATACTTTCCTAAATCGGAAATAAACGACTTCTCTACTTTAACTAGAAAAAAACTTCTAAATTACATAAAAGCAACTCCTAAAAAACTACAAAATAAATAATGGCTTCTACAAATAAATAATGAAATCTTCTGAAAAGGATGAAACAAAATCTTGGAGCAAATCTCATAACAAATATTTCTAAAATCAATATGTGACTCCACATGAAGGTTGTCGAGTCGTACGTTTTGCTGCTCTTCCAAGGCCCGAATGAGGTCTAAAGAAAGGAGTTTTCACATGTATTCAATGCATCTTGACCTCCCGATCGATTCTTGATAATTGGTGAATTCCCAATGTTTGGTGTGTTTATAGAAGCACGCATCAAACCCTATAGTTGGAAAAAAAAGACTTGTCCTCGAGCCATCCCGTCCACCCATGTACTGTGAGCACTAAGTCGGTGACTCGACCAGTTGATATAGGGCACTAGGCTAAGGCTTTAAATCGTAGACCCCTCGGGCCGTGCTTTCCGGGTTTTGAGGAACAAGCGTGTGGCTTTACTTATCTCTTTTCTTTTTCTTTTTCTTTTGGATTTTCTTTTTCTTTTGGAAGACTCATTGGCTTTCTTTCTTAAGGAACTCTAATCTATTATGGGCCGTCAACGATGCTAAGGCCGGTGTTGTAAAGTAAAAGGAGAAAGCAGCTTCTTAGCCCATTGATGAAAACTAATGTGAACCGTGTGTGGCTAGAGAATGGTGGAGAGAGACGGGGTAATTACGGTCAAGTGACAATAACTTTCGATCGGGAATGGAACCATTCTAGCATTTGAAGTATCATCTGAGTGCTTGATTTTTCAATTCTGGAAATACAAAACCCACGCAATGATATCGACGAAAATGAGATGCAAAAGTGTAGAAAAATAGATTTGTATTATATATCAAAAATTTGAGTTTACAAAATTTTAAACTTTTACGAAAAGTAAGCAACAAGCCTCTACGTAAAGAGATTTGAGAATGCTCTCTAGAGTGGCTGCGATGGAATTCTCGTGTTCACTTTCGAGGATGACGGTGGTGGGGCGTGTGAGGTGTTGACCTGAGTGGTGGTCCTCCTTGAGCCAGGTTTCCCATCCGAAATGGAGTTGAAGTAGTTGATGGGGATTCCTTCCCGTCCCTAGGTCGGCGATCTTGGTGTTCCCGAAAGGGTTCGACTTAGGACTCGATCGTGAATCCTTTGATGTCGCCAGGACAATCCTTTGTGTCGTAGCTGCGGATCTGGGTTCTTGTGGTCAGCCGGATCTTGTAGATTCTGAATGTCAAGATGAAATACGACCGAAAGGTCAGGTCGATCTTGGAAAAGCTTGGAGCGGGTGCAGAAAGCCTTGAATGTTGAACTCTCATAAAGATGCGGTTGATGCGGATCTAGCCACCAGATCACAGTGTCCCTTGGGTTAGAAACAGGCCCAGGCTCCTAACGGGATCTGTTTGTGCGTGGCGGTAGTCAGATCTCTTCTACTGGATGCAGGGGGTGAACTTCCCTTCGCTCAGGTCGGTTTTTACGTGGGTGGGAGGTTCTGGTAAGGCTTGATGTATTAGGTTCGAGTGCGCTCGATCTCGGGTCCGTCGATCTGGAGGAAGTCATCGGTCGGGATTAGGGAAATCGTGCTGTCGGAGTGGGGGATTGTGGGATCTCTGGGGAGCTTCAACTCCCGTATTGAGTCTTTTGTTCGCGAAGTAGGGCTGTAGTGTGTCTTTGACTCAGTTGACCTCGGAGCCCTTCTATTGGATGGTAAGACGATTGTCACCCTCGGTGAGGCCCGGTGTTAGAAGGTGTGGGTTATGGGAGCGACCTTGTTGGTGGAGTTCTTTAACAAAGGCCTTCCCACACATGTGGTGAGAGTCAATTGTGGATAGGCTATGGGGCAAGCATGGGATGCACGAGATATCTACTGATGGGATGTATATTTGGGATTCGGGGGCTAGGGTGGCTCACCAGATCGGGTCTTGGAAAATGGTCCTTGGTATTTTCTTCAGTAGGCTGGAGTTATTCTTGGATTTGGAATGAGGCATGGAAATGCTCGATGCTCGGCTCCACTTCCAGTTCTATTTAGGTCGAGATTTTAACATCCCTTTGGAATCTTGGACCAGTTACTATTGGCAGATTATCTTGTGATCTTGTTGGTATTCCACTTCACCTTGACTCTACTTTGAGGCAATGCAAGTTTCACATCATTTTCGAATGTGCATTGAGGTGGGCCAGGGCTAGCAAGGTTCCTAGATCTGTTCTTTTGGACCTGGGAAATGGTAAGTTCTCAGCTATTTGACCGAAACAAAGTTCTCAACTATTAGAATCAATACCCATGGATTCTCAAAATTGTTCTGCATTGAAGACCTTTTCGCCATACGTTGAATGCCACTGCGGAAGCGAGCGGTTAAGTGCACAAGGGTATCGGGACCTGCCATCGGCTATGTGAATGGTGCGGATCTTCTCCATAGGGGGTCTGGACGCTGATAATCCCATCGGGGACCCCAATAACCTGATAAGGTTGGAACCGAAGGAATAAGGAAATATAAAGGTGCTACTAGCCATACAAGTCTGACTGGCAATACCTTTGAGTGTCTTGCTACTTGTGAGGAGGCCGGTTCGCTTGATATTGCCGTTGATCGGGATACATTCAGTTACGAGTCTCCTACCTTACTGATTGTTCCAAACTCCACTCTTGATGATGTTGTCGACCCTCTCAGTGGAGTTGGAACTACTGAGTTCCCGTGCCATCTCTACCCAAAGATTTGGCAGATTTTTCTGACTCGTCTCCTAATCGTGAAACATTTTTAAAAATATCAAGAGAATTGATGAGTTGGACTATCCGCCTTGGGCTAATTATCCAAGAAAAAGCTCAAGAAGCTGAAGAAACAACAACATCACAACCGCTATTCCTACCGAAGCGCGGTTACTAGCACTGCATATTATGGAAATCGACTAATAGTTCCTCGATGGGCGGTGTTCATACGGCTTCCCGGTGTCGATTCGTCGCTATGTTCAGGGGGTTTGCTCTCTCGCTTTGAGAGTTACCTGGTTCCTGCATCTTAAGTTGCCTGGATTATGTTTTGGTACTCCTTGCCCGGGATGTGGGCTTTGTTTTCCTCCCGCTCGCTTGAGATTGGCTGTTGTGTGGCTCATGGTTCCCCGCCTGTATGCGAGATCCTGGGCTTCGGCCGATGCCTTTTCCTAGGTTTTAGGGGAGGTGTCGTCTGCTTGTTTTTCTGAGTAGCCTTTTGGCTCGCTGTATTGTTCTTTGTTTGTTGGGGCATTGTCTCTTTGAAATAAATTCTTAACTATCCAAAAAAAAAACAAGCCTCTAAGATAACAAATCAGCTTTGCCGGGCATGTGGTACAAGTAAAACTAAAATCGTATGAACATCACTTCCAACACTAACCGGTCCCTAAGAACGGAACGAGAGTTACGGAGGAAGTGGTACCTCCTTAAATCGCTGGTCGGAGAAGGATCATCCCTCAGCCTCGGCGGGTGCTCCCTGTGCCGCCGTGAAGTAGTCGATGCCGCCGCAGCTGCTGGTCAAATCCAAGGAAGCCAGAAAAAGCCGACGGGCGGAGGAGCCGATCCCGCCGGGGAGGGATATTGAGGCCCGAGCAGGGGCATGCGTAAAGACAACCTAGAGGCCCAAGTGGCTTCAGAGCTGCATGAGGCCGGCCTCGATATGTGCTACTATGCCTCTTGCGGCGGGCTTTCATCCTCCCAAGCGTAGCCAGAGGCTGCAAATGAAGCTTAAGTGGCTGAGAATGTGCGAACCGTCTCCAAAGCAAGGAAATCCTTGGCAGAGAGGGTAATGTATCGCGGGGCGGTGGCAGGAGGCCCGCCTAGCCTATATCAGATCGAGCAAAGGCATGGGGGCTCAAGGCCTTGAGGGACAGAGGGCACGTAGCCTAAGGTGCCGATGGCCGAGCTACCGGTACCGTGACTGTGGGGCCTAAGAGACCGGAGGGGGTATCGGTGAAGTCGAGCCGACGCTCCCAGGCTCACTATAGAGACAGTCCCCGTGGACTATTATCACCCGCTTCATCCTCGTTTGATCCTGTGAGGGGAAGATGAAGGCTCGAGGCCGAGCCCGCCCATCTATCGACAGTGTGGCGGTGCCTGACACTCGACGAAGTCTAACGAGGCTCCTACTAAACCCGATGTGCTCTAGAATCTGACGTAATAGTCAAGGAAATAAAAGAGGCATGGACTCGGTGTGGGGCAGACTTCGGCGGTGGACCTTGTCCTCGAAATGAAATAAAGATGTCATAATCAGCTCTGCCGGGCTGAACCACTAGCCCTTTGAAATGCGATATAACACCTCCAAGATAGCTCCTCTCCTCTGAACAATATGCTGAAGTGTAAACATATTAGACCTCAAAATGTGGTATATCAAGCATTAACGCTGAAGGTGCCAATTAATAATATCGACCAAATCAAATAGGCCCATAGAGAGAAGCCAACCATCTCCCCGGGTCGGCTGATGGGGCCATCAAGGCAACCGGCCACGAGGACCACCGGTGTATGGAGAGCAGCTGCATGCCCAGAGGCTCATATCCCCGACGGCCGCCGATAGAAAAGTGTAGTACATTCTCGCCAGCCTCCGCGTCTAGATGTCATTGTATGAAAGAACTCGATGACCACCCGAGGATAATAGAATCGACGCAGCACCATGAACGACTCCAGATGATATCTCTGCACGAGGAGCATGGAGTCTCGGAGCTCCGGGTCTGTTGCAAATGTCGGGAGATCGTAGTACAACTTCCCATGGAAATCTCTCCCCTCGCAACAACATTCTCGGATGGGGTCGCAGGGAAGTAAGGTCGCCTCGATGATGGATGCCGAGATAGGTCCGAGCTCGACAATACCCCGACAAGGTGGTGAGGACGGAGCCCCGCTCGGCGATGACTCCCTGACCGATGTCCGCCCTCTCGTTGCGAAATTCGGCCGGCCCGATGAAGGAGCGAGTGGAGGGGCAAACCCGGTATGATATCTCTTTGGGCTGGGGCCACGCGAGAATCCCTCAGATTAGCAAAGCATAGGTCCGCACAAACAGCCTCAAGGCCTAAAGCAATGACACAGATGGGCGTGCGCAGGGCACGCTAGGCTGGGCCGCCGCTTCGCAGCCGCAGGGGCCGGCGGCAGAGTGGCCAGCAGCGGGCGCAGCCGCCTGAGGAGGTCCCGGCAGGGGAGGGGCCCAAGACCCGCCGCGGGGTCTCGAAAGAATGAGCCCTAGTCTTCGCTATCACTGGGCCCGTGAGAGCAACTAGAGAGGACGGGTTTTTCGTGAAACCCACATGAAGTGAAATGAAAATGAAAGTAAAACAAGGGTTTAAATAGGAGGGGTGTAGTGGGGAGTAGAAAAATCAATTAATACTCATTTAGTGACCACATTAATTATTTGGTTCAAAAAGATAAAAAAAAAAAAATAATGTAGAACTGAAACTGAGGGGTTATAGGGAGAAGATGAACTAGTCAAGACTCGCTGAAATTCCTGCCATAGGTTGTGAATTTTCACAACTCCGAGAAATTCTCAAAGTAAATTTGCTCCCCCTCGTTAGCTGGGAAACACCAGAACAACACAAGACCAAAATTACATAGTAGTTGCTTGAAAATAAGAAAAATCCACAAAATCCGGAAATTAAAGGATATTAATGAAAATCCTAATTTAAAAATTGAAATAAAAACAACAAAAATCTTATTAAAATTTGAGGTTTCGTTCTCAAGAGAACCAGCTCCTGTGATGTTGATAAGAGGGTCTCACGTAAATATGAGGAAGCCCTCAATGCTATAGTTATGTGTCAAGAGCTTGAGTCTCAACTTCAAGCCCTAGTTGTTACATTATGTTCTTCGTGAGCTGCAGATATGAAGGTGATCAGCGCCAAGAATCCTTTCATCAATCGCTTGGTCATTAATTCTTCTTGCAGTTTATGAATATTGTGTTTTCCTCACCGCGCCACTGGGCGTGTGCACTCTTCCGACTTATGCCCTTATCCTCGCCTTCATTTATCCTTGTTACTCAAGTGAAAACGCTGAGCCCCAGCGCAAGTCATGTCGCTGAAGGTGAGCTGCATAACCCCATTCCGCGCTTGATTATAGCATTGGCTATGGCAAAATGGCCTCCTGGCACATGATGGGCACTGTGAGTGCTCGCCATCGCTCAGATCAAGAACCACAAAATCCACCGATAATAGAAATTATCTACCTTTTACCAAGACATCCTCAACTATCCCCTTTCGCAGATTTCTCTATCGATCGATCCGCTATGATAGGGTGATGCCAGAAGCTCACCCCAAACCTAACGCTTTGGTACGTTGAGTGAAATAGGCTGACACCGCTCCCGCATCCGCCAGTTGCCTTTGTCTACGCAGGTCCCTCCAATGTCGATCGAGACGGTGGGGGATCCCCGGATCTTCAGATTTCAACAAGGTTTTGCATCGATTTATTAGAGCTGACTTGTTCAGTCAGGAAGGCCTTCTTATTAATGCTCAACCCGGGGGGGATTGCTTTCTTTCATCGAATCTTCTTTAATGAATATGTGTTCACACTCCTCTTCCTCCTGTTCTCTGGTTTTTCCCACAGGTTTGGGCATTGGTTTCTCAATTTCCTTACCACTCCTCAAAGTGATAATAGCCTGAACTTTATCCATTCTTTTTGCAGGATCGCTGGGAAAGCTTAGTTCATGCACTCCCCTAGGATTGGGCTGTGTCTGGGAGGGGAACCTGTGGCTGATTGTTCAGGCTTCTGATGAATGACTGCATGGTATCAATTTTTGATTTAGGCTTTTCAGAAGTCCATCACTCTTTGGCTCCATGGGAGCTTTCTACCTTTCTATTCTTGGGTTAACTGGGCATTGATAGTTTTCGCTTCCTCTACAAAATTCTAATTACCTTGCTCAAATTCATGATAGCTTGCTCCACAAGTGATAAGGTTGGTGGCTGCTACTTACCGAGAGGTAATCTATATTGTTGTTTGAGCAAATTTCGGGGAACATACACAGGAGGTTTAGCCTGTACATTAGTGGTTCTTCAAGTTGGGATTATAAGTGTTGCCATACTGGGCATCAGTTGGTGGTCTATTTTGGCCCACAACATCTCGTATTTTCAACCATTAAATCCCTTATCGAGGAAATTGACAATGCTCTCCTTGATGACCTGCATTGACAATTGAACATGGTTAGCTAGGCATAGGCTGCTCACACGCCTCGCACCTCCCGGTGATTTCTCTTACTCAAGTTCTTCCATCCTTCCGTTTAGGTGGACACTACTTTTTATTTTCCCCACATCCTCCGTCAAGGAAAAAATGCCTCAGCCATCGTTGGTTTCATTCTCTCTACCTCCTTAGGTTAGGCTCATCCCATCCTCGGAGGTTTCACCTAATGAGGTTCAAAAGCCATGGCTTTTATCAAGATTTTTATTTTCAAGGAAGTCCCTCCACACATGGAAGGGACATTCCATCGTAAAAGTGGTTCACCAGCATCCAGGTGTCAAAGCCATGGTGAGAGCATGCATCGATGAGCCTAAGATACCTTTCCCAAAGACTGATAAAACTTTTCACCGTCATGAGCCGCAGAAGGTGTAGATCTTCTCTTCGTGATTGTTGGTCTGATGTGGCACCGAAGAATTTTTTTCAAAAAATTCGCCCGTAGCTCACCCAAGAAGTTCTTGATGGTCCTTGGCCTTAGTGAATTAAGCCAAATTTTGGCTTTATCTTTGAGGGTCAAAGGGAAGGCTTTCAGCTTGAGCAAGTCCATATCAAATGCACCCTCCTTGAAAGTAGTGCAAACCTCCTCGAAATCCCGAATATGTGTGTATGGATTTTCATTTTCCATACCATGAAAAGTCGGGAGCAAGGGTACCAAATAAAGTCTCATTGCCACATCCTCTGCAGGGGGTATAATGCATGAGGGTGCACTCACCTCGCTGCGGGTGTATGTGATCCTCATCGACCGCTGGCATTGGTTCCCGATGAACCCCGCTCACTGTCGCCAGGTGGGGGCTCACCTGACTGTGCGTGTTAACTTACACTGCTCAATTGAGCACCTAGCCTTCCAACTGCTTCAGTGTTCTCGCCCCACGCATAAGCTGTTATGAACACACCAAAAGCAAGAGACCAACAAAAACAAGACTAACAAAGGTTATGGTTAGCTAAAATCAAAACAGGGGGTAACAGCCGCATGTTGAAGTCTCGCACAGGGGTATCGACCCAACTCATACAAGTATGCTCTAAAATTTGTCTAAGGCATAGACCACCGCCAACAATTCCTTTCTCGTAGTAGTGTAGTTCCTTTCAGGCTTCATTCAAGGTTTTGTTTGATAATAGACTACATAAGGTTTTCCACTTTCGCCTAAGAATCAAGCCCAATAGCAAGGACTACTTGCATCACACATCACCTCAAAAGGCAACTCCGCCAATTGGGTGCCTTTACTATTGAGCAAGGTCAAATGGGACTCGCCAAAGCTCTTGTGACAGTCTCTTTCCCAAGCAAATTTAGCATCTTTCTCGAGCAGCTTATAAAGGGGCTTAGCAATCTTCGAAAGTCCTTGATAAATCTCCTGTAAGAGCCTGCATGGCTAAGGAATTGCCTAATTGTTTTTACATTTGTTGGAGAAGGCAGTTTGGAAATAAGTTCAATTTTTGCTTTGTCAACTTCTTTTTTTTTTTTTGGATAATTAAGAATTTATTACCAAAAAGGGCAAAGCCCAAACAAACACTCAAGAGCATTAAACAAAGCCAAAAGGCTACCAGAGGAAACTAAAAACGGACAACACCTCCCCTAAAATTATAGGAAGAGGGCATCAGCCCGAAACAGAACCACCAAATGATCCACAACATACTAGGACCAGCATCCCACACAACAACCAAACCCCACAAACAGGGCAATCAAGCATACCTACCAGAGGTAACACAAGCCCACAACCCGGGCAAAGGAGAAAAAAAAAAAAAACAAACCATAGAACCGCCCACAACTCGGGCTCTCGCAACCACACAAACCAATGAGGGAACAGGAACATACAGCCAACCAATGGACCAACCCAATGGAACCCAATACGTACGCAGATCCGATCGTCGTAACCATCCTTCAGATCCGGAGAATACTCCACCGACTCCGAATAACAAGTATAAGGTCAACACTGTGAACCGAATCCCACAAAGAAGAGGATCCTCTACAAAGAGTCATCATTAGACCTAAAACCAACAATCCAAACACTTCCTGTATGACAAGAAACCGAGACCCCAAGACTGAGCTAAATAGCCGCGCCCAAAGAAAACCATCCACCAATTCAAGACGAGATGGACAAAGACAATAACTGAAAAAACCACATACGAAGAATAGCCCGATGCCATTCTGGGATGAGTACCAAAGAGTGACCCACATTGAGTCAATCCACCGACCCAACAACCTGTAAGAACCCAATTTGATTGTGCCTAAAATGACGCACCTGCTGACTCCGCACTAAAATACCGATCAACCAAGATGAAAAAATGCGTGGAAGACCACGGCACAATTTCATTTCTCGAAAAATGCAGTCCATTTCTACAAGAAAAGCCCATCCCGAACCAAAGAATAACTCAAAGTAGTTTTCCTCTTCAGAGAGCTCTAAACCCAGAACGATCGAGCCAACTGGAGACCCAGTCGAAATTAAGACTAGAAATCCCATCACGGCTGATAGCTCTGCTGGAAAAACAGAAACTGGCAACCATCATATTCAGGCATTACAAACCCGGTAAGAACCGTAAGGGTGCACCGTAAGCCACACTTAGATCCGCTTGGAACCATGCCCATCAATGGATCAAACTCACCGCTCGCGGACTTCCCCGGTCACCCCATCGCCATGCCTTTCGAATCGCCTTAATTGCAGAACGCCGCCTTGACCGACTGCTGTTACTCCCCAACTCGGATCCTGAGACCCATTCATGAGGAGATCGAAAACCCGCATTTGACTTCATCGGTATATCGCGGTGAGCTACGGCCGCCTCCGCTGCCGGGCCGCTCTGACACCTTCGTGAGGACCCTCACTCAGGAAACCATCGTCGCCTAGATCTGGTGCACGCGACTCCAACCCCCTTAGTTCCGGTAAGTCAGGGACCCAAGAGGAGACTCCGATCCACCCGCCAGAGAAGGAATCCGCACTGTAGTAACCTGTATCTCGACGATCGAACCGCATATTTCAAAGAAAGGTCGATTCTCGGCTACATAGCATGTTGCTTTCAACAAATAAAACTTGATCCCTTATAAAGGGATCAGAACCATGTTCCCATGTACCGTGAATCGAATTCATCGCCTATTCACGATCAAAACCGCAAGATGCACTCCACCGCACAAATATGCTCACTCGTAAGAGTTTTTCTCACAAAGAGAAACATGTTCCCTGAAAGGAAACGGATATCAAAGAAGAATCTTCGAGAGATCCTGCTCCTGCAAAGAAACGGAGATCTCACGGCCAGACCGACCGAAACTCCATAACGTAGGTGAGAGGAAACCCTTCACCCATTCCCTTCTTCCTCTTTTGGAGATTTTCTTTTTGTCAACTTCTATTCCCTTGCTAGAAATGACATGCCCTAGCACAATCCCTTGGTTCACCATAAAATGGCATTTCTCCCAGTTAAGCAACAATTTCTTTTCAATGCACCTCTGCAGGACAACTTCAAGATTAGTCAGACATTCTTCATAATCACCTCTGTATACAGTGATGTCATCCATGTATACTTCCATTATGCGCTCCACCATATCGCTGAATATACTAAGCATACATCTCTGGAAGGTGGCAAGGGCGTTGCAAAGACCAAAAGACATCCTCCTGTAAGCATAAGTTCCAAATGGACAAGTAAAGGTGGTCTTTTCTTGATCTTCTGATGTGATCTCTATTTGAAAGTACCTTGAATACCCATCCAAAAAGAAATAGAAGGTTGGCTGGAAGGGAACTAAGAAGTACAGTGAGAGATCTAAACTCCTGGGTGGAGACAAATCCACAAATTTTGTGCAACAAACAACCGCACTAAAGGATGTTTGATATGCACGGTCTCAATCGAGCCAAAGACCGCCCAAGAGGGAAAACTGAAAGTGCCTTGGTCATCGGCCGATGACAAGGCCAAAGATCGATTCCATTCACCCTCCCGAGTGAATCCTTTGCAATTGCTCAATGCAATCAGTGGTGAGAACCAATCGCAGAACACCTTGATGCATGTTCAGGTGTTTTTTTTTTTTTTTTTGGATAAGTAAGCGTTTATTTCCAAAAGGCAAAGCCCCACAACCAAAGAATACACGAGCCCAAGGCCCAAAATGTGGAAAACCGACGTAACCCTTAAAAATCGAGGGAGGCGTCAGCCTTCACAACAACCAACAACAACCAAGGACAACAAAACAAAAAAATCAAACACCCACCCACATCCCGGGCAGAGACACCACACCCCAAAGCCCAGCCCACAACCCGGGCTAAGACACCCCCGGCCCAACACAGACACGGACCCAACCAGCAACGAAACCATCAATCAACCAGAACAAAACCATCAATCAACCACATGAAACACCAATGTCAAGAATATTAAGAGGGAAGGACCATCTCTCACACATAGCTCTGTTCACTGGATTATCCACCACCTTCGAAACTTGAGATTCTCAAATGATATCATTACAAATGAGATGGAAAATAAGATCACCGGAGAATAGATATTCTCATAATCTACTATTCCATTGGTTTCACAAGTGATAAACGGTAAACCACACAATGTCAGGAGAATCAAGATTTCCTTAGCGCTTTCGAATTAACTATTTCCTTACCGAGTTCTAGAATTCCCCACACATAACCTTAAAAATTCTCAACCAAATAATGTATGAATCAAGCAACCAAAAACAAGTGATTCTTGTCTTCAACATTAGTCCGGCAAAAAACACAAGACATAGAGTTGACCAAGCCCCACCTGAGAAGCTTGTCTTGCATTACCAATCTATCCTGAATGGCCATCCAAACAATAAAAGCGATGTTCAGGTGTTGCTCAATGGGATCCGGGTTAAAGCGATGGTAGACAGTGGTGCCACGCACAATTTTGTTGCAACTAGTGAAGCCTCGAGACTCGATCTGAAACTGGTAGATGATGATAGCCGGATCAAAGTAGTGAACAGTAAGGCACAAAGGATACAGGGCATTGCCAAGGATGTCCTGCTGCAAGTTGGTGAATGGAAGGGTAAAACACCATCGTGGTGTTCCATCGATGATTTCAATCTAATCCTTGGGATTGATTTCTTCCTCAAGTCTAAGGCTGCCCTGATTCCTCATCTGGGTGGACTTATTATCTTAGAGGAGAAACAACCTTGCTTTGTGCCTTTGCCCGGGCTGTGGGCTGGTTTGTGGTTTGGTTTCTCTGCCCGGAATGGGTGTGAGTTTGGTTTTTTGTCCTTGGTTGTTGTTGGTTGTTTCCGGCTGTTGCCTTTTCCTATGTTTTTAGGGAGGTGGCCGCCCTGCCTCGCTTTTCTTTTCCCTTTGCCTTCTCGGCTCTGTATTCTTTGGTGGTGGGGCTTTGCCCTTTGGTAATAAATTCCCCACTGGTCCAAAACCCCGCTTTGTGCCTCAAAGGAAAGGAAAGGCAGAGAAGCATGGCAAGGCCGAGATGGTGTCGGCCCTTCAACTGAAGAAAGGGCTTAAAGGGGCAAGAGATATACCTCAGGGCTTTCGTGGAAACTACGAAGACATGCATGCTGATGCCCTCGACTGCGGCTGGGATACTAAAGGAATCGACATCATGCCTCCTGGTGCTGCCTAAAGAGTTGCCGCTCTCCCTAAAGACCCATTGATCGAAGATCGATTGTCGCCGTGGCCAAACCTCTCGCCAAGTCCCGCACGGACGGCCCCCTAATTGATGGAACCAAGGAAACGCTGAAAGAGTTGCTGGATAGTGGTAGCGCATCCAGCCGAGGCTCCATTTGGTGCACCCGTTCTCGCTCCAAGAAACATGATGGATCATTGCGCATGTACGATTACCGTCAAACAACCATAAAACAAGTACCCGATTCTCGCGTCGAATTGTTTTTTGGATAAATTGGCAAAGGCTAGGTACTACAAACCGACCGAGATCGGGATATCGCGCGGGCCATGGTCGCCTGGTGATGAGCAAAACCACGCGGTAACTTGTTATGGTTCATATGAATTGTAATGCCGTTTGGGCTCAAAATGCCCCTAAGAACATTCTCAGTAATTTAATGAACGATGTAATTGTCGACTTCATCTTGATGCTTTTGTAGTTGTCTATTTAGAAGACATTGTAGTGTACAACCAGACTCTAATTGGGCACGAGATGCACTTGAAAAAGGTGTTCCATCGGCTTAGGGAACACAAGCTGTATGTGAAGCCAGAGAAATGCGAGTTTGCAAGGGAGCAGATCACATTCCTGGGTCACAAAATCAGGGAAGGCCAGATTCAAATGGATGAAAGAAAGGTGCAAGCTGTGATCGATTGGCCAACCCCTACCAAAGTGATAGAGTTGCGGTCATTCCTCGGATTAGCAAACTACTACAGGAGATTCATAAAGGGGCACTCAAAGATTGTCTCTCTATTGACATATTTGCTAAAGAAAGACCGAACACGGATCGACATAGAGTGCTCCGATGGCTTTCAAAGCCTCAAACAAGCCATTCCAAAGAACCGCTTGTTCAATCCGACCTTCCTTTGAAGTTCAGGATCACATCAAGCCGACAAGGCCCTCGTGGAGTCTTGGTGCAGAAGGACACTGTGGCATTTGAGAGTCGAAACCGAATGGGGCGTAACAACGCTACTCAACGCGATGAGAAAGAAATGACAAAGAAGCAGCATCGTTCGCAACAATGGAGGCTTTACCTTCCCTGGTGGATTTACGCGGTGATGCATATCGTGGCAAACACCTTCTTCAAGACACAGAAGAAGTTGAGTGCGAGACAGGCCCGCTGGCAAGAGTTCCTAGCCGAGTTCAATTTTTTGATGGCCAGACCGGCCCAGCAGACACAACACAATGACTTTACCACCGGAAAGAGGTGGTGGCTTATATCATGACTATGTTAGAAGTCATTTCAGATTTCAATGAGCGGATCAAGAAGGCTGGAGGACTTGATGCCGGCTATGAGAAACTGAGACAGCAAGTCAAGAATGGGGAAACCAAAAAGTACTGGCTGGAAAGTGATCTCCTATTGTTCAAAGGAGGAAGGCTCTATGTTCCGATGGGCGGACTGCGGAGAGAGTTGTTGAAAGAGACCCAAGATGCTAAGTGGGCAGGCCATCCAAGGGAGGAGTGGACCATGGCATTGTTGTCCAGGTCCTATTATTGGCCAAAGATGGGTGAGGATGTATAGGCGTACGTGAAGTCTTGTTTGGTATGCCAGTTAGACAAGATCATTAAAAAGAAAAGACGAAGTGGTCAT
The DNA here is from genome assembly GCA_016808115.1 of Tetrastigma voinierianum. Taxonomy (NCBI): domain Eukaryota; kingdom Viridiplantae; phylum Streptophyta; class Magnoliopsida; order Vitales; family Vitaceae; genus Tetrastigma; species Tetrastigma voinierianum. The sequence goes on along the minus strand of JAEQBH010004529.1, from coordinate 94,697 downwards.
TGAGCCTCCCTTTATACCAGTGCCATACAAAGTGTCTCCATGGATTTCATCTCGGGATTCCCTAAGGCCCGTGAGTGCAAATCAAATCCATCTTTATCGTGGTTGATCAGTTTTCCAAGTACTTAGTATTCATGAAAGACCGAGGCATGTCCAAGAGGCAATTTAACTGCTTTTTACCATGGGTGAAACATTTCGCTTCGCCATGACATAATCCGTTGACCGGGATGCGAGATTCACGTAGATGGCTTTCTGGGTGAACTCTTCAAGCTCTTGGGTTCGGAGTTGAAGTTCTCCACCGCAAATCATCCTCAAACAGATGGCCAGACCGAGACGGCTACACAGAAAAACTGGGTGGATTTGCTTGACACCGTCGTCAGTTACAATTTGCATGTAAGTCAAAGAATGTGGATGAGCCCCCTTGAGTCGGGTTATGGTTATAGTACAAGAACCCATTTGATGTGGCAAAGTAGCGGGTTAGGGGAGACAACCCTACAGCACATCGACTAGCCATTTCCAGAGAGATGTCTGATGAGGCACCGGGAAAGCCTCGAAAGGTGCGGTTAGAAGAATGAAGAAGTATGCTGATCAACATAGACGGGCACTGGAATTTCAGATCGGGGATAAGGTGTTGTTAAAACATACTTCTCAGATCCTGAAAAAAGTGAGCAGTAAGACTCGGCAAAGAGGGCTGATCCCCAAGTTTGAGGGGCCTTTCAAGGTGATCAAGAAAGTGGGAGAAGTCGCCATAGTCAAGTTGTTCAAAGATCGGAGTCGCATCCACATTCCATGTCGGGCTTGTTCAAGCCTTATGTCAAGATGCAACTGTATGGCACAAGTAAAAACGTGTTCCCTCCTTGGGTCAGCGATGCGCTGATAAAGGTGGAAAAGATTATGAATCACGTAACTATGGGGCAGTCGAAGAATCAAGGACCGATTATCTTGTTCAGTGGAAAGGCAGTTTGGAATCAGAGGCTACATGGGGAGCGATGTAACACGTGGGCGGGGGCCAAGGGGCAAGGAAGACTGATCAAGGCTAAGTCGATGTGGGCTTCGACTTCAGCGGGAGGGGGAGGGTTTGTTACCCCCTCGGATGCCTAAGCTTGTTGGTCGGATGCAAGGGCCTCATAGGTATGCCTTAGACCTATGAGGGCACCTAATAAAACAAGGCAAACCATGGTGGTGCATGGTAAGATACGGTGGACCTTCGGTTGCCATTTCACTGCTGGTATCTGGATGAGGATTTTAAGGTTGTGTGGGAATTCTAGAATGCCGAGAAATTGGGAGAATGAATTTTTGTGGGTAACTGCTTCCAAGGGTAAATCTCTCCACTCTATTACTAAGAGGATTGCTTGGGGTGCTACTATCTACCACTTATGGAGACAACGGAATAGTAGAATTCATGAGAACATTTGTTCCCCGCCGGCGCTATTTTCCACCTCATTTGTATTGATGTTAGACTCGTAATATCGGGTTTTAAGGTTGTTGACAATCCCGCAATGTAGCGATGTGTGAGAGGTGGGCCTTCCCGCTTAATCTCCTTGGCAAATGTGGTTCGTCTACCTGACCTGTGATTGGTGGTCCTCTGATTTTTTTTTTTTTGGATAATTAAGAATTTATTACCAAAAGGGCAACGCCCAACCAAAGAATACAAGGAACAAAGGCCCGAAGCCACAATCAGTAAAGAAAACGGACAAGACTTTTATAAATATAGGAATGTGCAAATGCACTAACAACACAAACACTAAAAAACAAGCCTAAGACAAACCGGGCAAACAAGAAGCAACACAAGAAACCGCCCACAGCCCGGGCAACAAGGCCTCAACAATCACAAGTCATGCAGCCAATCTACCAGGAGATAAAATATTAAGAGGGAAGGACCATCTCACATAATGACCGCTTTTGGCTGACTATCAACAACCTTCTGAAGACCAGATATACGAAGTCTAACATCTTCACATATGAGATGAAAAATAGTATCAGCTGGAACATAGTTGTTCTCTTGAATTCTACTATTCCGATGACTCCACAAGTGGTAAATAGTAGCACCCCACGCAATCTTCCTAGTAATAGAGCATAAGGACTTTCCTTGCCGCAATTACTCATAAGACTGCTCTCCCAATTCTGATTCTGTGAGAACCCACACAACCTTAAAATCCTCAACCAAATACCGCCTTGAATTGGCAACCGAAGAATAAGTGGCTTCTCGCTTCTCCATTCCAAATTTTGGATGTAATACACAAGATATAGAGTTGATGAGACCCCACTTGAGAAGCTTATCTTGGGTAACCAATCTGTCCTGTACGGCCAACCAAACAATAAAAGCATGCCTCCTGATGGCTTGGGGAAACCAAATCGAATAGTGCCAGCTAACAACCGGCCTCTTTGGTCTAAAGTGGTCCCAGTGTAGCTTAACAAGAAAACCCTGTAAGGATCCGTCCAAGAAATGATATCCTTCTCTAGAGGCATCGACATGATAATTCCAAGTATTAACCGTTCGATAAAGAAGATTCCGTGAGATGATTCCAACGATGAAGTCCATTTCATTATCCGAGATCTAGAAAAATTCCTGATTTTGACCGAAATTACCATGTTACTGCCGTAAACACCTTTCTAAGTTTTACATTCTTCCTCTAAAAGAATTTCGGTCCCGAAATTCTCGCAGCACAAACATCACATGCGCATGTAACGGTACTATGTCATGCATGTAAACTAGTAATTTAATTATTAAACGACGTTGAATCGCTGCACTCTCATCCCTAAATAAGAAGGGATAGGTGGCTCGCATCGTGTCCTCGCGCTCCCACATTGCCTCCTATACTCCATGGTGTTGCCACAACACTTTCACTAGCCTCACCTGGGCCCAAGGTCGGCAAACCCGATCTCGCTATCCACGGCGCGACCGGTCCCTCCTCAAAGGTCCCAGGTCAACCTCAAATTCCGCCAATCCACTACACATGAGCCGGATCGTGAGTGTACTTCCCGAGCATGAAGACGGAATACCTTATGAACACCCGACATTCGGGCGGTAAAGCTAACCTAAGACGCCTACGCTGCCCCACCCTCGAGTATCTCGCGGCCCAATAAACCTCAGATAGTTTCTTCGCATTTGCCAAATCGACCAATTTGATGCAAGGTTGGGACCGTGATGGATGATCCTTAAGTTTAGGTAAGTCAAAATATGCTTGGGTGGGTAGTTTTCTGGGCCAAATAGGTTATGGACGAATTTTGGAGATTTTCTAAGTTAAGAAAGGTGAATTTATGGTATATAAGGGGAAAAGGGTATTTAGGAAGGTTTTAGTAGTATGGAACAATATTTGGAAAGTTTTGGGTTGAGGTTGAAAATTTGGTTATGGAAAGTTTAGAGAAAAGATGAGATGGTGAGGATAGTAGAGTTTGCACAAGAGTGGTTACTTACCGGGTTAATGAAACGATCCACACAAGATAGATGATGGAGTGAAGGCGCCACAATCAACTATGGACGGGTTGATTGATAAGTCGGACAAAGACTTCGCCACCAAGGAATCCACCTAGGTATGAGAAGCCACGAACTCGTCCTTAAGCATCCACCCAAGAGATAAGAGAACAAGAGAGAACTCTTAAAAAGAGAAATCTGAAAATATTTTTTTCGATACCAAGAATTTATTATCAAAGGGCAAAAACCCCACAACCAACTAAGAAATTACAAGGAACAAGGTCCCGCAAGCTAAAAGAAAAAACGGACAAAGACCTCCCTAAAATTAGAGGAAAGGGCACGTGCCTAACAACCCTCAAACACAAAGAGGCACACCACCAAAACATAATCCCACAAACCGGGCGTAAAAAGAGAAACTAAACCCATAATCCCGCCCACGCTCGCAAAGGCAAACTAAGGACCAAAATAGACAAGTCCCCAAAGAAACCGCAGGACCACCAATCATAGGTCAGATCAACCACACCGCCAAGGATGTTGCGGAAGACCACAACGCCAGTACAGCGTGATTGTCAACAACCCCTAAAAAACCGATATCTTCGAGTCTAACATCAATACAAATGAGGTGGAAAATAGCACACAACAAAATAAATTATGACTTACCATTCCGCCAATCGCGGTAGATAGTAGCACCACACAAAATTCCTCACTTGAGAACAGGCCCCTATCTCTGTCTCGGCGCAAAACACAAAAGACCTGCAGTTGCAAGGTCCCACTGAAGTTATCAGTAACACCTCGCCCCCGGATGGCCATCCACACAAAGCATGTTCTTCCTAATAGTTAAAGGAACCATCGCAGAGTGCCAGCACAACCGGCATTTTCGGGGCTCCAATATGGTACCAAGTCAGCCAATAGAGAAAACCCAGAGTGAGCAAAGGCTCAAGAGACACACATTCTACCGAGACATCAAGCCGAGCACTCAACACAACTATCTCTGATAGCAATAAGGTCTGCTGAGTTAGCGATAGGCCAGTTCCACCTACCATCATCAATAACCTCCGCCACATGGGATTCTGTGTGTCTTCCGAAGGAGGAGGGTGGCTTGGGTCTGCGTCGGATCAAAGACTCGAATGATACGAATGTTATGAAGCACGTTTGGAACCTGTTTTTAGAAGGACTCTTATGGGGCGGGCGGCGCAGAGGCACGGACACTGGTTTTGGTGCCAAACTCCTTCGATTTGTTCTGAGCCGGCGGAAATGCCGCACTGAAGATAAGATGAGACCCTTCATCAACCACAAGGTTTATAACAGAAGGGACATTCCTTTGGCATGATTCCCGAACTGCCAGTCCTCTCCTCCTCACTACGGAGATCGACAGTATGATTCCGCTTATTAAGAATAACGCCCAGCTAGGAAGCATGGGGATGGTAGGTGGAATTGGCTCATTGCGAACTCTCGCACTCCATCGAAATCAAGAACGCTTGTGTCACTATCATTTAGATGTCCTCAGAGAGGATACTGCTATTACGGACTCGCTCCATCCGGGATCTTCACGGTTTATTCTGCCCGAACCACCGGATCGAATGCCGGTGGTCCGCATTATACGATATGGTTTCCCAAGCTATCAGAGACATGCTTTTATAGTTTGTCACCATTCGTGACAGATTAGTTACACAAGATAAGCTTCTCAAATGGGGTCTGACTAACAATAATTCATGCTTTTGCCGCAAAATGCTGAAGATAGGGAATCACTTATTTTTGGTGCCATTTCACTGGCCGGGTATTTGGTTGAGAATCTAAGGTTATGTGGAAATTCCGTAATGCCGCTAAGTCGAGAATGAATTCTTGTACTGCGGTTTCTAAAGGGAAATCATTTTGTTCTATTACCAAGAGGATTGCGTGGGGTGCTACCATTTATCATTTATGGAGGCATCGGAATAGTAGAATTCACGAGAACATCTATTCTCCTGCTGACACCATTTTTCATCTCATCTGTAATGATGTTCGGTTGAGAATCTCTAGTTTCCGTATGCGGTGGACAATCCCCGTGGGAACAGCTAAGTGTGAGAGTCGTCCTTCCCGCTTCATATCTTGGTCTTGATGGTTCTCATGGTTGGGCTTGTTATTGGTTGGGTCCTTGTCACTTTTGGGTCCCGGGTTGCCTTTGCCCGGTCGCTTTTGGGTAGGTTCTTCCGGGTTGTGGAAGTGAGTTTGGTTCTTTGTTTCTCATATCACTGTTGTTGTCAGTCAAGCCACGTGGCCTTCTCCTTGTTTTCGGGAGGTTCTGTCCGTTTTTCTTTCATTTGGGCTTTGGGCTCGTGTATTCTTTGTTTGTGTGGTTTGCTTTTTGGAAATAAACGCTTAATTATCCAAAAAAAAAAAAAAAAAACCTCCGCCACATGAGCGTTTCTATGAATAGCAGAATCATATATGATCCTTTCACCATAACACGGAAGGAGAGGACCAACCGAATTCCAACAATCATGCCATAAAAAGGTCCCAACACCATTGCACACCTTGTGTTTTATGAGAGGTCTGATCCTATCCCTTAACTGAAGTAGTTTAAGCCAACTCCAGGAGCAAATTGTCGGGATTTTTACACACCAAAAATTCCCTTGTCTTAAGTACCATCTCCGAACCCAGGCCACCCATAAAGAGTCCTTTCTATAAAACAAATTCCAAATGTGTTTCATAATATTTGCATCGTTCGAATCTTTAACACGCCGAAGACCCAAACCACCCTCCTCCTTTGGGAGACAAACGGACACCCAACTGACCTTTGCACGCTGAGCATTTCCCATTTTTCCGCACTACGAAAACCGCCGAATACTGTCAATCTTAGCGACATAGTGAACTTAGTGGATAATGAAAATACCGCACTGCACACCTGAATGTTTATGCAAACTGATGCAATCAGCTGCAATCTCCCCGCATAAGATAATGATCTGCTGGTTCAAGTTTGGATCCTGGCCATGATTTTATCAAGGAGCGACTGGCAGTCACAATGGGAAAGTCTAGTAGAAATCAATGGGACTCCAAGATATTTCATAGGAAGCCTCCCCAAACTGAAGCCCGTAATGTTCAGTAAATCATTCTTAACATCATCACACCCCGCCAGCGAACATGGCGCTCTTCCTCGAACGCTCACTAGCTTCTTAAAATTTTTCAAAATCGTTGCTTCGCCCATGATAATTGATACTGACTGTCCCACCAAAGAAAAACAAAAATATCATCTGCAAAGCATAAGTGAGTTAGGTTAATTTCCTTACATTTAGGATGAAACTGAAAACCATGCCTATGGGCTGCCAGTGATTAGGATCTAGAGAAAGCTTCCATAATGAGGATGAACACACTGGGATAAGGTCCCTTGTCGGGCCCCCGTCATAGCAAGCAAAGAACCCCGCCAGCTCACCATTCACGGCCACAGAGAAGGATGGGGAGGTGATGCATGCTAGGATATATCTCATAAGGTAAGCTGGAGTACCCATTCTTGACAGGACTTCAAAGATGCAGCTCCAACTAATTGTGTCATAGGCCTTCTTGACGTCAACTTTGAGTGCACACCTAGGAGGACCATTGTCTCGATGGTAATTGATCATAATCTCTTGGGTGATAAGGATATTGTCCGTAATGCTTCGGCCTTGCACAAAAGCAGACTGAGAGTGGCTTATAATCTCAGGTAAGCACAGTTTTAACCTCGCAACAATGATCTTCGAGATGCACTTATAAATGGTATTGCAACAGGATATAGGCTATAATCGTGCATAGAACCCGGGTTAGGGACCTTTGGAACCAAAGCTAAAATTGTGCCGTTTATCTCTCTAAGCATACAACTACAGTTGAAAAAAGAAACCACAGCTTCATAAATATCCTTCCCAATACTCCACGCCTGAAGAATATAAAACCATTCAGCCCCGGCTTTGGAATCGGGCAATGAGAACATGGACTTCTGATCTCTCAAGGGTTATCTCACTATTTAAAATGTCCGCATACAAGTGGGACCACAAGAAACTTCTAGGTTATCTAAATATCCAGCATGGTCATTTAGGGACCCCAAAGACATAACAAGTTCGAAGTGGCCACAACCCGCTTGATGGCCTCCGATCATCCGTCCTGCACCCATTAGCCAAAGTAATACTTTTTATCGAATTCCTAGCATTCCGAGCTTTGACTGCTTTATGGAAGAAACTGGTGTTCTGGTCTCCAAGTTTAAGCCACTGAACTCTGGATTTCTGTTTCAGGAACCCCTCCTCAGCACAGGCTAGCTCATGGTATGACTTTAAACAATTCTTCTCATTTACCACCAGAAGGGGGTCAGTCGGATTGTTGAGCAAAGCAGATTGTGCTTGGTTGAGAGACTCTTTGGCATCCACAACCCGTTCACGCAGCTTACCAAAAGAGTGGAAGTTGAAAGACTTTAGGACGGCCTTCACTCTTTCGCATCAGGCATCACCCTACATGTGGGTGTACCATACACTTTATTTTGCCAAGCTTCTTAATTAAATCGCGGAAAGTCGTGGTCAGCCCAGTACCAAAAATTTTGAAGGGGTAGTGTTTCCTGTGACCATGGTCCAGCCTAACATTTAGGTTGGTAACCAGAGGACTATGATCCAATAAACCAAGATGGAGGACTTTCGTCATCACATTGGGAAACATATCCAAACAGCATTCATTTTGGAGGCAGCGGTCTAGCTTCCTAGCTATAAAATTTACCCCCTCTCGACGGTTCATCCATGTAAAAATGGGCCCCAAGAAAGGAACATCCGCTAGTTCGAGATTGAACAAACATCAGAAAACTGTCCACGCCCGTGTCATTCATCAAGTTACCTCCCGACTTCTCACTGACAAACCTGGTGGTGTTGAAGTCACCAATTATCAACCAAGGATTTTGGCCCACCAAGGGTTCACACCACAGAAGATGGCGCCACAGCATTCTTCTATTAATGTAGTTATTCGAGGCATAAACGACTGAGCACCAAAAGGAATAGTTACCCTTGAGAGCTGTAACGTGACATAGTATGGTAATTTACCAATTTATGGCCAAACCGTTTGCAGTAGGAGCAACATTGTGGAGCCCAAGGATACTCAATGCTTATCTTAGTGTATTTGCCATTACCCATATCCAGGAGTACAGACTTAGGAAAATCACATTCGACCCCCACCTCTACACATATCCTAGCAAAAAGATAACTCTGGATCGATTCTCTGAGGGAATCTCAAGACGAGCTGATTGCCAACAAAGACTCAGCAATGTATCCAAGGCTTATATTTGTCCAATATTCCACAGGAATATTATAGAACTTGACCCAAATTGGGATAGTGGTGAGCTGGATATTGAGCATATCCATACCTGGCTGCCATGCACGTAATATGAAAGGTCTCCCTGCAAGATTCCATGGACCGGATTCCATAACCCAATCCCGAGCACCCGGGTCCCTGAATCTAAAGAAATATAAGCCATTCTTAGTCGTGGATATATCAGGCATCTCCTTCTTGCCCCACAGTTTGTCAACCAAAGAGCGCACCACCGGGAATGGGAGACGTTTATCCGTGAATCGCTTCTAACCGCCACCGCCGATCGAGGTTTGACAACAAGCCCCATCTGGGTTTCTACACTCGCTTGAAAACGTAAGGGCCACTTGTTTTGTGTATTGAGAACGTATCTTCCAGGATTCACTGAGAGGACTCTCCTTGCCCGGGTCCCAAAATCTCCACCCAAATCACTTACCCGGTACTCCTTTGAATCATCAGCCGTGGGCCCCGCACGGATCGAGCTTCATACCCATTCGCCAATCTGCACTCCAACACCTTGTAATCGACTCCGCATCACGATCCACCTGCTTATCCGATGATGCGGTTGTCTGTGCCTTCCCACCATGGGGATGGAAGGTCTCAATCGAGCCTTTTGCGACGAATTGCCAGAGGTCAGAGCACACTGCAAGACTGGGAGGAGTACCAAGACGGCAAGCGGCCGGCTGGTTGAGCCTTTACCCGGTAGAAGCTTGAGCGCACATCCTTGACGTCGACGGCAATCCGGATCTCCGATGTGCATGCTCCGGACAAGGCCTCACCACCGTGGCCAGTTTGTAAAATCGTTCCTTCGTGGAACGGAACGAAATGGGTATCCTTTGTAATATCCACACTGTGTCACCTGGAAGCGTACCGCGTGTGGTCAACCCCCACCAGCCTTCAGCCCCCACCATCTTGTTTGTCATCCCTATGGAATCAATGCGAAGACGGCAAGTAGGTCATCTCCAAAGAGCAACATTGAGACTTGATTTCATCACAAAATCTGAAAATATTTTTTTTTTTTTTTTGGATAATTAAGCGTTTATTTCCAAAAAGCAAACCACACAACCAAAGAATACACGAGCCCAAGGCCCAAATGAAAGAAAAACGGACAGAACCTCCCCTAAAAACTAAGGAGAAGGCCACAGCCCGAAACAACCAACAACAACCAAGGACAACAAAACGAAAGACCCAAACTCACTTCCACAACCCGGAAGGAGACACCACACCCCAAAGCCCAGCCCACGCCTGCAGTGCAAAGCAAACCGTGGCCCAAAAGAGACCAGACCCAACCAACAACAAACCCATCAATCAAATCCTCAGAGAACCACTGGCACTAAAGATATGAAGGAAGGACCATCTCTCACATAGCTCTCACAGGATTGTCCACCACCTTTTGAAACTAGAGATTCTCAACCGAACATCATGTGCATTTGAGATGAAATATAGCATCAAGTGGGAGAATAGATGTTCTCATAGATTCTACTATTTCGTTGCCTCCATAAATGATAAATGGTAGCACCCCACGCAATCCTCTTGGTAATAGAACAAAAGGATTTCCCTTTAGTAGCACATACCCATAAGAATTCATTCTCCCAACTTCATTCTGTCGAATTTCCACATAACCTTAGAATTCTCAACCAAATACCGCTAGTGAAATGCACCAAAACAAGGATCTTTATCAACACGGTAATGCAAAAATGATATTAATTATTGTTAGCTCTAATTCCCATTTGAGAAGTTTGTCTTGCGTAACTAATCTGTCCTGAATGGTCAACCAAACTATAGTGTGCATGTCTCCCCGATAGCTCGGGGAAACCATATCGTGTAATGCCAGCAGACCACCGGCATTTTCGATCTAAATCAAGTTCCGTGCGACAAAACCGTGAAGATCCCGTATGAGCAAGAGTCCATATAACAATATCCTCTCTAGAGACATCTAAATGATAATTGGACAATAACTGCTTTGATTTCAATAAGGTCGCTAGAGTTCGTGACAGGTCAATTCCACCTACCATCCCCAATAACTTCGGGCCTACAAGAGCGTTATATTCTTAACAAGAGAATCATATACAATACGCCTCCATAGCAGGGAGGAGAGGACCAACCTGATTCATGAACTCGCGCCAAAGTGAATGTCCCTTACCGTTATAAACCTTGTGATTGATGAAGCGGGTCTCATCTTATCTTTCAAATGCACTTTCCGCCGCCTCCAAGAACAAATCGAAGGAGTTTTGGCACACCAAAGTGCTCTGGTTCTAACATGAACTTCCACTCCACGCCACCTAGTGTTATCCTCCTAAAAAACAGTTCCAAATGTGCTTCATAACATTCTCAGACACCCGAGTCTTTGATCCGACGTAGACTCCAAGCCACCTCTTCTTCTAAGACACACGCATCCCAATCGACCTTAGCTCGACGAGACTTCCCGGTGCTTCCGGCCCAGTCTGAAAAGTCAGTTCAATTTCGCAATTATGAATTTCGGAATAATGAACATACTGCACCAATACAACTGAATACTATGCAACACTGAACCAATAAACCTCTGAAAATATTATTAAACTTGAACTGATTTTTTTAAAGACTACATTAGGGGGGTATATATAGCCCCATACTTTCTAAATCAAAAAAGCAACTTCTACTTTAACTAGGAAAAGAAACTTTCTAAATTACAAAAAGCAACTCCTAAAAGAAAATTTTCTAAAATAAATATGGGTTCACAGAAATGACAAATTCTGTGGTGGGGTCGGGAGTTGAAGGAGGTTTGACCACAAGTGGTAGGCCCTCCCAAAAAGGTGATTCGCAGATATGGGTTCCTAAAAGAGAAACCCACAAGGAAGCAACCTCTTTGGGTGAGTTTTCTCTGAATGTGCAGAATGGGGAGGACGCGGCCGGGAGTGGACCTGCCTGAGATCGCCTCTACACCGCCGATCTCAACTATAAACTGATCTCATCGATTCTCGACATTGTCGGTCCCATATCCGATCCAAGGTTTAACTCGGGAGGTCGGGCCAGATCTGGTATGGTTCAAGCCCCGAGCTCAAACCCGTACCGATCCGACACCAGGCCCGCTCGAAGACTTCCATTGGTCACTGTGAGCCGCGCACCATCCGCCAGCACCGTGTCAGGGAAGACCGGCCCAAGGGATGGTTTCGGATGGTTATGGGTATGAGAAGGGACACCTGGGTCAGGTTGAGGCTGACTATGGTCAAATGGTGGCTAGCAATACCGCGGTAATGGTGATTTCCGGGGCGGATGAGACAGCGGCTATGGAAGGTAAAGAGCCTATGCAAAACACAAGGTCACAAGTAGAAATGGAGGATTTTAAAGGGTGGTGATTTGGATGGAAAAAGCAACACAAGAAAATCACGGAAGACAAACCATGGCTCGAAAACAAGTGGTCAACTACGCTCTTAACCACATAGTGCAAATAGAAGTTTGTTACAAATCCTCTACGGAGGCGGTGGAACTAAGGCATTGATATGTGGAAAGGTTGTTCGTGAGAATTTCTCGATAAACGACTCCCATTTCCTTCGTACAGGATCTTCAAGTTGTTATGTTAAGGCAAGCAGAGATGCCCGACATACTCACAACCGAAAATGGATTAATTTTCTTTTAGATTCGTGGACTTGGAGGCTCTGATCGCTATGGATTCCTGACCATGGCATCTTGCTGGGAGACCATTCATTTTACGTGCATGGAGACCAGGTATGGAGATGCTTAATAATTCAACTTTCATTCCAATCGTAAATTAATACACCTTTAAATATTGACACACCTGTTCTGGGCGACAAGGCACTTTGGTCCGCTTCCATCTTGATGCACTCCACCGGTGAACCGTACAAAAATTATCCTTGCTAGAATTTGTGTAGAGGTCAGTTGACCGTGAATTTCCTAAATCTATACTGACGCGGTAATGGCAATTATTCTAATATATGATCATCCGGACCCCACAATGTCGCCTTTCCGAATGCAAGCTGCTTGGCTTAAGGAAGGTCTTGTCAAATCGCTGCTATAAGGGTCCAGCAAGTACCAAAGACTAATCCCTGGAATGTTTCGCAGGTTGAGAAGGTGGCCGATGTGAAGAACGATGTGCGTGGATACGTGTAACGGTTGATATCCGATACCGTGATATAACGACGACAAAGCAGTTAAAAACAAGACGTACATGCGGATGAAAGTAATCATACTGCTACGAATGTTGATGAGGTAAGTAGGTTGGTTAATGACATTGTTAACAAACCTAAGTTACATGGTAATGCCTTTGCATGTCTAAGACATCCGAGGGAAGAGGAGACAACAAATCCAGTCGATAATTTCTTTATGATTTTTCGATTCCTCTCCTATTCCGATAATGCCTGCTGCGATAAAGAGAGAGTTGATGAGCTGGACTTCACGCCAGTGCCAATCTCTAGGAAGAAGCTCAAGAAATTAAAGAAGCGGAGTCTTGCTTCTAAGCAGGACCCAGTGGCTGGGGGGTATGTACAGCTTCCTAATGGTTAAATTTGCTTCATGGAACATAAGGGGCTTGAATGACTTCCTTTACAAAACGGTTCGTTTGCATAGAGTCCCAAACTCTTGATTTTGGCAGGTATTCTCGAAACCCTAAAAGGTGCGCATAACAAGACAAGACCAGCCATACTCTCCGGTTGGAAATTGTTTCATAATTATGATCACGCCCGCTTGGTGACTTGATCGCGGGAAACCCCAGCAGACATAAGGTGAGCATTGATGTTATCCATTCAATGGACCAGGCAATACTTTGTCATGTTACTGCTATCAAGGACAATCTTTCATTTTGGTGCTCGGCCGTATATGCTTCGAATAACTACATGGAAAGAAGAGTGCTGTGGCGTCATCTTCAATGGTGTGAACCCGTGGTAGGCAAAAATCCATGGTTCGTTATCGGTGATTTCAACACCACCAGATTTGTCAATGAGAAGTCTGGGGGGCAACATGGCTCGTGATTTGGCAATGGTGGATTTTCGCGAGTGTCCGGCTCAACTTGAATTAGATGATGTCTCCTTCATGGGACCCATATTTACGTGGATGAACCGGCAAGAGGGGGAGAATTTCATAGCTAGGAAGCTGGATCGTCATTTTCAAATGAATGTTGCTCGACATATTTCCAATGCATTAATGGAAGTTCAGCACCCTGGGTTATCTGATCATTGCCCTCTGGTCACAAGTTTGAATATTAGCCCGGTTCTGAGCCACAGGAAAAAATTCCCCTTTAAGTTTTTTAATTCGGGGTTGACCACCCCGCTTCTCGGGATCATGAAGGTAGCTTGGGAAAGGTGAAGTGCTCGTACCCTGCGCATTGACGTTAAATGAAAAGGTGCAAAAGCATCCCTAGGCGCGAACTTCCATTCATATGGTAAGTTGCGTGAACGTGTTGTGGAAGCCAAGGAGAACTTGAACCAGGCCCAAAATGCTGTGATCGAATAGCCATCTGATCACGTGCTGGTGGAAAATGAGAGGAAGTATTTAAAGAGATACCACAGATCTAGCCTATGCAGGAGGGCTTCTTAAAACAGAACGAGTACAAAGGGCTCGCCAAACTTGAGATCGTATCACGAGGTTTTACCATGTGCTTCGCCAAAGCTCGGAATGCACGGAGTGCGATAAAAGTCATAACTTCCGGAGATGGATGCAGAATTGATGACCCGGAGGCCATCAAAGAGGAAGCTTTTGGTTTTTTCACGAATGTATTATGCTCTGATGGTCCTTCTTTTGACCAAGAATACATGGACAATGGTGTGGTCTCACACTGGTCTACGCAAAGACCGACATTTTAAAGGGTGAAATTACTCGCGAGGAGATCAAAAAGGCCATGTTCTCTTATCGAAGGAAAATGAAGCCCCGCCCGGTTTTGGTTTCTCATCCCTTTTTCAAGGTCACATGTCTATCATCGGGAGGATGTAGTTGAGGCAGTGACTTCTTTCTTCAAATCTGGTAGGCTTCTTCAGAGACTGCACGCTATTGCTTTGTGCCTATAACCTAATCCCGAGACTATGAATGATTATAGACCAATCTCTCGTTGTAACACCATGTATAAATGCATTTCGAAGATTATACCATGTAGGTTTAAACAATGCACTCGATATAATAAGTCCTTCTCGCCGCCTGTAGTAATATCGAGTATTGTCAGATAATATCCTTATCACCCAAGAGCTAATGGTCAACTATCACTCGAAACAAGGCCTCCTAGGTGTGCTCTAAAAGTTGACATTAAGAAGGCATATGACATAATTAACTGGAGCTGTATTTTGGGTATTTTAGACAGCATGGGAACACCTACATTTCTGATGGATTGTATGAATGCATCTCTACCCTACATTCTCTCAGACGGAAATGGTGAGCTAGCGGATTTTTTGCACAGCAAGCCAAGGTGAGACAAGGGGATCCCACTTTCTCTCGCTTTTATTTATCACACATGAGGCCCTTTCTGTAAGTCATTATCGCCGCCCATACTAGGATTTTCGCCCATCCTAATGCAGGAACAGCCTAACCCATCTAAGCTTTGCGGATGATATTTTCCTTTTCCGAGGGACAAATCCTGTACAAGTTATGATGGGCGAAGTTGGTAAAGTTTGAGGCTCGGGCTGCAAGTAAACAAGGTGAAGAGTGCCATTTTCATGGCTTGATAAGCGATGACATTAAGAATGATTTATTGAACACCACAGATTCGGGGTTTGGGGAGGTTTCCAGAAAACATCTGGTCCCTCTTGATCTCAACTAGACCTTTCCCATTCCGACCGCCACCACATCGATGTACTCGCGTAATTCATTCGTGGACAAGGTGGCGTTATCATGCGTGGAAGGGTGCACTGATTGGTTCGCTTGTATATACGCCAGCATTGGTGCAAATTTCGCTTATAATCTCGAATTCACAATTGCTAAGATTGAACAAGCTTTTCAAAGCTTCCTTCGTCCAAAAATTGGGAATTTCATCGAGCCAAGATCGGGAGCCTGCTTGTCTCCGAAGGAGTGAGGGCGCTCGCATGCCGATCAAAGATTCGAATGATGCAAATGTTATGAAACACATTTGGAATCTTTTTTATAGTAAGGACTCATTATGGGTCGCATGGGTGCGGAGAAGGTATATGAGAAGCGGGAGCCTGTGGTGTGCTAAAATCCCTTCGGTTTGCTCGTGGAGCCGCGAAAATTGCTTCAGCCGAGAGATGATCAGGCCCTTCATCAAACACAAGGTGCACAAATGGTAAGGGACTTTATGGCATGACTGAACCCGGTTGGCCCTCTACCACATTATGGAGACCGTGATCATATATGATTCAAATTATTCATAATGCTCGTGGTAGTCGAGGTTGATGGTGGTGTGTGGAATCGGCCAATCGCGAAAACCGCAGAAATCTTATCGCTATCAAGAATAGTTGTACCAACTATAGCCTTGATGACTTAGAGAGGATTTATCTCGTATACACCTGCTTTCCGGGGGAATTCACCGTGAACTCATTGAACAATGTTAGACTAGTTAGGCTGGTGGTCAATCGCACTATACGATTTTGGTTTCGCCATCGAGACATGCACCATCGCTTATCGCTATTCGTGATATGATTGCTATGCAAGATAAGCCGGCATGACCGACTCTATATCGTGGTGTTTTCGCCTGACTAATGTGGAAGATGAACCACTTGTTTTTGGCTACAATTCACCGGCCGGTATCCGTTGAGAGTTTTGCTACATGCGGGAATTCTAGAACTCCACCAATCGAGAATGAGTTCTTATGGGTAATTGCTACCAAAGGGAAACTGGCTGTTCGTATCACCAAGAGGATTGCATGGTGCGCCATTTATCACTTGTGGAGACAGCGGAATAGTAGAATTTATGAAAATATTTATTATCCAGCTGATGTTATTTTTCATCTCATTCGTAACGATGTCAGGCTGAGAATCTCAAGTTTCCAGAAGGTGGTGGATAATCTAGTGAATGAGCTATGAGAGATGGTCCTTCCCTCTTAATATTCTCGACATCGGGTGTTTCATTTGGTCATCGATGGTTTCGCTGCTGGTCGGGTCCTTATCCGCGCTCGGGCCTCGTATGTCTTAGCCTGGCCGCGCCAAGCCAGGTTTGGTGACTCTACCCGGATGTGGGTGGGTGTCTGCTTGTTTTGTTTTTGCTATCCTTGGGCCTGTTGTTGGTTGTTTTGGGCCTGCCTCCTTCGCCAGGAGGTTCATCCGTTCTTTTTCTCTCTCGTACTCGGGGCTCTCGGTCCTGTATTCTTTTCGTCGCGGGCCATTGAAATAAATAAAGCATTTATCCAAAAAAAAAATATTGGAGCAAATATTTCTCAGTGTTGAAATACAACGTAATCATAAAACAAATTCTTAAGAAGATCCTCAGGAAATCTCTTCTAAAATCAATATGGTGGCTCCACATCAAGGGTTTTTTTTTTCGACATAACCAGGTGACGGCCCGCTATACGCATCCCCATAATCCCTCAGCCCCTGAGAATCGATCGGTGTTCCCGCATACTCGGGAATTTCAATGTCCCTGGAGACTCGAACCTCGGGATCCGCCGTGATTTTTTGCAGGAAAGGCGCCGCCCTAGCTAACCGGAAGCCCTCGTGAGGGATCACATCGTGGCTCGTCTGGGAACCACCACGTTTTCGCTTTCCAAGGCCCAAACGAGGCCCAAAATAGAGTTTTCACATGTATTCAATGCGGCCTTGACCTCCTAACTAATACCTCACTAGCCGGACCCTTACCGTACCCGGTGTGTTTATAGAAGCTCCTCGCATCACCCATAGCTGAAAAAGATTTCATTCTCAAGTCTTCACCGCGATAAGCCCTCAAGTCTCAATATCAACATCGGAGAAATTTCATTCGTCAAGCAACCCAACTCAGAGGCACTTCTCTCCACCCTCATAAATCTTGAAAGGGCCATCTACCCTTGGTCGAGCTTCCTTCCAAACTTTCCTGGAAACTCCCATCCCGCGGTTGGTGTACCCAAACCAATTCGCTAACCTCAAACTCAACATACTTGGTGTGGTTCATTTCGCTTTCTTTCAACATATTTGGCATTCTTCTTCTCACCTTCAAGCTAACTTCTTCATGCAACTTTGGACCTCTTTCGCTCTAACTCAAGATTCCACTAAATTGTCAATAGTCTACGTGGTGCTAATTCCATGGTCCAATCTACGTAGTCCAAAGACTACCTCAAATGGGCTTTTCCCCATCAGCTTCTATGCATGGACCTATTGTGCAAACTCAATTTGGGTAGAATCAAATCCCATTGTTTCACGTTCTTTCCCACATAGCTCTTTAGCAAATTTCCCAAGCTCACAGGCACCCCTGGTCAATTCATCAAGCCTGGAGGGTGATAAGAGGTACCGAACACTCAAAGAAGTCCCCAATTTCCTCCACGTAGTTCTGCAGTGACTAAGAAACTTAGAGTCTCGACCAAACCATAGTCTTCGGAATACCAGCAGACTATCACCCTTTTGCTACAAGTCGGCAACATGCGAAGCGTCATTAGATTTGTCGCGATGGTACAAAAGTGAGCCATCTTTGAAAAATCCGTCAACGACCACCGTAATCGCAAATCTTTGTTTCTTTCTTTTCGTGTTCTAGGCAACTCCAAAACAAAATCCAAGCTTACTCCCTCCTCCCATGGCATACTTGAATTGGCAAATGGTATATAGTCCCGCATTGCTTCCACGAGTTTTAGCCATCATGCACACAACACACTTCTGACAAATCTAGTTAAATGTCTTTCTCTAGCTTAGCCAAAAGAAGCTCGGGCTTTCACTGTAGCTAAGGTTTTTGCTTCACCAAACTGTCCTTCTAATACTCCACCATGCAACTTATCCAGAATACTCAATCTCAAGGAATAAGACGGGATGCATAGAGTGTTTCCTTTGAAGAGAAAACCATCCACCCTTACAAAACCCTTGAAAGGCTTGTCGGGCAAAGATACCTTTCCGGTATTTCACCAAAATCACATCCTCCTCGCCAGATAGCTCTTTCAACACATCGAATCCAACTACTGACTCAGCATGGAAGTCACTACAGTGGCATGTCTCCTACTCAAGGCATCCGCAATTAAACGTTATGAACACCCGCTTTATGCTTGATTGTGAAGTTGTACGCTGTAAGAATTCCACCCATGTCGCATGTCTTCGATTCAACTCTTCCAGGTCGTGGCTGGATGGCTTAGTCCTCGTGATCCGAGAAGCACAAATGGCTTGTAAAGCAAAGTATTGACCTTAATGAAATAAAGCTCTATGACAAGATAGAACCCTCATTCATGCAGAGTACTTCCTTTGCCTTCTCATTTAACTTCACTCAAAGAAAGCGATGGGTCTTCCTTCACCTAAGGACAAGACCAATCATCCCCAACTTGAGATGCATCACACCTACTTCTCAAGACTTTGTTGAAATCGTAAACCAAACACGGGGCTTCGCTACTTTCTTCTTAATCAACTCCTCGAAGCTTTCTCTCTAAGAACACTAGTCCACTTGAATTTGTCTCCCTTTGGGTTACTCCGCCACAGAGCCATTATAGAGCTAACCACCGAATAAATCTCCTATAAAAGAGAGACTAGCCCATGAAAATCCTCTCACATCATGTGGATCGAGCCAGAGTCACACCAAATCGCTCTATCTTGCTTCTAGCCCATCTCAATTCCATCTTAGTAACCACATAACCAAGAAATATGATTCTGTCACATGGGTCACATCTTCTTCGTCTACAAATAATCGGCTGCCTCCCTTAGAATAGAGAACAATTACCTTAAATGCTCCAAGTGATGCACGAATTTTTGCTATAGATCAAAATATCATCAAAGTATAACACTACAAAAATTTCCAATGCATGGCTTAAGGATATGATCCATAAACCTCATAAAAGTGCTAAAGGCATCGGATAGTCCAAATGGCATCACCATCCACTCATAGAGTCCATCTCGAGTTTTAAAGGCCGCCTTCCATTCATCTCCTTCCCTCATATCACGAATATATGATGGTATCCGCTCCTCAACAATCTTCGAAAAGATGGACGCACCATGGGAAGTCGATCCAAAGAAATCATCGAAGTCTTGAATGGGAAATCGATATATCAATAGGTAATCTCGTTGATCATTCCACTATCAACACACATCCCTCCAAGATCCTTCTTTGGTACTACAGTATGAACCGCACAAGGGCTCTTACTCAATAAGCCCTTTGTCGAAAGCAACTCATCAACTCGTTTCTGTGTGCTCTTCATGTTCTTAAGTAGACTCATCCCATAGCCTAGCTTATCGGGCAAACGTAATCCTCGGCACGCAGGTCTACTCTTGATATTGAATATCTTCTCATGTGGGGCAAACCCCAGCATGGAATCGCCTCAGTACATCAACAAATTCGCCAAAATCGTCTACTGGGGATCTTTCTCACTCTCTGCCTTCATTAGCAACCAAGGCCATCACATTCGAACCGGGCCTTCCGATTTCTTTCTCCAACTCCTGATGGACAACAAAGAATTTTGCTCACGGTTTGAGGTCGGAGCACCCCTAAGCCAACTAAGTGCCAGCTACTGCGGCCATCCTCGTTTTAATGTAAGTGTTCTCGGGGCCATCATAAATGACCGCTTCATCATACCGGGCTTACCGGCCTCCCGCGCTAGGGCACAAACATCCATTGGAACAACATCACACCATACTTCGTCCCGTAGTGCTTTCCAATTGTGCAGACAAGGCACCTATGTTTTTACCTCTCGATATCATCAATACCTTCAGTTTACTTAAGCTTCTATGCGGTTTCGAATGTGGATCCATCTTCAAATCAAGCTTTGCACCATCTCCAAGGAAACACAATTCGAAGCTCCTAATTATCATCAATAACCAACAAACCCTGTCCTTAGATGTGCACCTTGTGTGAAAGACATCGATTCATAATCCTAATTCTCCTCACTAAAAATGGCCCTATCTTAAGATTCCTTCAACAACTTAAGGAAGTCCCATGGCTCAGCATAGTAAGTTCATCCTTATCTTCATGATCGATTCAATTGCCTCTTCTCGACATCTTCTTTCCTCAGCTTCATATTCTTCAATTAGGGCAAATCCACCGCTCTGGGTTAGGACATCTCGTAGTTTCATATGCCCAACCAAGTGGCATTTAAAGCAATCGCCTGACTTGGGGAGGCAGACTCTCACGTGGCTTGTGCACTTCACCTTTACTGTGTGTTTAAGGGTGGTTTTAGCACTACTAGGGACCCCCTTGAAGCTCTAATTCTTTGATGACCTCTTTAATCCATTCGTAGTAAAACCCCCATACTTGCTAGAGAGCCTCAACTTTATAAGCTTATCACATCTTCAAGAGTATTATATGGTCGCACTGGAATAGTTTTAGAGCCTCAACCTCAACCACAAGGTAGCAGGCTATGGACCAAGCCCTCACCCTCTGCAATCTCCTTGATCATCAAATCTTCAAACTCAGCCACCACTCCTCCACAAATATTCTCTCCTTCAAAATCGACTTTGAGAAGTGATATTCATGATAGCGGAAAGGAAGATACTTTCTTACTCTTTTCTTCATCTTTTCCCAAGTTTCAACCTCTTCTCACACCCTCCGACGCGCCTCTTTAAATTCCTTCCAACTCGTGCAGCCAGCTTCAAGATCTCACAGCCCCTCACCACCTTTGCCTCAGATCATAATATTCAAAGACACGCTCGATCCAGAGTTAAGCCAATCCAGCAGTCATCGCCATTTTACCCTTCCCAAATTCCGAAGAATATCAAACTGATCGAACTGTGAACTTTCATCACATTACGTTTCATAGTAATCATCATCGCGTATCGATCTTCATACCTTCCTCCATAATCATGTTCCCTCAATGCTTGTCTCAGCTCCCTCCGAGTCCCTGTATCACTAGCAACCTGATGATACCCAGATCTGGGACACCCTGCAGCACAAGCCCCGTCTCAATCATCAAACAAATCCTCAACTGAGGAAGGGGTACTTGTTCTTCATCGTTATTTCATTTAACTTTCTGCTATCCACACATAACCCGTAGCGTCCATCTTTTCTCAATGGACAATACCGAGCACTCGCAGACTGTAATGATGAACTCCTTTACTCCCGCACTCGCAATGAAACAACTCCTGCCTCAACCGAGCCATTACTGACGTGAGGCCATTGAAACAGATCTGTGATAGGATACAAATCGATGGAGAATTCCATCTCTATGGGGAGGTAATCCCGGCAACTCATCGCAGAAATACATCAAGAAAGTGACACACTCAGGATACAATCACTTCCTACCTTCCTTTACTTCCCGTACAAGAAAAGGAAGTGTCGGCCCCCATTCTTTTCTCAACCACTTTTTCCCATCTCTATCAATGAACGTAGTTTGACCACCCCCTAGATCCATAGAAGTCGACACGTGGACCCACAACCAACTGTCACCTTCTTTGAAAACAAAGTCAGTGATCCATGATGTGGCCAACCAATCCATTCCCACAATCACGCCAAACATCTGCCAATGGGGAGTACTAAGTCAATCACGACTTCGTATCCCCAACATTCAACACACAACAATCGTGATCCCCACTTAAGTTTCCATCATGCCACCCATAGGTGTTCGAACAAACAAAGGGACAAGAGAGTGCAATCTCTAAGTCCAAAATGGAAGCAAAAGAAGTAGACATAAATGAACGGGATGCACCCGAATCAAACAACACATGTGCCCACCAAGTGCTATAACACAAAACCATACCTTCCACTAGCACACTAGGCTCTGGATCCCGAGCTGCCATAGCAAAAACTCTACTCTGAGACCCGCCCAAAAAGCAGATGCAGCCTTTCCCTTTCGATCTCTCCCCGAGGTCGCCCTCCCTCTCAACACGCGACGTGGAGCCACCGCCTAAACCGCCTCGAGGAGGCCGGGTGTTCATTGGCCGAATCTCAGTGGCACCACTTCCTCGAAGTGTCCTCGCCGCACCACACTCATAACAAGTCCGGCAGGCCCCATGTCCCAATCAGACTCCCACCGCTTCGCCTCGTTGTACGGGTAATCGTCGTGACCGCTCCATCCTCGCGCTAAATTTCCTCTTATCCTCGACCCGGTCACCAAACTGGAATTCTTATTTCTTTCCTTCTTCACCTCAAGCTTCTCCTCTCAATAATCGGGGGTGGCTCGTGCCACCACTCACCGTAGGTGCGAAGCATGAGTGAGCCACCCGACCCGACCAGCCCGCCAAACCCTCCGAATCGCCGGCTCATCCGCCGCTGCCACCACACGTGCATACCCCGACAATAGAGTAAATCGGAGGCATACTGGGCTACAAGCCATAGCTCCCTCGTGCACAAACTCCGATCTTTCGGGCCTCCTCATGGCCTCTCGTGAGCATCACCCGCCGGGCAGTAACTCGATCCGAATCACCCTACGCAGGCACATCACGGGTGTTCTGGAACCATATCCCAAACAACCGGCCACCCGGCCCCTCAACATAAAGGACGCCAGAGAAACCCTCCACTCCCCAGTGACTCCAAGACATCCGTAATCTTCTACTTTAGCCAATGCCTCACCCTTCAAGGAAACTGACACACCACCTCGAAACACCTGCAATAAGTGCCTTGAAATCTCATCAACCTCACGTCCATCTTCTCCTAATGACCCGAGGTAACGCCATGCCTTCTCCAAATTTCCATCCCTTGAACTCGTGAAGCAGGATCTCGCCAGTCGCCCGCCGACACTTTGTCGCCTACTCCTTCTTCCTCATTCATTGTCTATATAAGAAAATAGAGAATCGGGCTACTTATCTACAATGCGTCATGGTACAAGAACCATGAAATAACTCCTCGGTTGTTCTCAACATCAATTCATTATAGCAATGCAATCTTTACCGCTATTGACATAACTGTCTTACCCGATTCATAACAATTGCACATGGTATAAGAATCATTACACACTAGCCAAATACTATGGCAAAAATCCATACAAGCATTATAATATCTAAACTCATTATATAATGCTTGCAATCACACCAACATGTTATCACATAGTCTCATGTAAACATGTTATCATAAAATACCCTTCACTAGCTGTCACTTCTAAGAAGCCTTATGCCATGTATGAAAATCATATCATCACCCAATAGCACAATCCTAGAAATAAAAACCAAAGCTCTCACTATCATAGCTTAAAGTGTGCTTAGGAATCCTTTTCAGGTACCTATTGAATTTTCCCGAATCCCCATGCTGCATCGTACTCAAAGCCAAGGCACTCAAGCTAGTGCAATGAGCTTGTCATTCCGATCTCCACCGGCAGATTTATGTTACTATTTTACTACCTGATTTTTTTTTCACAACTCAGTCTAAACTCCACTTAGAAAGTAATCACTTGAAACGAATAAAACACTACCCGTGTATCCAAACATACACATATCTATTAGTTAATTCCTCAATGTACCCAAAACTATATACTTACACTTTGATCAAAACAATAGATTACACAAAAGTCCAGAAATTCATGGTTCCACAAGCCAAATATACAACGTATCCACAAAAGATACTAACTATTCAAATAATATACGCAGGGAATATCCACATAACACTAAATATATATCGTGTATGTCAACCACCAACAAGCTAAGGTCGTTACTGCCAAACTTCCATCCTCAAAACACCGGCAGTCCAATCCTTCATGTCATGCGGGTTCAGGACCAAGATCTAAGGTGGAGGGAAATAATGGGGGTGAGTTCGACAACTCAGTAGTGAATCCCATAACAAGCCATGCTCATAAAAACATTTCTTTTTTTTGGATAATTAAGAATTTATTACCAAAGGGGCAACGCCCAACCAAAGAATACAATGAACTGAGGCCCGAGGCCACAAACTGGGCAAAGAAAAACCCGACAAAGACCTCCCTAAAAATATAGGAACAGCAACCCGAACAACACAAAGCCACCAACAAAACACAAGCCCACAACCGCAAAAAGAACAACACAAAACTCGCCACAACCCGAAAGCAAGGCAACAAGGCCCCAACAATCACAAATCAAGCATCCAACCTACCGTATAAAATATTAATAAAAGGACTATCTCACACATTGATCCGCTTGCGTGACTATCAACAACCTTCGGGAGACCGTAAATACTAAGTCTAACATCATCACAAATGAGGTGAAAATAGTATCACCGGAGTATTGTTCTCATGAATTTACTATTCGATGACCCCACAAGCGGTAGATAGTAGCACCCCACGCAATCTTCCTCGTATCAGCCGAAGGACTTTCCCTTGCTGGCAATTACCCATAAGAATTCGTTCTCCCAATTCTGAGTTCTAGAGACCCCAATAATAACCATAAATCCTCTCGCCAAATACCAAATGTGAAATGGCAACCGAAGAATAAGTGGTTCCCGTCTTCAACATTAGCAATTAATTTCTAAAAGGAATTGACAAAATACACAAGATATAGCCGATGAGACCCCGACTGCGCTACGTTAGGGTCGAGCTAAAATCAACAAAATTTATATACACCTGTTCTCACACGTCGTAGTCGTTACCGCAAGATAAAGGGTTCAGTGGTCGAACACTGGGATGGCTTTCATCCTAAAAATGCTCGCATAAGCACCAAGGTAAGGCTTTCTATTCGGGACTTTTGGAATCGGGGTTTCAAAAAATGCTGGGAATGGTTTGAAAACTGAGAATTGTAAAAACTGAAAGTAAAAGGTGAAAAGTTAACTTTGAAAATTTAGGTCACTAACTTGGCAAGTTAGTGGCAAACAAGTGTCCTGGTTTTATCCGCTGCTATGACATGCAACCTATACCCGCGGCATAACCGGATCTATTTAACTAGCAACCTCACCCATGAAACAACTCCTATTTGAGTCAATACGTAGCATGCGCTACGGGCCTTTATCGCTTAAAAACCCTTAACATTTAATTCAATATCATCTCGTGAGGCTCGTAAAGACCATCTTAAAGAATCACGCTCCCAAATAATGGAGAGTATTTATTTCAAATCAATAACATTAAATGCTATGCAACCCTACTTGCAAAAAAACCTAACATATAAATATCATTTAGAGGCTCAGAAGAGCTTTCATCTAAAGAATCACAAGACTTCTCTCACTCGACATGCACTGATTCTAAAGCATGGAGAGTATTGGCCAAATTAATGACATTCAATGTTATGCAACCATGTTTTGAGAATATAAGGGTCATAAATACACTACATGTAGCTTTTAGTACAAGAGACAACATGCATATGCACCCCACCACCAAAATAGCTTCCTTCCTCTTCAAAGAGGAGGCTTGGGCTCAAGCATCTCTGAGTCAGCCACCCTCAAGAGGGTGCTCGCAATGAAAGAGAGCAGGGAGAGAGGAAGAGAGAAAAAGCAAACCTAAAATAAAAGACTTTATTTACAAAATGAAAACTTACAAAAATATCTTCTTCCTTCCCCCAAAATTGTTCTTCACTGTTTTTTTTTTTTTCGATAAGCAAGAATTTATTCCAAGTAAAAGCGGCAAAGCCCAACAACAACCACGACGTAACAAGGAGCCCCGAGGTCCCGGGGCAAGAATCTCGAAAAACTGACAAAGACTCTCCCTGTATCAGAAAAGGGCAATTGTACTCTAAACAATACACACCAAATTCTGCCGCTAGGACATGCCCCACCGAAGCTAGGGAAAACCGAAGAGAATACGAAAGCCTACCCCCCCAAGAAGCGAGTGGCGCACCAACTACAACACCATCAACAACAAACTATCCTCACTCAAATAACAAACAACCAACCAAAGAGCTGGGCCCACATCCCGGCAGCGAAGTGAAAAACCGACCTCGCCCACAACCCGCATACAAAGGCAACCAAAGATCATTACAGAACGACCCACATCCATGGCAAAGGTACCAAACCAATCAAGGGAAACCCAATGAAAACCGAATGCCCCACAAACTGGCACAAGGGACCGAGATCACCGTAGCATCCGCCGAAAATCCAACATGGCACCGAATTTGCTTTTACAAACAATTAAGGCTCTATGTCTAGTCATCACTCTCCCTGACGGACGACACCAAGCACCTATGTACCCGGAACCCCTTGCACAAGATCCGACAATGGACTTAGCTACGCTGGAAACATCACCTCCAAGGCTGGGCGCGGATTGAAACCCCGTTGGATGACATTGGCGTAACGACATCTGGACCAGCCGTGAGAGCGCATCCCATGTGATCTCGAGAGGTAAGGACAAGAATCGGCACCCGCCGCAACAGCTCGCCTCGCCACACCGTGACCGGCGGAAGTCGCCATCGCCGCAGCGCCATCGCATCTGCCGCTTTCTCGCCGCTGCGATAACGGAGCTGCATTTCCGCGATATCGTTGACTCGGATCAGCATAAGCGCCGATGACGCTCTACCCGTAGTGACATTGGCCCGGGCCAGACAGAAGGCACTTCCTTCGATGACTCCGATTCACCCACCCGAGGAGCCGCGCTTACCATCAAGATCCAAATTAAGGCACCTAATCGGCGGTGACCGGCCAAAGAATCGCTTGATCCGTCGTATCTAAAATGGCGCCGATCGAACCCGAGGCGCGAGTAACACCGAGATCGCCTTAGCACTATAACCCCGTCCCGTGACGTGAACAGGACGCCCATCTCGCATCCGATCGAACCGGCACCGGCGCCGTAACTTCGTAGATCCGCCGCAGATATCATGCGCAACAACCATCGATCGCACGCATCGGCTGGCCACCGCCAGAACGCAGATCGAGGTAATCGCCACGCGACGCCAATATCGTTATTCGCGCTCCTTCGGGAAAGCACGACATATGCTACCTGCGTGAAATACACCCGCTTGGCCCTCACCTCTCGAGGGAGATCCATCACGGCTCACTTTTTGGGGCAAACCAAGGGGAACCCGATTATGGTTACCCTCGGGCCAGCTTAACCCCCACCGCATCCGAACCCCTTCAAACCTCGAATAATCCATGAAGACGCAGACGTTGCTCTCAACAAAATCATGATCCTTTGAAAGTGCGGATCGTAACCATGTTCCTCGCACTGCAGTAGAACTCCGAAGACTCCATCGCCGATTCGATCAAAAATTCCAAGTAAAAATGCTCCTTACCATAATTATGCTCCTTGGAAAGGGATCGAAAGCTGACCATAAACAAGTTCCCTCAAAAGTGGAACGGATATCGTTAAGAAATCCTCGAGAAAGACCAAGTTCCCTTGCAAAGGATCTGAGATCTCTGTCGTGATCCGACTGAAACCCATAACGAGGGAGAGAGGGGGAAACCCCTTCACCCATTGTACCTACCTTCAATTGTTCTCCTCCTCCTTTTTAGTTACAAAACAAGAGGGGCTTATATAGGCCTCCTCAAGGTATGAAAATACCAAAAAACCTATGAAATCGCTAATATAAGACAATTACAATGACACCAAGTTCGAGGCATTGGGCATTAATTACAAAACATGACGAGGCATCAACAACAAATTTCACAGTCAAGAATTTCCGCTAATTAGCGAAAATCAACAAAGTCTAATAAAATAAGAAATTTCGCTGTAGGTATCATAGCTAGCTAAATTCGCGTAAGCTAGCGCAAATGTGAGTAGTTTTAAAATCAATTATTTTCTCGCTAAGGAACAAGGCTAGCGAAATTGAGCGGTCTAGTTAGTTCCTCGCATTTTCGCTCAGCCGCGAAATTCGCTATTTTAGCGAAAATTTTCAAGTAGCTTCAGCGAAAATTCCAAAGATTGCTGATCCTTCACGCTTCATCCCGCCTTCAACTGCAGATCGTGAATTTTTCTTCACTTTGCCTTTGTTTCATTGACTGGTCAAGGATGGCCGAGACTTGAATTCCAACTTCATGATTCATCCTTTATATTGAGATCAACTCCAAAAAGTGTGCAAAAGCTCTACAAACAACCAAAAATACCCTCTAAATGGCATAAGTTACTAAGAAGACTAACACTTCAATTGGTATAAATGACATGATTAATGCAAAGCACTCAAAACCTATCAATACGGTTCAAAACGCACTGGGGCATTAATCACACCCCAACCTAAACGCTTCTTGCTAGTCCCCTGGGAAGCAATGCAAAAAGAAAGAAAGCCAGAGATTTATGTGGTGATTTGCTGGTTATGATTCAAAAGGGTTTATATACATATGTCATCTTAACTCGGTGAAATTGAAATCAAAGTTAAACCGATATGAAAGAATCAAAACCATACAAGAACAATTCGAGGTCATCGATCCATAATTCTCAACTTGAATTTCCACCTAAGTCTAATGGTTCTTTTTGTAACCGCATTAAGCTTAATAAACTCGCAAAATTGCCACCTCCCCCCAACTCACGACTGACATGGCCTTAAGTTGTCAACCTAGATAGGCTAGTTACACTTTTTTCAATTATAACGTAGGATGCTAATGCTTAAATTGACCACTCAAAGTCCGTAATCTCAAGTCCATCGATGACTGCAACCAATTAAGGTTTAGGGCATCGCCAAAAGGATCACTCAATTCACTAACTCTAAAGGTTTCACCCGACTCCTAATGATCAAAATTAAGTACCACAAGTCATTAAACTTCACCTATCCACCCATGTAACGAACACACAAAATCGATCGACCCAGCCAATTAAGGCTTAGGCTTCAAAGGTTACGATACACCCCTGACCGTGTTTCCTGTTTCAAGACAAAGCTTTCATGACTTTTATTTTTCTTTTCTTCTTTCTTTTCTTTTTTTCTTTTGCTTTTTCTTCTTTTCTTTTCTTCCTTTCGGGAAAGACAACATCGTCTTCAATCGTAGGTAACACAAACCTATCCTAAAGCTGCCAATGATACCCAAGGCCTGCCAAAGCGAAAGAAGGCACACAACCACGTTCTATTGGAACAATCCGAGGCAAGGTGTGAATTAAAGATACAGGGGAAATTTCAAGTCGAGCATGCAGAACTCCGTAACTCGACCAAAATTGTCTCAAGCATGGAATTTGCTGTCCTAGCATATAAGTGACAAATACTGGATTCAATTTTCCAACAAAAGCAATTCAATCGGGTCTAATCAGAGCAATTCAATTGTTCAATTGAAAAGAAAAACATTTACACATAGTGGAGGCACAAAACATGATATGTACAAAAAGCTGTATATATATAAACTGAATAGCTTTTGATATAGCCAAAGTGGCTAATACATGAATACAAAGCTAAACACAAAACTATCACTGCCTACTATGGCTAATACATAAATCCTAAACGAAATTGGGTAGGCGCTGATAAAGCCGGTAAATAAACAAAATCAAAAGAAAGTCCCACCACCACCACGTGGCGCGGCGGTGGTGGGCCCGAACCGCCGCCGCCGCAGCCTGTGAACATCCAATGAAGTCGCAGATCGTGGGCCTCGGAGCAGATCACGCCAGGAAGACCCAGATGGGTCGCAACTAGTCAAGATAGAATGGCACTCGGGCCAACCTCCGATCCTTCGGTACCGTGTAAACGCAAGCGAGCATGGCATCCATCACACTAGCCATTCCTCGAGCGGCATAGATATACTCCTGAATGATGTGCTTCTAATAAAGCGCCCGGAGTATTCGGGCCAAGTGTACGATGTAATAAGGCGAGGGAGATGAGGTGAACGATTCGGAATGGAGTCCTCGCACGCTCGCAAGGTGCATATCATCCGTGGTGGGTGGTTCCTGTGCCTCCCCGACCCTGGGCACTCCTCCCCGGGGTCCCGGCTCGCATATGAATGAGATTCGGCATAGTCATAACCCTATTTCCATCGACACTAGCATGTAAAGTATCTAGCTCTCATCTCTACTCGGGCCTCCTGAAATCCCATCCGTCGAGAACATAACAAGAGGAAGTCTCTAAGACGCATGGATGCTCTTCTGCCGTGTCGTCCTTCCGATGGATCTTCTCCTCAATGCAAAAAGGAGGCCATCACTCACCGTAGGACTGAACCAAAATCCCCCGAGATCCCAGAAAGCCCCAGCAGACGCGGTCCCTCCTCCGCATTACATAATGCCGCAGGAAACAAGCTGGTACGTAGGAAAGGGTCAATCGCCAAAGATCCGAGGCTTAAGTCGCCTCCTCGTAGAACACGACCGCCAGCTGATGCTCCTCTCGCCGCCGCCGACCATCTCCTCGCGAGGCTGTGGGCCTGCAGAATCCTCCGACCTGGCGCTACAGATAGCGCAAATCCCAATGCCGCAAATATCGGCCGGTCTCGTGAGTACACCAGATCTGCCATCTATATCGAATCGACCCTAGCGGATCGCCTGCCTCCCTGATGTCATGGAGTGGTAGAACTAACACCACTCTGACATAATAATATCACGGAGTCATGCTGCAGGAATGAATACTCCTCGATCAATCTCATAGACTCCTAGATCCGGGTCACCACGTGAACGTCATAAAATGACTCCCCGATGAAACCATGAGCTCGTACATTCCCTGAACGGTTCCCTACGAATAAGGGCCTCTCGATCCGATGCCGGGCGACAACCGAGGTGATGAAGCTCGCTCCGCAACCGGCGCAACCTGGAGTCGTGGGAGCCCCGCGGGAAGATGACCCCGCGCCCTCGTCCGACATGTGCGGGCCCGCTTGGAGTGGCCTGCCCCTCCTAACTCTCCTGGGTGGCATGGGGCGAGGCAGGCCCGGTCCCATCCAGAAACCGGGATAACGTCAATCCCCGAGGCTCCTCGATACACGGCCTGACCGGCGGGATGGGCAGAGTCAACCAGCTTCAGGCTACTCAAAGGTGCCGATCTCACCCGAGGCCGAAGACGTGACCCACCTCGAAACACGAACCATACCAAATATGACTAAACCTCTAAGAAAGCCGACTCACCGAAAAATAAGTAATCGCTACACCGTATACTCGAACCGTAGCCGGAGGCTACCGAACCACCAAACTCGAACCGTGGCTCACCGACTCGTAGCCGAATGGCCCCAACTAACCAAATGCAAGGTTCTGAAATGATCAGATGTCGAGGCAAAGGGCACCAACAGATCGAACCACAGGCACCCAAGCAGCGAATGGCTCAAAGCCGGGGGCGTTGAATGGACAGGTTCAGGCACGCAAGTGGGGTGAAGGTTCACTCACTGGGCCTCGTGGCCGTGACAGAGGTACACGGTCGTGGCTCGAAACTCGAACTCGGGTGTGCACCCAGAATGCAAGACAGCAAGGCGCTGGCAAGGACACCGGGACCTCGGGGTGGCACGCGCCGGCAGGCGGGCCTGGAGATGTGGCTTCGCCGGGAGGGGAAAGAATGCAGCGTGCCCGGACACCCTCCCGTGCTGAGAGGCGCTGGGAGCCGCACCGCCCCTCGCTACCGCCATTTCCGAGCGAATTCTAAATTTTCAAACCGACACACTAGCCGTATTCAAAACAAAAATTAAATTGGTTACTAATATTTAAAAATAAGAAGTATTATTATAAAAATTTAATATATAAATTAATAAAATTCTAAAGCACAACACAATGCTATACTAATTAAATTACTAGAAAATGAAAAATACTAAGTTAAAATTTTTTGAAAACTAACTAAAACTAACAAAATTAATTAACTTAAAACAGAAAATAAAATGTGTAGAACTCGCACCCGGCTTGAAAACACCGAATCCGCTCACTTCCGACTACTCAAGTGGGCCAAGGATAATCTCCTCAACCCCCGCAAATGCCTCGGGCTAATTCGATTCGGGTGCCCACCGTTGATCCGCTCCCCGCGACGCATCGCAACAGCACCGGCTCAGAGTGGGTGGGCGATGGCAAGACCAAAATTTCTTCATTTCCTGTGGTCGATCACCCTCGTGATCTCCCCGGGTACCTCGTTTTCCCGCATTAATCGACCAATTGAAACAAACTTCATCGAAATTTGATTTTCAATTTCTAAAGAACTCATGCTTGTTGTTCAAATGAAAGATGTTCAACTCCACGGTCATGTTACCAAAAGTTAATTGCATGACTCCATTCCTAGCAATTTATTATTGCATCGCTCGCCGAAATGGTCTCTCTCCTAAGATGATCAAGTACATGATCGTTCACTAGCAATCGTTCGCGTCAAGTACCACAAAAATCTACCGGCAAGAGAATTTGCTCATCTCACTAAGACATCCTCAACTATCCCCTTAGGATTTTTGCACGATCACCATCTACCAATGAGAGTGTGATGTTGGTAGGTTTAAGTTCACTAGACCTAATCAAGAAGGACGATCACAAGAGATTAGTTCACACTGCTCAAAATCAAGCAAAGGATTTTTTCATGCAATTCCCACCAATATTGATCGCAAATCAAGGGGAGTATCCAGATTCAGATGATGTGTGTATTTGTTGATTATGGCACCGATATGTTCGCGAGAAATGCTTTCTTCAATGCCTAATCCTCGATCAGGCAAAGATCTTCAAAAATTTTGCATGGGTTGTGACTGTTTGATTAGGGGTCCAAATAAAGGTATGTTAACCTTCACTCTGCCTTAAGACCCCGAAAAATGCCTGCCTTGTTGTGAGCTGCCTTCTTCTTCCCCTAAGTCTGTAGAGGTGGTATACCCGTATTCTCACTGAATCCCTCACAGGAGAATATGCCTCGTACCGCAATTCCCGCCTCGGATTCTTCAACGACTTCGCATAGGTTGATCAACCTCTTTTCCACTTCTAAGGGTTATTATGGCCTTAAACTCATCCATTCTCAAATTGCTTTAATAAATCCTACCCCATGAATTCCTTTAGGATTTGAACTCGTTTGTGACGAAACCTCCCTTCTCTCACCCCAACTGTTGATCTCGCAGATTGAATACCGTAGGTTATCAATTTTCTCAAGTTGAGATTGCTCTCAAGCCCATCTATTCTCTTATTCGTTGCAATACTTTCTACGCATCAATCCAAAGGCCATGCGATTGATTCCTTTCGTTCTCAAACAAAGTTGCCCACCACAAAATGGCTTGCTCCCGGGAGATGAGGATGGTGTTTGTTGTCGTTGTGAGGAGCTGGCCCGAGGTTTGGCACTGGGTGCATCGCGGGGGTTGGGTCTCATACGAGAGTTAGGGTGATTCCTCAATTGGAATTGTAGGTATTACCATATGGAACAATGGACCATTGTGGTTTGGTGTCCTACGGTGTTTACATTCGCATCAAATCCTTCAACTGCGAGGCCATAGAACCTTTGATGCATTGAGTGTCTGGGGATTGGAAATTGGTGGAATTGGTGGTGTGCGGGTGTCGATCCTTGCATACCTCTTGGTATTTGCCTTCAATACCTTCTAGCTAGGGTGGAAATCCTAGCTCTCATACTTATCCAAAAAAAAAAAAAAAATCCTAGCTCTCATTTCTATTTCTTGGTGCATACGTCACCCTTTGATTGGCGGTGGTCTCATCTATCCAATTCTACTCTAGGGTTAGAGTTCGTCAACCCTTAAGTTTCAGCCACGTAATTTAAAAATCCATGACTATGGAGATATTTCATAAAAGTCTCATGGTTTCTATTTGCCTCATGGCGGGGACGCCACCATGAAATTTCTGACATCAAGTATCAAACCCGTGATGTGGGCATGCGATGGTTTCCATAAATCTTTCCCAACCTTTGGTAAAATCTCTCACCATCATGAAGGCTGCAAAGGTGTAATTGTCTTTTCAAATTATTGGTCTTATGAGCGAAGAACTTCTTCGGGAGTGCTGCGGCGGCCCGTTTCTAATGGTTACAGGCGCCAATGGGTTGAGCATATCTTGGCCTTGTCCTTTAGAGTCAATGGAAATGCCTTTAGCTCAACAAATCCATGTCATCATACCTTCCTTAAGGTAGTGCAAACCTCCTCAAAATCCTAATAGGTGTAGGATTTCATTTTCCCTTTTCATGATATGTGGGAAGTAGAGGTACGAATATGGCCTCCTTTGCTACATCTTGACGAGGAGGAATGATATAGGATGGCAACTGCTCTAGGAGGGGTGGATGTGATCCCTCCTTGGTTCTATAGGCATTTGGATTCATGGGGTTCTTGGTTGGCTCTGTTCTCAGGTATGGGATCCATGGTATGTCAGGTTGTTTTATTAACTACTAGCTAGGTAGTTGTGCCTTATCTGTCGTTTGATGTCTCTATCCCAGCATTTATAAACACCTGTTACACAATTGTAGAGACAACAAATAGAACCAACAAAGCTTGCAAAAAGGTTAAAATTAACTAACAAAAATTAAAACTAACTGAATGAAAAACTGAAACAGTGCAGTTACTGTCAAGTGCTGAAAACTGGCAGTTCCTGCAACTGAGTTGCAAAAAGAGGTAAAAAGGTTACCTTCACTTGTGATGTGGATCACAAGTACACCTCAACTTACCATTAGTAGTTTGGCACCATCCCCGGCAACGGCGCCATTTGATTCGTGCCACAGTAGGCTGAGCTAAAATCAACAAAATTTATATACACCTAAGTTCCTACTACTGCCGTAGTCAAGCTACTGCAGTATAGTGGTCTAGGGTCGAACACGGGGATGGGTTTTCATCCTAAAAATGGTTTGCATAGGTAAAGTGGCTCTATTTGGACTCTTTGGAATTGTGTTTCAAAAACAGTGGGAATGGTTTGAAAACTGAGAATTGTAAAAACTGAAAGTAAATGGTGAAAAGTTAACTTTGAAGATTTAGGTGCTAACTTGGCAAGTTAGGGCAAGCAAGTGTCCTCTGGGTTTGTCTCCTTATGACATACAACCTATAGTCCTTGGCTTGACAGATCTATCATTAACTAATGAGCCTCTTGAAACAACTCCTGTTGAGTCAATACAGGTGGCATTGATTTTATGGCCCCTTCTGCTGTTTAAACCTATGTTTAATATGCCTTCGAAACATAAAGTATCAAAAGAATCTGGGTCTAAAACATGGAAGTATTGGCCAAATCGTGATAAATGCTATTAACCTCATTGAAAGCCTGCTGTATAATATCATTTTAGAGGCTATTAAAGACCGTAAGATACACTTGATACCTCTCTGCATGAATATACCTTGGATTCTAAGCATGGAAGTGTTGTGATAATGACATTCAATGTTATGCAACCATGTTTTGAGAATATAAGGGCCATAAATACACTACACATGTAGCTTTTTTAGTACAAGAGGACAACATGCCATGCCCACCACCATGCTAGCTGTATAGCTGAGAAAGGAAACCTTGGCATCTCTTGAGTTGTCTCATCCTCAAGAGGTGTTTGTGGCCAGGAAAGTAAGAAGAAGGAGAGAAGAGAAAACCAAACCTAAAATATAAAAAGACTTTATTTTAAATGAAAACTTACAAAAATATTCTCCTCCACAAATTGTTCTTTGATTGTTCTAATATAGCTTTTTAGTTTATGAGAGGGAACATATAGGCCTCCTCAAGGTATGAAAACCGCAAAAACTATGAAATTAAGTAAATTATAGGATGATATTAATACACACCAAGTTGGAGCGGGTTGTTAATACAAAAACATGTGACATCATTTATTATTTGAAAGAATTCGCTAAATCAACAGTCTAGCAAATAAAAATTGTGAGATTGGGTAATTTAAGCTGTGTGGAAATTTCAGCTAAGCTAGCGAGGAATTTTATTAAAATCAATTATTTTAGCTGAGAACAGTGCTAGCGAAATTTGGAGTGGTCTAGCGAAATTTGGCATTTTAAGCTTGGGTTGCGAAATTTTTCGCTATTTTGAAAATTTTGCAAGCTTTGCGAAAAGTCGACATTGTTGATCCTTCCTTTACTTCATCCTACATTCATTGCATCGAATTTTCTTCACTTTGCCTTTGTTTTCTCATTGATTCTTGGGTGGTTGATGGTGAACTTGAATTCCAACTTCATGATTCATCTTTATATTGAGGATCAGCTCTCAAGGAGTATTGCAAAAGCCTACAAAACAACCAAAAATACCCTCTAAATGGCATAGGTATACTAAGAGACCAGAACACTTCAATTGAATAATGACTTGATTAATCTTAGGCACCAAAACCTATCTAATATAGGGTTCAAAATTGCACCGGGCATTCAATCGAGACAACATGCCGATAGCCAAATGCCATTGCATGCGATGGCGAACAATGAAAGCGTTATACGATGGCTTGGGGAAACCGTCGAATAGTGCCAATTAACAGCGGCATCTTTGATCTAAAGTGGTTCGAGCGAGCTTGTTGACGAAGGATGCAGAGTCCGAGATATCACTCCTAGAGGCATCGATATAGTAATTGGCACAAGCGTTTCTTGATAACAATAAGGTGCTGAATTAGCGATAGGCGATTCCACCTTCATCAATAACTACGACTACTCGAAGCGTTCGTAGTGCGAGTCATACAAGATCCGCTTTCACCATAATAGGGAAGAGGACCAGCAGGGTTCGAAATCATGCCATAAAAAGGTGGTACCGTCTCCCACACCTTGTGCTTTGTGAGATTGATCACCTAGTTAGTTTTCTTAACTCCGAGAGCAACTAAGTGGACACGCGTTCCCGGAGGCTCCTGCGCCATCGAAACACTTTGCGCCACCTGAGTCCTTCTTGTAGAGCAGTTCCGAGACATGCTTCATAACATTTGAATCATTCGGGTCTTTAACACGTCACGAAGATATTGCCCTCCTCCTTTGGAAAGACACGCGGTTTCATTTGATCTTAGCACGACGGCGATCACAGATTTCAGACCATAAGCTCCCGAATAGTACTCAAATCTTTGATATAATATACTTGAGATAATAATTGCGGTCTGGTGTATCTGTATAAGACCCGAAGCAATGTTGTAATCTGTCGGCATAAGATAGAGAGATTTGCTTGTCCAAGGCGGATTGGCGTATTCTTTGGAATAGAGCATACAATCCACCGTGGAGTGAGCCTTGTAAATGGAGGGACTCAGGAAGCTCATCTCATCAGGAAACACCATGATGGAACCTGTAGTTCAACCAGTCATTCCCTAACTAATGAAACTGGCTGGAAAATGTTCTGCTTGTTCATGAAGCCCAGAAACACATAAACACCTTAGATGCGTCCATGAAGACCTGACACGTCAGTCCCACCAGAAATAAAAACATATCATCATAAGCATAAAGTGAGTTAGGTTGATTTCCTTGCATCTAGGGTGAAAGCTGCAGAGCCACTTATCTATTAGGCCCAGAAATTGGGATCAGGAAAGACCTCCATTGAGGATGGATAAAAGATGATAATGGGTCCCTTACTACAACCCAGCTTGCTAGCAAAAACCCATAAGCTCACCATTTATCTGAAATAGAAGGATGGTGATGATTGCAAACCTCGTACATTCTTTGTGTTGTGATGGGGTTCCATCGGAGGATAACTCAAAATACAATGACAGCGTATCCGTATGCCTTCATGATGTCAACCTTTAGAGCACACACAGGAGGACCAGCTATCACAGTTTAACGCATAGGTCTTGATTGATAAGGTTGGTGTGTAAACAATCTTTGACCTTGCACAAAAACATTGTGATAGACATAATATCTGGATCTGCTGTTTAAATTCTGCGACAATGTCTTGAGGTCACACTTATAGATGGTGTTGCAACAAGTGAAGCTAAGTAGTGTAGACAGGATTGGGTTGATGATGGAACCAGGATTTCAATTTATACATAATTCAAAATATCTCAGCATGAGGCATTTTACCGATAATAGGTTGATGATGAAACACATCAATGCAATACCTGCCATCTCAGCCTCATCGGTGACTCTTTGGGCTTTCACACCCGAGGTTGTGATCATCTGAACAACGACAAATTCAGCTTGGGACTTACCACCCAGGGGATATGCCCATCCGTATATCGACCTTTGCACGGGACTTGAGGGGCCAGTCATGTCTCGTGTCCCACTTCATCAATGGGACTCTCACACAATTTCATACCCATGTCATGCTTTAAACAATTTCTAAAGCATTCAACCACTGATTATTTAAAACAACATCTTTTCATTTAAGTCAAGGGTATATCTATAAAAATATACATTTATATATATATAATCTGATCAAAGCACAGATAGTGCGAAATTCTCGCTTTTATGAACCACGGTACAAGCGAGAAGGTTATAAAGATCCCTACTTCGCGGATTCCAAAATCTGCAAGTCTCCCGAGAGTCAAAACTGAGGCTATAAGAAGGATGCGCAAATAACAAGTCATAAGATTCCTTGGCCTCTTGCAATCACGTCATCATGCCAGTGAATGTGCCTTTTTTATACATGATACTTACGATTCTTATACACTCCAACATGACATGAATCTCTGATGCACTCTCTTTTACATACTAAGATCAGCATTAACATCCCCATATTAAAGGTATTACAAACATTAACATGTACCCTTTTTTTTCAGCCTATCTCAGACCTATATCTTCACAATTTTGACCAGCCTTGTATTTTTTTGTTCATTGTGTCTTGACAAAATTTCTATCGCCCAGCTTTCCCGACTCATGATCAGGTCATTCAGACCTCAAAATCAAGAGTTATGGTTTCACTCGACCTCCTCGTTGTTTCCTAGGGATCATGCCCTCTCTATTACTTACTACTTTGACAGTATGAGACAATGAGCCATAATTTGACCCATGCCTCTTCATGAAATTACTCCTATGTCACTTCTGAAAGGATTTTTGAATCATCCCATTGGATCAATATAACTCTGTGACTCGGCAGGGCCCATCAGGCAGGGACGAATCTGTGCCTGACTTTCAACCTCAAATTCAAAGGGTCTTATGGTAGGGTTTAGTTCTTGGTTGCTTCTAGACATTCGAGAATGAGTCTTGAGCTATTCAACTGGAATCATCCAGTTGGAGTTCTTGAAACCAACTTATGGCGAAAACACTGTGTGGGTCAAGAAGCGGGACACCTCCCTTGGACACACACACACATGCCATCTTCACAAAACCGGTCTTTGTTTAGGTTTCACCAAATAACTTTCATCAAATCTAGGGTTGGATAAATTAACAAACCTGAGATATAACCAAGTCCAATAGAAATACAGCTAAAGACCTCAGATCATGTTTACATACCTTAGTGAACTTTTTCACACCAAAAACCAAGCTCATTAAGCCTTTTCTCACTCCTTCTCTAGCTTCTCTGAGCTCTCTCACTCTAAATTAAGAATTTTCACTTCTGTAAAGGTTAGTCTAGCATCAAAACCAAGAAATTGGTTTGCTTGGCACATGTGAAGCTCTTCTCATGCCATGTGTCGAGAGCTCTACCTTCACTCTGTGATTGTCATGCCTCATGATGCCACATAGCTCACAAAGCATGATTTGCACTACTCCCTCTCCCACTAACAAGTTTTCAAAGTGGTCCTTCAAGATATACTTAATTGCAATCTAACAAAACCACTAAACTTACTAATTTATAATTGACCCACATGCCATAAATGAATTTAACACACTTTGCTAATCTTCTAATTAAACCAACCATTAAGATTGCTAATCTTAATCACAATTTAAAATATCATAGGGCATAAGTTGCATTTGCTCCCCAAAAATCCTTACCTGAATATAACAAAACATATATTAATATACACGGTGTTACATTCCTCACTACAGGAATTTAGTCACGAGGAATTTAAACCATACTAACTTTGTGAAGAGTTACGGATACTTCTTCTTGACATCTTCTATCTCCCATGTAGCTTCTTCCACTCCATGGTGTTCCCATAACACTTTCACTAGGAGAATAAATTTGTTATAACCAGTTCTTTTTATCTAGGAATCTCAGCAGCGGCTCTTCATATTTGTATTTTCTTGCAAATTCAGCTCTTGCCAATCTGGTATGCGAAACATCCGGCTCATGCCACTTGACAATGACGTGGAATGCATCATCCCCCAAACAAGCTGCGGCGGAAGAGCTAGCAGCCAACCACCTCTCCAACTCTTTTGGAGAATCTCAAGCAGACCAATGTACCTGGGCCATTGCGAGGAGACACTCTCGACACGCAGATTTTGGCTGAAACTCTAAGGGTCATCACGTAGTCGGCCTGCTTTTACTTTGCTTTGTGCGAAACACATACGGATGCCTAAATGGTCTTCTCCCCTTGCTCCTCTAAAAAATGTTAATCCATTCCACTTAAACTGCACTTTCCCCGGCAACGGTGCAAAAAACTTGTTAGGTTATTTGCATGTATATAAATTTTGGCATAAAAACAACCAAATGTAGTGTCTGGATCTTTTTTGGATAATTAAGAATTTATTACAAGGGGTATGACAAAGAATACAAAGGCGAGGCGAGGTAACACCCGAGCAAAAGAAAAATGGGCTGACACCTCCTATCGTATAGGAACGGCGACCAATGAACAACGAGAAAGCCACCAACAAAGACACAAGCCCTGGCAATCAGGGCAAAAGAAACAACACAAGAACCGCTACAGCTTGGGAAAGGCAACAAGATTTATAATCACAAATCAAGCATCGACCTACCGGGAGATAAAATATTAATAGGGAAGGACCATCTCACACATTGATACGTTGGCGGGACTATCGACAACCTTACGGAGACCCCGGAGATCGAAGTCTATCATCACAAATGAGGTGAAAAATAGTATCGGCTAGACATAGTTGTTTCTCATGAATTCTACTACCGATGACCCCCTAAGTGGTAGATAGTAGCACTTACATAATCTTCCTTGTGTGAAGTGGGGACTTTTATGTTGGCAATTACCCACAGAAATTCGTTCTCCCGATTCCTCGGAGTTCTAGAGACCACTTTAATAGCATCTTACGCGAAATACCGGTTGTGAAATGGCAGCTGAAGAATAGAGTGGTTCTGTTTCAACATTGGCACGACAAATACCTGAATGCCGGTGATGAGACCCGGCAGAAGCTTATCTGGGTATGTCTGATGCAATACGGCCAGCCGGACAATGAAAGCATGCCTCGATGGCTTAGGGAAATACGTCGAATAGTGCAATTAACAATAGGCATCTTTGAGGGTCAAAGTGGTTCGACGAACTACGATTGATAACCAGAGAAGGATGCAGAGTCAGATAATATCCTCAGGCATCGATATAGTAATTAACCTGGCTTGTTCTTGATAGCAATAAGGTCAGCTGAATTAGCGATAGGCCAATTCACCCCAGCTTCATAATATTTCTACAGCTACTCGGCGTTACAATAGATGCGAGTGTACAAGATCGCTCACCATGGGGAAGGAGAGGACGGCCTGAGTTAAATCATGCCATAGGTGTGCCGTCACCACCTTATTCTTTATGAGGTGATCTCTCTCTGGATTGAGATTTTCCGCCAACTCCGGGGAACAACTCTTAGGGACCTTTGCACATTCGAGGCTCCTGCAAATAAAACCTGTACTTGCCACCTGAGGAGTCCTTCTTGTGAATTCGGTTTATGCTTCATAACGTTTGAATCATTCGGGTCTTTAGCTGCGTCGAGGCCTATTTGCCACTCCTCCTTTGGAAACGCTGGTTCTATTTGATCTTAGCACGACCGGCTCATTTCGGACCATGAAGCTGCGAATGGCCCCTTTCGATCTTAGATAGTATGGGGGATAATAAGCAATTTGCTGATCTGGTGTTATCTTGTATAAGACGAA
The DNA here is from genome assembly GCA_016808115.1 of Tetrastigma voinierianum. Classification (NCBI taxonomy): domain Eukaryota; kingdom Viridiplantae; phylum Streptophyta; class Magnoliopsida; order Vitales; family Vitaceae; genus Tetrastigma; species Tetrastigma voinierianum. Next base: position 52,530 of record JAEQBH010004529.1, on the reverse strand, counting down.
GCAATCGTACATGTCTGCCCGGCATAAGATAGAGATTTGCTTGTCAGTGGTCGGCCGTAATTCTTTGAATGAGGCATCTGATCAGTAGTGAGCCTTGAAATCGAGAGGACTCCCAAATATCTCATAGGAAACTGCCCGGCCAGACCTGTGGCGTTCAGCAAGTCATTCTCTTCTCATCGAAACTCCGGCTAGGAAAATGGCACTTTCCTGCTTGTTCACTTGAAGCCAGAAGCGCGCGAACTTGTGGTCGTCCATGAACGAACAGGAAATCGTCCACGAAAAATTAAAACATATCATCGCAAGAGCATAGAGTGAGTTAGGTTGATTTCTACTTGCATCTGGGGTGAAGTGAAACCCTTGTCTGTTAGGCGCCATTCAGGATGCGGAAAAGACCTCATTTAACAGAGGATGAATAAAAAGATGTGAATCCTTGCCTTAACGCTTGCTAGCAAAAAGCCCATGAAACTGCCATTTATCGAAATAGAGAAGGACCGGGTAGTGATGCAAGCCATAATACATTCAGTATGTGAGTAAGGGGTTCCCCATCTTGGAGAAGTACTCAAGATACAACCCGACTAAGCGTAGTATGCCTTCATGATGTGACCTTTAGCTCACACTTGGGAGGACCAATATCCGCGATGGTAGTTTAACATAAGGTCTTGGGTAATAAGGACATTGTCGGCAATGCTCGGACAGCAGGCATTTACATTGTAGTGGGCGATAATGTGCGGGAGACAACTGTTAATTCGCGGCAATGATCTTGAGATCGCCATAGATGGTGTTGCGGCGAAATAGGCCTATAATCGTGCATAGAACTAGGATTGGGCACCAAAGCTATAATTGTACAATTAATCTCGCGAAGCATACTTCGATTCAGGAACTCCTGGTTAAGCAGCGTCACTCTAATATTACCCCGACCACCTTGAAAAAGCGAGAAAACCGCCGGTGGGCTTTGGTCATCAATGGAAAAATGGCTTCCTTGATCTCGCTGTTGCATTAATCACATATCTTGTGAGACGACCATCCAATCCATCTAAAATACTCCGAGCGGCTAGCGTGGGTTCATCGAGAACATAAAATACCTTGGAAGTGCCTTACGACTGCCTTGATGGCATATAGGGTTGATTCTATGACCATTTGCCATATTAATAACCTTTAAAGCACTCAGGCATTCTACGAGCTTTGATAGCTTTGTGGAAGAAGCTAGTGTTACGGTCCTGAGATTAAGCCAGAACTCTAGTTTTGGCACAAGCTCTCGGCTAAGTCATGATAATTCTTTAAGCAACTCTTCTCATTTTCCCCGGCATGGGGCCCCAGGGGCCCCATTAGCCACGACAAATTGGGTGGCAAAGTGCACTCTCGGCATACAGCCCTCGTACAACCTACCAAAGGATTGGAAATTGAAGGCTTTAAGATGGCCCCTTCACACATTACGACAACGGGTGGGAGATGCGAGCATTGGGAGAGCGAGAAAACCTCATTACTCACGCTTCCTTTACAAGCCCAATGAAGTGCGGATGATCAGCCCGAAGTAAAATTTGAATGGGATAAACTTTACGGGCGGAATCGGTTACCTTAAAGTGCGGTAACGGGCAATGATCGGATAACCGGGGGAGAACCCGTGCGCGTTGGGGAACTCAGTGCGCATTCGTTTTGAAGGCATCGTCCTTCCTAGCTATGAAGTTAACACCGCTTGTGGGTTCATCCGTGAATAAAGGCCCCTGTGAAAAGGAACATCTTTGCAAGCTCAGGGAAAATATAGGCACTCGTGGAAGTCATTCTGTGGTATATTCAATATCATTGCCCCGGACCTTTGCTAAACACAGTGGTATTAGAGTAGCCGTAATCATCAAAGGGTTTGGCAGCTGACGGGCTCACCGCAAGGGCGAGCACTCTTCCTATCCATGTAGTTGTTAGGCGTACACTGAGAGCCAAAAGGAGATGTTGCTTTTGGCCACGTGTCTGGCGAAGCCAAGCGGTCTCGTGGAGTGAATAATATCAATGTTGACACTTCGGGGTTTCCACAATCAGATTCTGGCGGTGTGCTCATAGTTATGGAAAAGTCTCCACCGGAAAAAGAAGCGAAAATTCTGTCACATTGGGGTGCTGCTTTGCCCAGTTTCAGACAAAATAAATCAGATCATGGGACTTTGCAAAAGCGCGCCTGCTTTGCTTGAAGGTCGTTCGATCCTTATGTTCCAAAGGCGAACCATTGGGAGGAATGTTGAGTCCCCTATCATTGGATCCTGCGCGTGGCCAGGAGCTCAGTTTCTTCAATTTCTTAAACTTCTTCACGGAAAGAGCCTGGCGTGAAGTCATTTCATCAACCCTTTTATGTGCAGAAAGTGTGATAATGGGGAGTGTCCAGAAAAATCGGTGTTAGCGAGGATGGACAACGGACCAGCACACATTAGGACCACTCTTCCTACGCTGGCGCTAGCATGCAAGGTGTTACCATGCAACTTGAGTGGGGCGTCAACTCAAGCCACTCAATGTCCTCGTCCAACCTAATTCCGGCCTTACGCATGCGTTACGGGAGAGGATTGGATTACGAACATGTGGAGTTTCGATTTCGCGCATCTTCTCTGATGGGTGACTCTTTGCACAAATGGAGTTTCCAGTTGCTATCTTCAACCCTTTACCAACTTCATCTTCTTCCTTCCATGCTTGCGCAAGTCTTGCGATCAGGTGTGGAATTACACCTTTGCTCGGTCTCTTCTTAAGCTTGACAATTTACCGGGTTATGGCGAATAGCTTGCATTAGTGACGTGAGGAGCGAGGATATTCGATCCTTATTGTAGAATAATTGCCATTACCTGTCGGAGCAGGATTTGGGGAATTCACAATCAACTGACCTCTATACAAATTCTAGCAAAGATAATCTTGTATGGTTCTCAGTGAGTGAATCAAGGTGCAGCGGGATTCTAATAGTGCTATGATGTGCCAGCGAGAACACGTGTATCCGATTATTCGGTATGTTATAGGGTACAACCCCGGATTGGGATGAATGATAAGCGAATGTTGAGCATGTCCGTTCAGGCTTCCATGCGTGTGAGCGGTCTGCTGCTGGTGCCATGGTCGGCATCCATAACCCGATCCATGCCTCAGAGTCCCACACAGATAAAGTGAATAAACCATTCTCGGTTGTAGATATTTGAGCATCCCTCTTGCCTGAGTATTAACCGAGAGCGCACCACAGAGCGAGAGGCGCCTCGGTATACCATAAACATCCCTTCCATGTCGATGCCTCATTCGCGCCTCCACGGAGGTTTGTATGGCTTACCAGTGTTTGTCAAACATGGCGCAGCGGTCCTGTTTTTTCACGAGGCATAGAGACCCGGAACTTTTCCGAGGATCTTCTTTGGAGGATCGTGTAATCTCAGGAATTAATGGTGGCCGGAAAATGGGTTGGAGTGGACATACCCATTCCCAGACCAAGCACGGCCCCGTAAATCGTCCTTCCCAGCGTGCTCGCTACGGATGAAGGTAGACACACGCTAAGACAAAGGAGTGACTTGGTGCATTACCATTTACGGATTTGAAGTCGTCGGGCGAACGATTGGTCTGAGCTCGTCGAGGCAAAACTACAGCTGCTTGTCCAGGGCCGAGTTTGGTTACAAGGCGTCAGTTCAGTTGATAAACTCTTATTTTTGGTAGCGAATTTGCTTCTGATAGGTCGCCGTTGGTGACTCCTTTACGAAGATCGTCTGTAGATGTGCTCCGATTTGAAGATCTCGCCATGGCGCACGGTTGTGTTGGTCCCACAGAGCCAATGCGAGGAATTTTTCAGGAAGTATTTGAACATGGGTGGTCCCACTCCTGGCTAGGACCTACCCGCAGGAGCATTGATGTCATACCCGTTTCCTTGCGTTCCCACGGCAAGCTCAAATCCATTTCAAGCGGTACCCACCTCTTGTTATCGGTCTTCAGCTCCTAGATCCTAACTTTCCGAAGATGTTGATGTCGACCCACCATGGGTAGAATTGCCCTCGGATCTGACGCTCTTAAGCGGATCGACTGGGTATGCGATACGAGGAGTATTATTAAGCGAGATCGATGAGGATGCACTATGATCGACTGTCGGACGATGTTGGAGCACCTTCGTATGCATTCGGCATATTTGCTAAATCGTTGATGTCACGCAGACGGGGCCACCCAGTGCGCTCCGGACGGGAGCCACCGCCCATGGCAGTCTTGAAGATCGCTCCATTGTGGAGTGCATCAATATGGGTATCCTTTCTTGGATCCAAAAAGTGCACTTCTCCTTCACCCAGGAAGGCCACCCATGCGTGGTCAGCCCCACCAACTCGAGACCCACCACCTTGTTTGCCATCTCTTAGTCAATGCGAAAGGCGACAAGCGGGTCTTGGCGAAGGCATCATCATCTCACCTGTGAAAGGTTTTCTAAAAACGTACAGAAACTCTAAAACTGAATAAATTTGAGATATTAAGTGTACAGATCACAAGTAATATAGTGGCTTTTTAATTAAAAACCAAATGTATTAAACCCATAGGGAAAAATTGGTTTAAATGAATTATCCAAAAAAAAAATTGGTTTAAATGGGGATGAAGTACCACGGCTGCGAAAATTCATATCAGCGATGTGGTGATTGAGGAAGATGATTAACTTTAATTAAACATTAATAACTAAATCTTGAAATTAGCAAATTATTGAAGTAGTGAGCTTTAATGATTAACACTAAGAGCTTGGGTTATCTTGTGATTGGTTTGTGACTAATAACCATAAACTATTGATCAAAATGAATATTTTCTTGTGCTTACCCAAGGAACCCAACATGAGGTTTACACTTTCGTGTCCCCCCTCAATTTCTCACACCTCATTCCTATTCTCCTTTCGATCCTTCTACGTCAAACAATGTGATGCGGTTCTAGTAATCGATTCTTGGGAGCCTCATTGATCTGCTGGTCCTTGCTATAGAGTTACCTAGGTTATGTCCGATCAATCTCCTTTCGGTCCTTACGATCTTCACATAAGGTTGAATGATGTCCCTTTTAATAAATTCCACCTAGTACTAGTCATTGCTAGTTTCTTAGATCTCTTTGATTAAGTTAATTCGTTTTTAACAATTGTAGGACATTAGGGTAAAAGCAAATTCCACAGGGATCTTCAAACTATTTAGACATAGCGCTATGGTCTCAGAATTCACCCTCTAGCATACAACAATTAGATAAAAACCTGGACAATAAAGGAACAACATGCAAACAACCTCAACACAAGCATAAATTCACCAAAATCATTCAATAAAAACTATAAGTCAACAACCATTTTTATGACCCATTACATGGGAGAAATTAGCCCTCATAAGCGACCTCGAAAACCCAACAATATCATATTTGCGCAAATAAAATACTGAAAGACTAATAATGAGAGTAAAGTTTAGAATGCAGAAACAAATATTATATCAGCCTCGTCCAAAACTTAGGCTGCTGCTTGCTACAAGTTATCCCCACGTAGCGGTTGGGATCTTCGGTCATTTCCCCAAAAATGAGCTCAAAATCAAGTAAAACTAAAAACCACAAATAACTAATGCTGAAAAACCCACAGAAAATGGAAGTGTGTCACGCCTCCTCTCTCCTTTTAGATATTATGTTTAAAATATATACCATCGGAAATGGGCTAATGATTAGAAATAAAAAGAATAATAGAGTGTTCACTTTGATGTTCTTCACCTAGGGAAGACATTGTCTTGCTGATGTGGTGGTCCTTTGCCGTGAGCCACTGACTAGGTGAGGCCTTCTAGGTTAAACAGGCGAGCAGTGAGTGGTCTTTGCATGCTTGAAATGGTAGTCTTTAGTCCGCCTAGGTGTTGCTCCTTTGCGTAGAGAAACCGCCGCTGGCGAGAAGGTTGGCCTCACGCCTAAGCGGTGAAGGTCATATACACTTTTATTTCGGGTTTTGCCTTCATAATGTTCGACTCTTCTTTGTGATTTTTTCCTTCATACTACGCAAAACATTGCGAGAATGGGGATAGTGGAATATTGATGAATAGGTGTGAATTAGCATTAATTTATATAAATGCATGAAAAACACACTTAAAATGCATGTATAATTCTATGAACAACCGACTTGATTCTTCCTAGTGAGTGCTATAGTGAAAAATTTGGTTTGAGATTAGGTTCGTGCATGCCCATTGACTTAGTGAGTTGATTTGTGGTGCAACCATATTGTTAGGTTCATGTTTAGTTAGGCGATGTTTATCATAGATATATTTTAGAGTTTTTGGCCTTAATGCTTATGAGCGGTCTTGCATATAGAGGGCGTTCCTCCTACCCATTCTTGTGAACATTGATTGTGGGAAGTAGTGGTTGATTCTTTTTGGAGGATCATATGTGATGCTAGCTTTTTGTTTTTGGCGCATGCGAGTTATGGGATTGAGCAGCATGTATATTGGACTGAGTGCCACCCTTGCTTTCCTATTCATTCTAGTCTTTAATGTTTGCATGTTGTCGCATAGGGGCATTTCCCCCTTCTTTCCATCCTTCTTATATTGTCCACGACTCTTTGATCATTTAGTGGTTTTCCCTTGACTTCATATTGGGGCATACCCCGACTCTCATTGAGATGGCATCCATTTCTAGTTATTAGGATTTTCAGGTCATCGCGACCACCTACTTTCATTTTGGGTTCTCGTGCCACCGGACCACTTCTCCGGTACTGCGGACTATTCTCAGTACTACGGGACATTCTCCAGATGCTCTCCCGAGCCCGCCTGTAATTTACTTGCGGGACCCTTGCGGTGTATGGGACCTTCTCCCGATGCTGAACCCTTCTTGGGTACTGCTTGAACCCTTCTCGATACTTACGGACTATTCTCCGGTATTAGCAGGACGCTATTCTCTGTTTTCGCTTGGAGCGCTTATTGATGCGGCGGACCTGCCGGTGCCACGGGGCGCTATTACGGTGCTTACGGGTATTCTCGGTACTCTCCCGGACCCATCGATTACTCCTCGAGACACTTCTCGTTACCGCTGGATCCTTTTTATTTTGGTGGTTGTGGCATCTGCTTATCCTATAGTCCATTTGGTGGCTCTAGGTACTTGCCCGAATCCCAGTCGCTGTTATGCGTAACCCATTTCCCTTAGTTTGTTGTTATGCAGGGACAAAATTGTTGGACTTATGATTTCTTTACGAGAGTTTAGTTCGATTGTTCATCGCTCGTACTATTGGAATCCAGTGATAAGAAGACATCGTGGAAATAAAAAAACATTGTATTTGACGCATCGGGATCAGTGATTTGATGAAACTAAACAATGAATCGAAATCCGATGAAACCAACAATGAATCAAGGAAATCAGATATTACCTCTTGTAGACGAATCCTTTTCGACTGATCAGGTTGCTTGATCACACACCTGTAAATACAAACGAGAACTCCTTGGAAGCGATCGATGCAGGCGAGCGATGCGGTGTGCAAATGCTACTCCCAAGGTATCCACATGAGCGACTAATGGTTGGGGATGGATGTGCTAGCACCTTATGATAGGTCTTTGTCCCATAGGTAAAGACACCTTAGTGTCTTCAAAAATCTAAAAAAGAATTCTCTCATAAAAACAGCCCACTTGAAAGAACCACCTCTTTTTAGATGGTAAACCCCCTTATTATATCAAACCTTCCAAACACTTTTATTAAGAACGAGTTTGACCAATTCATTAACTGTGGCAGGCTGGGCTTGGGCTAATCATGGGCTAAGAGAGAGGCTTTCTAACTTCCCATTATAGCTACATTCTTATGTGTGATATAGGTTCACTTTCGATGTTAGCGGCCAGACCCCGAAATCATATTCTAAGCCTTGAGTTCATAATTGGTCTCTCTAGCAGGGCTTGTATAACTACCTAAATCAAGTGAATCGATGACTCGAAAAACCTTGCCATGGCATGATGTTAGTCCTTTGTCACACAATGTCTCGATTAAGCACAAAGCATGGATGAAGTCATCTTTATACAACAATCGTTTCTTAAATGACACTTTGAAAACAGGAGATGCGTTGACTACCGATCAACCGCGGTGTACTCGTGAATGTAGGGTGACTTCGACATCTCGAGCCCTCGAGGCGGAGTGTCTACTTTTGTTTGAGGAGCTCTACACAAATACAAAACTGTCCCAAACGATTCAATACTCTTTATTTATATGGTGGCAAATCTTAGGTATACTAATATACTCATCAACATACGACTATATATGCGTAGTTTCAAAGTTAAGATTTTACTCTTATACAGCATATAAAGGTTTATTCTATCTGCCAGTACTACATCATGAGTCAAACCCATCAAAACTCTTCTAGCAGTCTCTATGATGGCCGTCTCCTAAATCGCGCTCTATGCGAAATGACATAATTCCCTCGACAGGGGTGAGCTGTAACAATAGTGGAATCACCTAAATTAGTTACTCCCACCTAAGATTACATGTCATGCTCCAAAATAAACACACACTCAAGTAAATAGTGATTCTACTTGAATATACCCCACATGCCCATTCCCATGTCTCGGTCATCAAAACCACTCACACTTTAACCATGTATGAAAATAATCATTTTCAAAATAAAACTGTTCTTGAAAATATACTACCAGACAGGTAAAAGGGTAAGGACTACCCTCAGAGGCGAATGTGTTGGAGAACTAAAAACTTGATCCATGGTCCTCATCGGCCGTCACATTGGATTGTCTCCCCGATCCGTTCTAGGAAAATCATCATGTAAATTCTTTGCGGTCATGTTAGATTTTGGAAAATTCATGTCATGCACTCACACTAATTTCTAGGTTACCGATTTTCCATAAATATCTCATTTCAATCATTTTTATACAATATATCAATTATGCATATATTCACAAATTGTACATTCTTTTATGTAATTTAACATGGATCCAACCATCACCCAAACTAGCTCACTTAATTTATTCAATATTCATCAAACATCACCCAAAATTAGCTCATTTGAGCAATTTTGATATCATCTCAATGGCCTACACACACAATTATATTCCATATGTCCTTATGTTAACACATTAAATCATGATAACCTATCTATTCCTTTGATCCACCAACTCAAAGCCATTCTCTAATTTCTCAATCCCATTTTTTTAAAAGTGGCTGTGACTAATTAACAAACAAACAAATTAATTTGAATCCTCAGCCAAGCGCATTTTCTCACAAATATTTCGTGATTACCTATTCTATTAATCACTTGTTACATATCACTATTCACCTGAGCAGTGACTATTTTTTTAGCGTCCCCCAGCAGAGGCGATTGGTGTCGGGTGGCCAGTACTCATAACGTCGGTTCCTCTTGGTGGAACCGAATTCCATACCCATATCCGGTCTCCTACTCACCAAAACACAATTTATTGTCACGGACTGCCCAAATGGGCTCCAAAAATTCTCCAAAAATTTCAACAATTCGGTCCCAAGTTTTGGGACCGATCAAACTGTCGTTCAAGGCCTCAAATCAACTCAAGCATTTACAAAACACTTAAACAAGTAGGATAAAACCCCTACCTCACGGAGTTTGTCAAACTCTTCCAAATGTCAGACTGTGTTTCGATGTGTGAAGCGACTTTCCTTCTTGCTCAGAGAAGAAATATCCCAGTGTTCGGATTGTACTTGAATCTAGGGAGGAGCACCTTCTCTCTAAAAATAAAAAATTTGCTCGCATCTCACTTCTCCTGCTGCACGTTTTGGTCTCAAATGCCAGAGATGACCCGCTATTCCTCTTTGTCCTTATTATCATTTAAAATTCTAGATGACATCATGTCACTTTTCTAAATTTTGACACGTGTGTAGACTTGGCCATCAGTTCCCATCATTTCTCTACTCATGCAACTTTATGTCACGCTTGAGTGCATGTTATATGTGACTTTTGTGCATCAAATATATTTCAGATGCCGGAATGTCGATGCCTTGAAAAACGTGCAAATCCCGACTGTCTCGGAATTTGACGAAATTCTATGTGTTAGCCAGATTTCGCGAGACGATTCCAACGGTAAAATCTGTTTTGTCATCCGAGATCTAGAGAATAAATTTCAAATTTTTGACCGAAATTACGATTTTACTCTTTCCAAAGTGTTTCTGAATCTGTCTTGGCGATTACCAAAAGTGACGACTAAACAAATGATATTGATAACTCTATCAAATATATTCGAGTCACGACATACATTCTCAGTCTCACTTATCAAGAGGGGCGCTAATGGACATCTCCTCAATTAAAAGCAGGACAAATTCATACGCTTTCTCGCTCGCATTCATAGCATGATTCTTTGCGTGCCACGACCACCTTTTCGTACCATCTGTTAAAGCGATAGTGTTTCGTCGAACTACGAGATCCTTATGTGGAATCCCATGGTGAATTCAGGTCAAATGACTCAAATACCACTCTTTGCAATGAAAGTGATGACACCAATCGTAGCAGTATTTCTCCATAGCGTGACTCCCATAGACAACATGTATTTATGTTACGAGTAACATCTTATGTTCATGACCCGGCAAAGCGTGGTCTTTCTCGAGAAAACATAATAGTCTTACTTCATTATTATTCCCACAATAGACTATGGACTCTATTTAGAATAATGTTCTTATGCTGGGTTTACTATCAGAATCATAAGCGGGCAATATTCGAGATCGTTTTATCAAGTTAAACACAATTTAAATAACAAGATAAAATGATAAACACTCGTAACCTTCAAACATGTAATGACAATGTATATGCCCTTTGGGCTGACATATCATATGTGCTATGTATATGACTGTCGTTCATTCACTTTGCGGAAGGGCATGTTGTAGACCCCCGATTTTGTCCATGACTCTTGTGTGCTTCCTAGGGGTGTTATTTGCACCTAGTTTGATTGACATAAGCTCGGGACCACTTTATTTACCTTTATTAGTTTTCGAACCTCGCGTGAGATCACCTATGGTTCGGTTCAGTGCGTTCATTTGATCCATTTTGAATTTCCTTCATGGTCAAATCCTTGGGTCATACTTTGCTACAATATAGAAATGAGGCCTCCATTAAAGTTTCAGTTTGGATGGAGTTCATTATGGGAACTTTCAAATTCGGCTGGCAGAGCTTGTTTAGTCATATCTCCCTCATCGGTTTCAAATCCATGCTGTTTTTTTTTTTTTGATTTCCTCTTTGAAATTTTGACAAAATTTGAGATTTTTTTTCTCAGCCGTATCAATCGGTTGGGAATCGGCTTAGCCGGTTCATTGAGTTTTGGTTGGAGTTCATTATGTGTTTGCTTTCAAATCAGGCATTTTTTAGTCATATCTCCTCATCAAGAATAAGTCATGCGCCATTTTCTTTCTTTTTTCTTCTTTTTGATTATACTCTTTAAATTTTTAAAATTTGAGAATTTTTCTCTTAACAATTGGTTGGAATTGGCTCAACAATTTTGATTTTTTCATGGGTAGCTTAATTCCCAATACATAATTAGAGCCCATAACCTTAAACATTGATTATTATTCATTCCATATCAATCTAGGCATGGTTTTGGGTCAGTTTTGGGCCATTTGTGGGTTTCTGTAACCACTGTGATCCATTGGATTCTTGTTGGTTATGCAAAGGAGTAAATGTGGTCAACTGCTGACCTCGTGAATAGAGGGGTGTTTATGGAGTTGGGCAAGTTCAAGGCTGATTGGGGTGAGTTCCCATGACTGGAGGTGTGCAAAATGGAGAGAGCTCCGGATATTTGAAAGGGAAAAACTCTGCCAAGAAATCTATGGGGGAGGAAGGGAAAGGAGAGGAAGACCTTTTTAAGAATGGGGCTACATTTTGATTTTTTTCTGATCTTAAAAGTGAAGGTCCTACCCGTGGGAGTCTCGGGACATATGAGAAGGTCCCTACGTCCGGGATGATAGAAAAAGGAGTACACTAGACTTTGTTTGGTAGCTTTGAGGTGGAAAAAGTGACCTCTCATAGGGCACTCGTGTGTAAAAGGAACAAAGAAGTCAAAGTAGATCAAATCCTTTTTAGCTTTTAAGTAGCATGTTTGGCCTGTTCGAGTTTGTTTTGAGCATATAGAAAATGTTTTCTTGATTAACCATCTAGGACACATTCTGTTTAGGAAGGTAAGGGTCTTTAAGTATTTGCCACCAGTTACAAAAATAAACTCCGTTTCTTTATGTTACCATTGTTAGGCCCATAGCATTGGTATTGTGTTTTTGAGATAAGTGTGCACTTTCAACAACGGGGTTCTTGGGGACTTAAGTGGCCATAGGAAGAGGCTTTAAGTAGCTGAATTTTAGTTTGGCTCTTTGGATTGGAGTAGCCACTTTGCTTGTGGGATAATGGGTTCCATGGCCTTCATTTTAATAGGATGGGGTGGCATGGTTGCAGCCTCATTTTAGAACACTTTTTTTGGATAATTGGAATTTATTACCAAGACCTTGACAAGAATCTGATGAGCTGACTGAGGCCTGACCCGAACAAAATGACGACGCCTCCATCGTATAAGACGACCTTGACCCGAACATAAAGCCGCAATAAAGACACAGAAAGCCCGTGGACAAGGAGACGCCTGAGACCGTCACAACCGGGCAAAGCGACAGGGCCCCAAACGATGCAAGTCAAACGTCGACTACGGGAGAGTAAATGTGTGGGGACATCTCTCACACATTAGTCCATTTGCGGGACTATCCCGACAACAACTGGAACCGGAAATACGAAGTCTAACATCATCACAAATGAGATGAAAAATAGTGTTTGAACATAGTTGACATCATGAATTCTCTGTTCAGATGACCCCTTGAGTGTTCTGTGTACCACGCGAGTACTTCCTTGTAATGGAGGCTGAAGGACTTTGCTGTTGGCAATTACCCTGGTCGTTCTCCAATTACTTGGGTTCGTTGCACAACCATAGAATCCTCTGCCAAATACCGGTGCAATATTGGCAACGAAGAATAAGTGATTTGTCTTGACATTAGCGTTAAATACCACGAGATATAGGCGGGTGAGACCCAGCGACATCACGGGTAACCAATGCGTTACGTACAGCGGCGAACATTAAACATGCGCCTCACGATGGCTTGAAACAAATGAATGGTGCCATTAACGGCCGGCATCGGTCTAAAGTGGTTCGGCTGAGCTTCTGGTGAAAAAACCGAAGGTCAGTCGAAGAGATAATATCCTCTGGCGTCGATAAGGTAATTGGCACAACTATTCTTGATGATAGCGATAAAGATGCTGAGTTGGCGGTGGACCCGATTCCACCTTCATCAATAACTCTGACTACTCGGCGTTACGGTGAATTGCGAGAGTCATCTGGTCAGCTCGCCATAATAGGGAAGGAGAGGACCAGCAGGGTCCCGGAAATCATGCCATAAATAGGTGTAGCCCGACCACACCTTGGCATATGGAAATTAGATCCTGCTCTCTCAAGGTTGAAAATTTTCATGACTCCGGGGAACACCGTGGGGACATTTTAGAACACTTTGCCTTGTTTAAGTCGGTTCTCACTCATTTGGACTCGGATTCATGCACCGTTTTTTGTTGGATTCCTTAATCTTTAAGAAATTTTTAGTAAATTTATAAATTTTCTGCTCCTTCGACTCATTGGCCCGGGCGCTCGTAGGTTCGTCGGGTTTTCATGGGTGACACGATTTCGGCTGGTGGTGCCCATTACCTTTGTGGTTTAATCCTATTCTCTCCATATCAGTGTAGGACTATGTTTAGGGTCTGAAATAGGGTTCGGTTCAAATTAGCATGAGTCCATTTTGGATTCATGAGACTTATGGACTATGTGGGTGAAAGGGGGAGGGGGGTGTAGAGAGCACTAGTGATTGGGATTCAATGTATGATTTCTCATGGTTTCCCTTGTTTTGGACATTTGATTTTGAGGGATTAATGTATGCCTGAAATATGTGGCTAACCTTCCCTTGCAGTGCATGGCTAGGGACCACATGTATGTGCCTTTGATTATAATTTGTTGAGATTACATGTACGCGGGGTGCCACCTAGGTTTGTGTGAATCATTCCATCTGTTTATTTAAGGTCGTGATCTTCAACTACATCACTATAGCATACCAATTCATTATTAGAGACTATGTTCGACGGAGGAATTTTCATCTTGTATCAGTACCTTCATTGGGTAACTTTGATCTTGAACCTAGAAATTTAGTTTTATGGACGTTTTTTAAACGTGGAATGTTGGGTTTTGTTCTTACTTAATTTTCCCCTTTTTAAAAATAAATAATAAAGTAATTAGCGACACAAAACAAAACCATTCCTCATGAGGAAAGGATTTTCCAAGCAGCGTGCACTTTTTAGCGAGTCACTCGGCAGTGGATTGTTGAGGGTTCATTGCAATTAAATTAGGGCATTTGAAGATGGGCATTGTATGCCCAAAGGAAGATTGCTAATAAGGGGATGCCCTAAAATGAAGATCAACTCTCTGAAAGATTATTTAAGATAAACTTTGAAGGAGGAGTGCTCTTGATGATCTAGAAGAAAAGAAGTTAACCTAACTAAAACTAAAATGAGAGGATATCAAACTCAAACTAAACATGATGAATATCAATGGGCTGCAAAGAAAAGAAATACTAAACAATGGGCATTATTCTTCCCAAAAAAGAAGTATTGAAAGATGAAGGCATTGTATGCCTAAAAAGGAAAACTTAAATATGGGGCACAAATGCGCTAAATGAAATACTAAAGATGGGGGAACTATGCATGAAAAGAACATTATAGGGCACTATAAGCGGAAATACTAAAAGATGCGTATTGTACATAAAAATACGAAAGATGAGGGCATTGCATGCCCTAAAGCAAATAATTTAAATTTAACATTCGAATTTTATTACTTTTGAAGGTCAACAAAGGACAAATTCAACAATTCATTTTGATTTAAATCTTCACACATTTTCAGTAGCCAAAAGGTACAAATCCTACATTCAAATTTCGATTTAATTTTTACACTTTTTCCAGGCAACCAAATAGGTAAAAATTCAACATTCAAATTTTTATTTAAATTTACACATTTTTCAAGCAATCAAACAGGTACAAATTCAACATTCAAAATTCACTTTATCTTTAACACCTTTTCTACACAGCCAAACAAAAAGTCCTTAGGCATTCAACATTCAAATTTTTGGTTTTGACCCTTCAAAAAAAAAATGTTAAAAAATTACAAATTAAATTGACAAGTTAAAATTAAAAAAATTATAAAAATCGACAAGTTTCTTATCACTATTTTGGAAGATAGTTTGAATATTTTTACACAAACATTATAAAAAACACATGGTCCTCATACAAAAAACCCGAGCAAAATGACACAAAGATCTCTTGTCCATTATTCTACAACTCATGATGTTAACCCCGAATGCATAAAGAAAAAAATCATAAGATCCTTCACATGATTCTCAAGAACATATCAATTCAAAGTTGAGTGTGGATCTAACAATCCACAGAAACATGTACCAAATACATTTGGATAAAAAAAAAAAAAAACTAGAGCAAAATATCTCTTTCACTATATTAGTAAAAACTTTGGCCAAAGCAAAAAAATAAAAAGCAAATTCAAAAAAACATTGATTAAGATGACGAAAGTTGTCAAATCCACAGCAAGAAATGGATATACGTAAAGATATGATGAAGCTTACCTCAGGATGAAATACAATGAGATGGAACATAATAATACACAGTAGACTGACGAAAGCCTAGAGGTGTCGATTAAGGCTTTGCTTTAATCACTTGTGGCTCACGTCAGCGTGTATGACTCACCAAAATCATAGTTAGATGGAGGGTTGGTATATTTGAAAGATATATGTTGCTCATTAAAATGAAAGTTCATTTATTTAAAAGTATTAGAGGGTAAAAGGTGGGGATAAAAGTTTGATTTTTCTTCTTTATTGGTTTGTTTTGTTTTGTTTTTTATTTTAGTTCAAATGTTGTAATAGTTATTGTTTGGTGTGACTTTATTGAATAGACTAGTTGTGAAAAATCTCTTTGAAGTCAATGTTAGTTTTTTATTTCGTATTTTTGGTAGCATGTTCGATGTACACACATGATGAATATTTGTAATAACTAGTCAATGTACACCTTGGGCGTGATGCGCTACAAATCTGCGGAATGTACTCTACTTTGGAATAAAAACGGTATATATATATATATATATATATATATATATATATATATATATATATATATATATATATACTATATATATATATATATATATATATATATATATATATATATATATATATATGTGTGTGTGTGTGTGTGTGTGTATGTTTTGTTGATGAGGACCACATGTTGTACTTTTAATTTATTCATAGTTTTCCTTGTTGAGTATGTTGATGATGACGAAATGTTACATGGATCCAAAAGGTCTCTGGTTGGATTTAAGCACTTGAGAGAAGGTAAACAATCTATATAATGCATCTATGGAAAAAGTTTTCTATATTTTTTTATGTACTAACCCAATCGTGCAATATTTTTGTAGTTTTTTCTTCCTTTATGTGAAAATGATCACAGGCACTTGAATGTGATCAACTTTGATGCTTCCCATGTAGAGATCATGTCCTCTCTCCCAATGGTTTGAGGAGCCAAAATCAATAGTACATCAAAGTGATTTAACACATCATCTTGAAGCATGTGTCAGGCATGGGAGAAGTCCTATCCCAAAGCCCGATGCGATTTTAAAAATGTCGCCTTAACTGTTCCATGTCAACAGAATGGGTAACATTTATTACTCTCATAAGTCAGTTATTCCAAATTAATTACATAAGCATATGTTTACTTATTGAATATATTTATGCTAACAAGTGATTGAGTGGTGCATATAGATATGAATTGCGGTATCTTTGTCATAAAATGGAACTTGGGAATGGGTTGTGATGAGATGTGTATGCTATTAATCGAGGGAAAGATATCTACGGGTTGAAGGTAATTTGTCATTGATCATGCATAAGGCAAAAGTGGTCGAATTAGACCATTATGTATAAAGAAGAAGTGAACAATTGAGGCATATTTTGGAGCAATACATACTCTAATAATAGGACAATTGTTTGTTGATTATGATGTAATAGTCCTTGGATATTTGTGTGAACAAAATTTCTATATTTTTTTATTTAAACATTAGTTGTCCATTTCTATGAAGACAAACTATCAATGTCTTAAATTGAAATATATTACCAAGATGAACTTGAAACAAAGGGAAAAGTATACTACAATAAATGATTATTCTGTAAGTGATTAATGCTACGATTACTAGTCAATGTACTAAATGTTATATTACTAAATAGTCAATGTATTATCGAAATACTCAATGTACTTCTATAACTAGTTATTGTACTACTATAAGACAAACCATAAGTAGTCAATGTACTACCATAAGTAGCCAATATACTACCATAAGTAGTTAATGTTCTACCATTCGTAGTCAATGTACTACAATACATCTCATAACTAGTGTGATGTAAGGTATACATTGAATGGTCTGAAGGAGCGTGCGGTGGTGTTTGAACATAAGCATTATTGTCAGAATAACCATCCGTAAAGTATTTGTTGTCAAAGACCGTTTGGACAATGTTTCTGGCCATAGGCATCGTCCAATTTATACTTTTTTTTTCCAAACTTCTTTGTAAGCTACTTTGTAAGCTACTTTTGTGAAAATGAAGTATCACATTTCAAAAAAAAATTTATATCTGTAATGTTATTTATTACATACCAATATAATGTGGGTATACTCCATATCAAGCAACAATTTGAAAGGTAAAACTTCAATTTCATTCAGCAGAAAATAATGATTATAGTTGAACCTTCTGAGTTCCTGCAAAAAATACATAGGTGTGTTATTACAACACTTTGCTAATTCGTTCTAGTATTAATATTTGTGAAGGTTCAATAATGAAACATACAAACAACATTGTTGACATAATTTTATACATTGCTTCTTTTGTGTCATTTTTTGAGTAAAGTAAAGGATGCGATAATGGGATCCCTCTTCCATTGTGGTGGATACTAAGACCATGTACCATAGCTTAGTCTTTAGATATTATAAGCTTTGTGTAGACCACCTTTATATAATAACATATAGTTGATATTCAAACCAGAATCACAAACCTGTGTTTTTACCAATAAAGATTAAATGACAGTACATCCTTTGCTTAGGCGAAGGTATGTAATAATCGTTTAACAATACGTAATAGACAGGTAATAAATTGGTATCTAAAATTGTTAGTGTTTTTCAAGCGGGAGATAATTAGAATCTTACAGACCACCTACCCAAGGAATTTCCTTGCGTCTTACAGTGTCATAGTTAGTAGGGTATTATGGCACAGGATTGAGTCAGTGTCTCTGTAGTATCAAAAAAAAAAAAAAAAAAATGTTATGTTTTTTGATATATTGTCAAACATCAACTAAAAAGATAATTGTGGGATTAAATGGTGAGGTGTTTGGATATAGGGGTTATGGTTAGTACATTCACTACTTATATTGTACGTGATATTATGTAGTACATTTTTTTGGATAATTAAAATTTATTAAAGACGGCCTTGACAAAATACAAAGGAGCAGGCAGAAGCCACGAGGCGGAGCAAAGAAAAGCGGACACCTCCTAAATATAGGAGCAGGGCAACAACCCGAACAACACCAAAACACCAAAAAACAAGCCCTGGCAAGACGAAGCAAATGACACAGAAGCCGCCGGCCGGGCGGCGACAAGGCCTCGAGCAATCCACAAGTCATGCGGCCAATCTACCGGGAGATAAAATATTAAGAGGAAGGACCATCTCTCTTACATTGATACATTTCTGAGGACTATCAACAATATAGAAGACCGGATATAGAAGTCTAACATCTTTACATGGATGAAAAATAGTATCAGTGGAACATAGTTGTTCTCTTGAATTATAGCATTAGATGACTCCTGAAGTGGTAAATAGTAGCACTGCGCCAATCTTCCTAGTAATAGAGCATAAGGACTTTCCCTTCTTTGGCAATTACCATAAATTGGTTCTCCCCAATTCATAAACATTCTAGAGAACCCTTTGACCTTAAAATCCTCGACCAATACAAATTTGTGAATTGTGGCAGAAGAATAAGTGGTTCACTGTCCTCCATTCAACAGCCGATACAAGATATGTTGATGAGGCCCCATAGCTTATCTGTGTGTCATCTGTCGATGTAAACAATAAAAGCATGCCTCACGATGGCTTGGGAAACCAAATCGAATAGTGCGATTAACAAATGGCCTCTTTGGTGCAAGTGGTCCCGAGGCGGAGAGCTAACGGTGAAAACCCTAGGATAAGGTCAAATGTTATCCTCTCTAGAGGCATCGACATAATGTCGGCTGGCGTTGATAGCAATAGGTCTAGACTGCGATGGGCGTTCAGCTTACCCCCTCGTGATGACTTAGGCTAAGTGCCCAGTAGTTGCGAGTCCTTACCAGATCCGCTCACCATAATAGGAAGTAGAGGGACCAACCGAGGTTCGGGAATCATGCCATAAAAGGTCCACTTTTGTCGCCCACCTTGTGTATGAAGTCGATTCTCCCTGCAGTTGGAGGATTTTAAAAACTCGGGAACAATTCGCGAGGGACCTTTGCATTCGAGGCTCCTATAAGTAGTACATTCACTACTTATATTGTGCATTAATATTATCTTAGTATTCTATCATATAGTAGTAAATATGCTAAAAAATGTGTTAGAATTGATAATGTGGTTGAATTTTGGGATTATATCAATCATACTGTATATTTACCCATTGAAACGATAATTAACTAATACATAGCAAGCTTAAAAGTGAATACATAGCAAGCTTAAAAGTGAATACATAGCTGGCTTAAAAGTGAGATTTTTTAGATAGACAAGTTATGGTTGTACATTGACTACTCAGTTGTACATTCACTATTATGGTAGTATATATACTGAAACTTCTTCAAATGAGATAAAAAAAATGAAATCAAAATGAGTCCATTGACCTAATCAGAAACACAAATAACACTAGTAATCATCTAACATTTGATTCGCAATGAGGGAAGAATATTGAGAATATAGTGGGTTTTGAGTGGATTAAGATATACAGTAGTTAGGGTTCTGGTCGTGAAAGAACGAGAGTGGAATATTCAAGTTAACAAACTTTTGTGTTGATAGAGGAATAAGATGTTGTCTGAAACCTGACCACCAACGAAATCTTTAAGCAACAACAAGAAGAATGGAGGGGAGAAAGATAGCTGAAGCCTTAATTTCGTTTTTTTGTTCAGTTGGATCAATGAAGGGCATTTTCATGTTTTGCTTTTTTCTTGTGTACTCTGCAAAATCCTAACTATTTTTATAGGTGTAACACCCGAAATATACCTGAGTCGTTTCGACATGTTTAGGGTATTTTGTAGGTATAATTTTTAAGTAATTGTTAATTTGTTAAAGTGAGAGAAAATTTCAAAACACAAAAATTATCTGAAGACATGAAGACAGGGTATGAATTTGGCCAAAATGGGACATAGAAGTCATAAAAGATAAAGACTATGGGTTAAAATGAAATAACTAACTTGGTTTTTGTAAATAATAAGGGGAGTGGGAGGACTAAAGGCAATTAGGAAAATTTACTAGCACAGGGAATAAGACCAAAATATCTCATTTTTGGTCTCAAAACTCTATGGGTTTGGAAGAGAGGAGAAGGAAAGAGAAGAGAAGAAGAAGAAAGAGGCGAAAGGTATGGATTCTAGTATAGAACTTGTGTGTGAAGGCAGCTGGAGACCGGCTCACAGGTGGTCGGTATCACACAGGTCCATATTAAAGCATGCCTTCGGAAAATACTTTCAGTGAAATTTGTGTTCAGGGTCAGCAAGGTGTTATTAATGTTATATATCTCAACAAATAGAGAAACAGCGTGCGGGCATGTGAATGCTCATAGGGCGATCCAGTCGCCGCGTGAAAGGCCAATGCTCGGTGGTGGGCATTGATGAAGCTCGGATGACAAACTACGTAGTGCTGGGGACGGAGTTAGGTGGGGGTTGACCGCTTTATGGTCGCCGCTTCCCAAAAAGGTGAGTTGCATTCTTGGGTTCCTAAAAGGATACGAAACTGATCCGGGATTCTTGAGTTTGACCTGGTGGAGTGGCCTCCCGGTCGCGCGATCAGCAGAGGGCGTTCTGCCGACAACGGTACCATCTCGTCGGCCGTCGCCGACTATCTTTTGCATCCTCCTCGGATCTGGTGGGTTCTTCTCCCAGAGCTCAAACTGAGTCCTCAGTTGTGGTGATCATGAAGGTTACCGCATAAGCGAGTAGTCTCCTCCATCTGCATCTTCCGGGAAGCACAACGAGCGCGGAAAGAAGTCCGATCTACAGGGGAAAGGCACGGCTGTTTATGGGTATGAAAAGGGATACTCGAAGGGGGTCACCGGCGTCTCTATCGCGACTGTTGGCCGCCGGGCCTTTTGTAGGAGCGGCGCCAGCGCCCGGTATCCCAGGCAAACAAGGCTTGGCTCTGCAGCGGACGGTCACGGATGGTTGCGCTCCCAGTTGACCGAATCAGCTGTGGAGCTCACGCGAGAAGACACTCGCGGTCTTGGCGGTCGTTACCATCTTCGACAGCGAGCATGAGAAGAAAATTCGGGGTCGAGCTTGGTAATGGAACAACCGGATCTTTCGGCTACCATTAATACGGAATTATTAATGGTCCTCCGGTAAAATCTTGGAAAATCGGTCTATGCGGTGAAAACGGTGGTCAGTTGCGGTTCTAAATCGCATTATCTTGATGGTAAACGTGCAAACCTCGGTGGAAGAGGCGTGAATGAGAGGCATCGACATGTGGAAGGGATGTTTGGTGGGACAATTTACGGATAGCGTCTCCGTTCGTTAGTGCTTATTTCTGCAGTTAACAGGGCTGCAGGCGAAGGGAGATGCACGGAAATATCTACAAGCGAGAATGGTTTATTCTTATTGATTCGGGGACCGGAGTACGGGCTGGGTTATGGATCTTTGGACCATGGCACTTAGCGGGGAGACCGTTCATATTCGTGCATGGAAGCTGGAATGGACATGCTCGACATCCGGTTATCATCACATCCCGATAAGGGTGAGGATTACCATGTTGTTCCCTGCGAATCTTCGGACAAGCCGTGTCTTGGGCACATTGCAAGCACTGTTGGAATCCCGCTGCACCTTGATCCTCGCGAGAGACAAACAAAATTATCTTTTCTTTAGAATTTGTATAGAGGTTGGGGTTGATGTGAATTCCCTAAATCTTTGCTCTGGGCGAGGTAATGCGGTTATTCGACAATAAGGATCGAATATCCTTGAGCTCCTCAATCTTTGTTACGGGTAGAAAAGGCTTTTTGGCCCATAACTTTTGGTAATTGTCAAGCTAAGAAGAGAGACCGACGGTGGTATAATCTCCACAATTCCTGGGAACGGTAAGCACGAGGCAGTTATTGGGAAGGAAGTTGATGAAGTTGGTGAAGAAGGGTTGAAGATAAGCGATTTGGAAACTCCATTTGTCACGTGTGTTCTGTAAGCTGCTTGTATTTGAAGACTCCACTTGTTATCCTCACATCGCATCTGGCTTGGAGAGTAAGGTGGGCGTAGAGGCCCAGTAGTGTGGCTATTGAGGTTGGCGTCCAGCTCAGGGTTGCACTTATTGCTCACCTTTGCATGTCTGCTCGCGAGGAAAGAGGGTCCTAATGTGGAAGTAGGTCCGTTGTCCATCCCTAATGCTAACACTGATTTTTCGGATACCTCCCCCATTATTGACACTTTCAGGCACATAAAAAGGGTTGATGAGTTGGACTTCACGCTGTGCCTCTTTCGGAAGCTTAGAAATTGAAGAAAGCGGGCCGACTATTACGGGATCAATGATGAGAGGGGACCGCATCTTCCCGATGGTTAAGTTAGCCTCTTGGAACATAAGGGAGCTTGAGCCCCCTCAACAAAGAGAAGTGCGTTCTTTTGCAAAGTTCATGATATTATTGATTTTATTTGTCTCGTGGAAACTAGAGTGCCGTTTGCGGGACAAAATTTTCGACTCTCTTTTCAGGGGTGGAGGCTCTTCCATAACTATGGCATGCTGCGCTTGGTGAATCACGGATTTGTGACCACGAGAAGGTCGGCGTGATATTATTCACTCCAAGCTGGACAAATAGCTGCCCATTCTTTGTGCGAAAAGCAACATATCCTTTTTGGTTCGGCGTTAATGCGCCTCCTAACAACTACATGGATGAAAGAGTGCTCACGGCGCCATCTCTTATGGTGTGAGCCCATGATGAAGCCCAAACCGCTTGGTTGATTATGGGCGACTTCAATACCACCAGGTTTAGCAGTGAAAGGTCCGGGGGCAACATGTTGAATGACACGACCATGAATGACTTCCACGAGTGCCTGTTTTCCCTTGAGCTTGCGGATGTTCCTTTCGTGGGGCCTTTATTCACTTGGATGAACCGTCAAGCGGGTGTTAACTTCATAGCTAGGAAGTTAGACAGATGCCTTCAAAATGAATGCAGCTTGGATTTGTTCCTGTCGTTCACGGAAGTTCTCCCCCTAGGTTATCGATCATTGCCCTCTGGTTGCAGTCTTAAAGGTAATCCGTTAAGGGCCCGAAGCTTATCATTCAATTCTTGTTGCGACTGATATCAGACTTCATTAGGCTTGTAAAGGCGTGGAGTAATGAGTTTTGAGCGCTCCCGTGTTGGGCCCGGCCGCAAGCTGAGATGTAGGCCATCCTTAAAGCCTTCAATTTCCGTCGCTTTGGTAGGTTGTAGGCTGCTGTGGCGGCCGAGAGAGCGCGCCGGGCTGTTGTCTGGCGTGGAGGTCCTCAAATCGTCTTTGGGAAAATGAGAAGAGTTGCTTAAGAATTATCATGACTGCTTGACTGCGGAGGAGGGTTTCTTGAAGCAAAATCTAGAGTTCGGTGGCTAAACTCGGGGACGGAACACTAGCTCTTCACAAAGTACATCAAAGCTCGTAATGCTCGGAGTGCATTAAAGGTTATTACTATGGCAAATGGCTGCGGGCGAAGACGGTTGCCATCAACGTGGAAAATGCAGGCACTTCAAGGTATTTTATGTTACGATGAACCAACGGCTAATAGATTCAGAGTATTTAGATAGATTGGATGACGGTGGTCTGACATATGGATCGTTGAATAAGCAGAAGTTCCCATGAGGAGATCAAGGCTATTTTTCCGTGATGATTGACTCTGGCCCCAGATGGTGGTTTTCTGCTGGCGTTTTCAGGCGGCAGGGTATTATTGGGAGTGGCGTTTGCGGTATGGGTTCCTTCTTTGAATCTCTGGAAGTATGCTTGCGAGATTAATTGTACAGTATATAGCTTTGGTGCCTAAGGTTCCCGATCACGGTTGTACACGATTATAGGCTTTATTTCTTGTTCTGACACCATCTATAAGTGCATCTCGAAGATCATTCTTTGCGAGGAGTAATGATCTCAGTTTATTATCATTACATCACAGTCGGCTTTGTCTGAGTTCGAGAGCATTGCCCGACAATGTACTCTTGAGACCATATAACTATTCATCGTGATATTGGTCCTCAGGGTGTCTTCAAGGTTGACATCATGAAGGCATACGACAGGGTTGTATCTTGATATCCTCTCTGGAGTATGGGAACCTATACTATTAAAAATGTATTATGGCTTGCATCTACCCACATCCTTCTCTATTTAATTAATAGGTAAGGCTTTGGTTTTTGCTATGGCGGGTTAAGGCAAGAGGACCCATTATCATCTTTTTATTCATCCTGCAATGAGGCCTTTTCGGATCCTTAAATTGTGGCGCCAATAGATAAAGGTTTCGATTTCACCAGATGCAAGAGAAATCAACCTAACTCACCTTATGCTTTGTAGATGATATGTTTTGTTTTAATTGCCAGAGCGCATTCCGGTCTTGGTATTATCGACGAATTAAGCGAGTTTGCGTGCTCGGGGCTTCAAGTGAATAAAGCGAGAAAAGTGCCATTTTCTAGTCGGAGTTTGATGGGGGGTAGAGACTGACACATTTGAGCATACGGGGGTTCGATCTGGGGCGGGTTTCCTATGAGATATTTAGAGTCCTAGATTTCTACAAGGCTCACTCACGGTGATTGTATGCCTCTTATTCAAAAGAATTACGACGGAGATTGATCTTGGACAAATCTCTATCTTATGCCGGCGGATTCTGGTGATTGCTTCGGTCTTGCCTCTGATTATACAATTATCTTGGTGCAGCCTATTTATTATCCCCAGTATATACTATATCTAAGATTGGCTTGATCATTGGTAGCTTCTTATGAATTACGGAAATTAAAGGGCTTCGTAGTGTAGAATCAGATAGATGGTGTGTCTTCCAGGAGGCGGTTTTAGACCTAAGTGTTATTTGAATGATTCAAATGTTATAAACATGTGCAGATAACGTTACGAAGGACTCCTTGTGGGTGGCGTGGGTGCGGAGGTTTTATTTGTGGCAGGGAAGCCTCTGGAATGCAAAGGTCCCTACGAGTTGTTCCTGGAGTTGGCGGAAAATTCTTCAACTTAGAGAGAAGTTAGACCCTCTATCAGCACAAGGTGGGTGACGGTGTGGCGACCTTTTTATGGCATGATTTACGGAACCCAGGTTGGTCTCCTTCCCATTATGGTGAAGCGGATCTTGTGTGACTCTGCGATTCATTGTAACGCTCGGTATTTGTAGTTGTGATGAAGGGGGTGGAATTGGCTATCGCTAATTGGTGACCTTATTGCTATCAAACGGTTGTACTTAACTTCCATATCGATGCACCTCTAGGAGATGTTATCTTGGGCTCTGAATCACCGGGTTTCGCTACCGCTCTACGGAACCACTTTGGGCCAGATGTGTCGGTTGTTAATTGGCACTATTCGATTTGGTTTCCCCAAGCCATCAGGAGGCATGCTTTCATTGTGCGGCTGGCCGTACATAGCAGTTACCCGGGATAAGCTTCTCTGGGATTGGATTTTCACCAGCTCTATATCTTGTGTATTTTATTAGATTGCTAATGTTGAAGGAAGCAGGAACCACTTATTCTTCGGTTGCCATTTTCACGGTTGAGTGTGGGAGGATTCTATGGTTGTGTGGGGTCTCTAGAACTCCGAGTGGAGAGCGAATTCTTATTGGGTAATTGCCAACAAGGGAAAAGTCCTTGACTCTATTAAGAGGAAGATTGCGTGAGGCTACTTCCACACCACACTTGTGGTCATCGAATATTAGAATTCGCAGAAGCATTCTGCTCGGCTGATACTATTTTTTCACCTCATTGTGATGATGTTAGAACCGTATTTACGGTCTCGAGAAGGTGTTGATAGTCTGCAAGCAGATCAATGTGTGAGAGATGGTCCCTTCCACCTGTAATGTATTTTATCTCACTGGTAGGTTGGATGCTTGATTTGTGATTGTTGGGGCCTTGTTGCCAGGGTTGTGGCGGGTTCTTGGGTTGTTTCTTTGCCCGGATTATTGGAGCGCCGTTATTGGAGGCTTTGTGTTGTTGTTTGTTACTTTGTTTCTATATTTATAGGGGAGGTCTTTGTCTAGTTTTTTCTTTGCCTGGTTGTGGCCTCGGGTCTCGGTTCATTGTATTCTTTGGTTGGGCGTTGCCCTTTGGTAATAAATTCTTAATTATCCAAAAAAAAAACTTGTATGGAAACTACTTGGGTATGGATTGCTAGGGTTTTCTATGGATATTAGTTTTGTTCCATTTCTAGGGTTTTGTTAGGAATTCATCTTAACCCTAGATTTGTTGGAAGTTGGGTTGAAAAACCCTAGTTTGTATCAAATGGATATGGAATCCTTCCTATTTCTATGGTTTTGTAAAGATTTGTGAACTTTGGTATGAATCCTTGGATTCTTTGGCTAGGGTTTGGTTTAAGAAATTCTAAACCACCATTATAAGTGTTTGTGGAGTTGTTTTGGAGGGATTCCATGGTGGATTTTGATGTAGGATGGAATGGAAGAGGTTTAAGGAAGAAAAGTTGGAATCGAGATGGCAAAATCTGCCATTTTTGGGCAGAATCGCGTCTTGATGCGGTACCAAGCGAGAGGTGAGCATCGGTACCATATGCAAAACCAAAATGGTATCGGTACCAGAGACAAGTGGTGCCCGATCACCACTCCACTAAAACAGTTTGGTACGGTGCAGATCAGTAATTAAAATTTTACTTTGCTCAATAGCTGATGTTGTGTTCTTAACATTGGTAAGCTCAAATTCTCACACGAGGATATGAACCTAATAAATGATTTACGAGTTCAAATAGAATGAAAATAAGTGAAAAACATGCAAGTATTTCGCGCGGCGGAAACCGTTAGTGGCAAACGTAATGCCCATATTATAAGATAATAAGTTACTAAACATATATAATTGTAGGAATGCCTAAAACTAGATATTGAATGATACGACACTTACATTGCGTGGCGAGGCACGTTCTTATCGGTCTTGGCACTCTTTGCTAGTGCTCGACACATTGCGTGAGGCGGGCCGCGATTCTGGTCAATGTGGCACTCTGCTTTGTGCTACGGCACCTCGATGCTGTCTGGTATCTTGGGTACTTATTGTGTTGTGTTCCTGCGGTCGTGTCACGGTAGGGTGATCAGGAATCAACAATATTTGTATCTAAATTTCCTCCAGCGCCGTAGCAAAACTCACTGCTTGGTATGGTGTCTAGAATTCGAACACGAGGATGGGTTTTCTTCGTGGAATGATTTAAGTGAAGTCGAAATGGTGAATTTGGTTTGGTTAAGGCTTGGTAAAAAGCGGGAGTTAATGGTTTATGGCTGAAAATAAAATGAAGAAAAATGAAAAAGAACTCCTTGAAGCATTAGGTTCTTTGGTTTTGGGTCCTAAGGCAGCCCAGGGAGTCCTAGGTTCATTTCCTCGCGTTAGGAAGGATGACATATAGTCATCTCGAACCGAATCTTCATTTAACTTTAAAAACTAGAAGCCTTAATTTTCCTTTTGATAGAAGCATTTATTGCGTTATGGACCTCGAGTGAAAATCTATCACCTTGACCCATCCTGCAATGACTCATAAAGGAAACTAATGAATCTCGATGGATCTAATAATAAGCACCCTTTGAACCTAAAAGATTACCAAGTATTGATCAAAGAGGATGCATCAAAGTGAAAATGTAACCCCTTAACCTACCTCAGTGGCTCGTAATGTGGCAACTAATGAATATTAGTGTATCTAAAAACTAGAATACACTGAATCCTAAAAAGCTTGGCAAGTAGCCAAAAAGTACATCCAAGCTTTAAACACAGAAGTTGAAAATTTGGGAACCAAAATGTCCAAAACACAACTGCGTGAAAACGGGGAACCACCGGCGGCCAGATCTTGTAACAGCCTTCCACTTCAAGGAGGAAAGGGTTTTGCTGCTCATCCTCTAAAGTTGTCATCCTTGGAGGTGTTTGGCAACGAAAATAGAAAAGAAAGGGAAAGAAAATGAAGCAGAGAAAACGGGAGAGCTGAAAGCTTCTCCAAAAATTTATTGCGAAGTGATTGATTTTTACAAACCTTATTCTAAGCTTATATCTGGCTCAAAGCAAGGAAATTACAAAAACAAGCCAAAACAAAAACTATTACAGGGTAGTAAAGAAAACCAAAAAGCGGTCGTTTGGATCGAACGAGACGAGCAATTTCGCTATACGCGATTGATTTTAGCTATCAAAGCGAAAATTCAGTCATAGCGAAAATTGAAAATTTCGCTATGCACAGTAATTTTCGCTATGATAGCGAAAATTTGAGTTATGTAATTTTCCTTTGTTCGAGCCTTTGTTCCATTGCTTCCTGTGACTCTTATTCCCTCTTGCACTATTCCATTTCTTCTTGCTTTGATATTCTTCATTCATTCTTTGAAATTGATAGAAAACCATAGATTGATGGAAATCAACCCGACTTTGTTATGATTGGATTGACACGACGATTTGGCTTCAATTCCTTGCAAAAACTTGCAAATTTGCCACAAAATGTGATCAGTAGGATAATAGGGACCTTAATGTGTAAATTGGGTTAATTAGAATGATTGAATTTACATAAAAGCACTCAAAACCTATAATAAATAGGGCTCGAAATAGCACTTTTGGGCACTAATCCACCCCAACCTACACATTGCTAGTCCTTAGCAATGAAAGAAAGAAAAGAAGAGAGGCATACTAAACAAAATCAAAATTATGTTCACAAAAATATATTTCCAAAAGGTTGTGAATGAGTAATGCCTAACCTTAAGTAAAGTTCATGTGCTCAATGACTATCTTGAGAAGAATGAATGTCATACAAAATTGAGTATCAAAAGGAGTTTCCTTCTCGATGAATCAACGAAACTTCCACCAAATCTAGCTTGTTTGTTTGATCAGTTCTCAATAATATTTATATTTGCTCTCCCCATTATCTTGCCTGACCTAACATGCTAACTTGACTAAATAAATCGGACCTACTCTTGTTCCACAACTTTTGTGTTGTAGAAGTTGCAATCTTTGAGAATCGACCTCACCAAAGTCCATGTAACGTAATTATCCAAAAAAAAAAAAAGTCCATGTAACGGGGATCTGCGGTGACTCCCCTGACCAATTAAGGCAGGGCACGAGTCATGAGATCTTTTGACCACTAACTCTTCGGGTTTCACCGAACGAATGATTTCGAGACTCAGCACCTACAACGCTGCCTCCCACCCATCCACCGTGTAGCGAACACTAAGTCGGTGGCTCCCCAGCAGTTAGCTTAAGTACTTAGGGCTTTAAAGCTTTCGCCATATACCCCTTGGACCGTGCTCGGGTTTCAAGGCAAAGCGTTGCAATTTTTTCTTTTTCTTTTTCTTTTTCTTTTCTTTTTCATTTCTTTTTATTTTGGAAGACACATTGGCCTTCTATTCATGGGGGTCCTTAACCTATTAAAGGTGGTCAACGAAACTAGGGTAGGTTATTGCAAAGCTTAGGAGGCTAGGCAGTTTTTCAGGTTATTGAAGAAACCTGATGTGCACAGTGTGTGGTTAGCTAAAGGTGGAAGAAAAAAGATCGAAAGCAACAAGAGTTCAACTAATAATCCATTCAATTAGGCATGGGCAATCTAACATCAATAGGAGTGGACAAAGTTTCAATTTTCAAACTATGAGCTAGGCAAAACACCTGAAACATTTTGGTTGCGAAATGGGTCCAATTTTGAAAAGTAAGTTGTATGGTATACGACATAAGAAGGGAACCAGTAGTGAACATCACAAAATGGGCTTGCTCAAATAGTAACAAAACATAAATACAAAGCCACTTCCTTAGCTAATTCTCCCCCGACCCCAGACATGCCGGTGTCAGTAGATTGGATTGGAAAGTTAAAGGGAAGGAAGTGTTACCTCTGATGAGATGTGATGCGTTTTGGATAGGAGACCGTAAGCTTTAATGGCCTTTTATTCCCATTTTCAGTTTAGGCCTTCAAATGAACAAGTTAGGAGAAAAGAGAGAAAAAAGTGACCAATTGGAGCATTTTGAAATTACACCTTCGTAATAATTTCAAAGTGTGCTTTCCTAGCCATATTTAGTTCTAAACTCTCTAAGCTTTCAGCGGTATAAAGCCTAAAATGAAGTTCGGATGAAAAAGTTATTAGCGAAACAAAATCGGGAGGCAAAGCGATTGTATCATAGAAAATTTTCGCTATCATGATGAAAAATTCCGGCTATCATAAGCGAATTCCGGCGAATTTTTTTTAATAAAATAAATAATAATAAAAATTAATAATAATAAAGAAAATAAAAACAATTTTTTTTTAATTTTGAGAACCAATTTTTTAATATAAAATTAAAAATTAAAATAAATAATTTTTTTTTAAATTTTTTTTAATAAAATAAAATAAAAATAAGCGTTTTTTTGATAAAAATAAAAATAACGATTTTTTTGAAAGACAAATTTTATTTTTAAGAATTTTCAAAGCCAAATAATTAATAATAATAATAATAATAAGCGTTTTTTTTTTGAAATAAAATAAAATAATAAAATTGAAAATAAAGAAAACAGAATTCCCTTTTTTTTCTTTTTTTCTATACTTGTTCATTTTGTCTACTAATTTGAGGACATGTGCATTTCGTATCATAGCGAAATCTTGAGATCGAATTTGCGCAATTTTGCTAAGTGTGCGAGGCCCAAATATGTTGCAAAATTTCTGCTCTCATATCACCTTTGGCGATCTTCATTACTGCTCCAAAAATTTCACTCAAGCGCAAAAATTAACATAAGAAAATTAAGAAAAGTTGCGAGAAAAGTGAAAAACAAGCTAGAACAAAAGATTAACTTAAAATTAGGGAAAATCCCAAGAAAAATTATAGTATTCCAAATAAAAATACGATAAAATAAAATAAGACAGAAAAATTAAAAAAAGTGGGGAGGCGTAGCCCAAACCAATTCTCTAAGCCTTTGGAGAATTCTTTGGAGTGGCGGAGCTCGAAATCTTAGGAGTTCGGGTGCTCCAGTCGAACCATTTTAGAACCAGCGTGCCATGCAGTGTGTGATCACGGGAGCCACATAAACACACACGAACATTGGGAGTCGACCCTAATTATTGAAGGGTGGATTGGGAGGTGAGGCACGTGAATCGTGTGAAAACTCCTTTTTTTGGACCTCATTTGGACCTTGGAAGGCAAAAAAGCGTGGTGGAGACTTGGACAAACCCCACGTGGAGCTACCATATTGATTTTAGATTTGTATGAGATTTGCTCCAAGATTTTGTTTTATCCATTTTTGGAAGATTTGCTTTATTTATTTAGGAAGATTTGCTTTATTTATTTTTGAAAGTTTGCTTTATTTATTTTTGAAAGTTTGCTTTTAAGAGTTGCTTTATGTAATTTAGAAAGTTTCTTTTCCTAGTTAAAGTAGAAGTTGCTTTATTTGATTTAGAAAGTATGAGACTATATATACCCCCATAATGTAGTCTTTAAAAAAATCAGTTCAAGTTTAATAATATTTTCATATTTCTCTTTTTAAGAGTTCTCTCTTGCATTCTCTTATCTCTTCAGGGTGGTTCCTTGAGGACGAGTTAGATGTCTTCCTCATACCTAGGTGGATTCAACATGGTAGGCGAAGTCTTTGTGAAGCATCGATCAACTTGTCATAGTTGATTGTGGCGTCTTCTCCGTCATCTATCTTGTATTGGATCGTTTATTAACCCGGTGATAACCACTCTTATTATGACTCTCTCTCTCACCATCTCATCTTCTCTAAACTTTCCATAGCAAATTTTCAACCTCAGCTTTGAAACTTTGAATCTTGTTCCATACTACTAAAACCTTCTAAATACCCTTTCCCTTATACCATAAATTTACCTTTCTTAGCAGAAAATCTCCAAAATTAGGTCATAACCTATTTTGACCCGAGAAAACTGTATCAAAACCCATATTTCGACTTACCTAAACTTTAGGACTATCCATCACGGTCCCAACCTTGCATCAATGTGGGCAGCTGCTTGTGTCTTTAATGTAGTGGCAAAGGCTCTGTAACGCCCCAAAAATACCCTAGAATTTTTATAATAATTTTATTATATATTCTGGGTATGAATTGAGCCAAACTTGGGTTTTTCTGGAAAATTGATAAATTGACAAATTGTGAAATGATAAATTCGGTGAACCCGGAATGTGGTACTAGTATAAGGGTGCAATTGTCATTTAGCAAAAAGGATGTAAAAATCATAAAGGGAGTAGAGATGGGCCATAATAGAAATAAAACAAGTTGATTTGCAAAATTAAAAGGGTGAAGGACTTAATTGCAATATGGAGAATTATGGGAGTATAAAAGGAGTGTGGAGACAAACACAATTCACTTGTCTTATTTTTGGCTAGGGCAAAAAACGTATGAGAGGAGAAGAAGGGAGAAACAAGAGGAAGAAGAAGGAGGAGGAGAAGAAGAAGATCAAAAAGGTATGTTTTCAACTTGGGATCAAGTGTATTTTGATTTCCTAAGGCTTTGGTTTGGAGAATTGTTCCTCCTTTGTCTAGGGTTTTGTGGAAGAGACCACCCAAACCCTAGATTTGTTGAGGTTATGTGGGTAAAACCCCAATTGGTAGAAAATAAACATGAAATCATCAAAATGATACGATGTTTAGAAGAATTGATGGACCTTTGGGTTAATTCATAGGATTTTTACCTAGGGTTTTGTGGTATGAGGTTCCAAAGCCTGTACAAGTATTTTGAAGTTGTTTTGGATGATTTCATGATGATTTTGAGGAGTTAAGGAATGGGGGAAGTTATATAAGGAGAATTGATATCAAAAGTGGCAAAAGAAACAATTCTGGGCAAAATTTGAAGGGTGGCCGGTGCAGTGAGGGTGTACAGTACACCCCACGAGCCCGACGTATCGGTGCCAGGGGCAACGAATGCCGCTTTTGTGCGGTGCGAGTCCAAGGTGTATGATGCAGGTGAGCTTAAATGACGAATTTATTGTATTTTTGTGTATTTAAGCCTAAATTCATACACCGTTAGTATAGGAACCCTAAGAAATGAATAATAGGGGTTATAATAAAAATGAGACTAAGTCAAAAACGTAACGTACCTCACCGCCTCGGCGAAGCGAAATTCGTTTAGTACAATTATTTGCATAACCACTAAGAGTGAATAAATTGTATTTGACTAGGTGCAGTGAGGACGACAACCTGACCTAGGATTGATATCGAGAAAGAAACGGAATCGATAATTGGTTTGTTCTCTAATTGTTCTTTATTTGACCATCTGTGTCGTGATATGAATTCTATAGTCATATGTGGAATGGTAATATTGAGTGTGAAACCACATTACTACTGAATGACAAACAGGACATGATTCACCAACTGAATCTGTCGTGGATGTCGAATTCTATAGCCATATGTGGAATCACAAACCGAAAAGCGAAATGATGGTATTGAAAAGTGTATAAGTATCTTTACATTACAATGATATTGTATAAAGGCATTATTTTGATAAATGCATGGTTATATGGAAGGAAAATGGAATACGAAGCTTGTATAAAACCACTAAGCATGAAAATGCTTAGCGTATTTTTATCAATGCCTTGGTACAGTGATAGACATTGAAGCGAGACCCGGGTGAGGAGCTCGAGTCATAGAGAAGGAATTAGAGTATGCTCAGATCATATACGTCCTCCATTTCTTTCAAACATTGACATTTTATGGTTTGAACTTTGAATCGATATTTTTTTTTTTTTTTGTAAAATGCATTTTGCTAAATGTAAGTGTTATGAGTCTTTTGGATATTAGTAAATAACATGGGCTGCCCAAGGTAAATGCTTCAGCGTAATTACAAATCTAAAATGAATAAATGACCAAATGTTTGATAAGATAATTGCAAATGTCCGGAAGTAAACGGAGCTCCGATTTGGATCCATGACCGAATTGATCGGGGATTAGGTCGCGACACTTTGAGAAACTAAAATTTAATAAAGCGATAGCTATTAATTTCCATACTTTGAAAAGGGTGAAGGCTTCCTTGAAACTTGCAATTTCCCTCATTTGGTAGGATTCTTATTGATACATTGTTGTGGAAGCCAGGGAGACATTGAACCAGGCCCAAAATGCTGTGCTGAACAATCCTTCTAATCCCATACTCATGTATAATGAGAGGAAGTGTTTAAAGATGTACCATGATCTTGCATATGCAGAGGAGGGTTTCTTAAAACAAAAATCTAGAGGGATTCAGTAACCCAAACTTGGAGATCGGAATACAGGTTTTTCCACCATGGTCAAAACAGGAATCTTTCGAAATGCGATAAAAGTCATAACCTCGCAGAATGGTTGGAGAATTGATGATCCGGAGGCCATCAAAGAGGAAGCAGTAGGCTTTTTCAAAAAGGTATTATGCGATGATGGTCCATCTTATGTCCATGATTATTTGGATAATATAGATGGTTTTGTCTGGACTACGCAACATCTGGACGTGTTAAAAGGTGAAATTACTCATGAGGAGATAAAGAAGCCCATGTTCTCTATTGATGATTACAAAGCCCCGGGCCCTGATGGCTTCTCATCTTTTTTTTTCAAGGCAGCGTGGAATATAGTTGGGAGTGATGTAATTGATGCAGTGACTTCATTCTTCAAATCTGGTTGTTGACTCCGAGAGATTAATTGCATGAATTATTGCTTTGGTGCTGAGGTTCCCAATGCGAGTATATGAGCGATTATAGGCCAATTTCACCAATTTTGTAACACGTATATAAGTGCATGCCAGAGATTATCATTTGCGAGGATTAAACGGTGCATCCGAGATTGCCGAGTTCTTCCGCAGTCTGACTTTTTGTGCAAGGTCGGGTATTGCAGAATAATATCATATTACCCGAAAGCGCGATCAACTATGGCATGATGACGGTGGGCCTCTTAGGTGTGCTATGAAAGTTGACATCAAAGAAGGCATAACCTAATTAGTTGGAGTTGTCTTGAGTTTTTTTTTTTTTTTGGATAGAAGTAAATTTATTCAAAAGTGAGCCTGACCAAAGTCTGCTTTTGTACAAGGTCGGGCATTGCCAGACAATGTCATATCACCAGACCTTATGTTAAACTACCATCGTGATATTGGTCCTCCAGTGTGCGTTGAAGGTTGACATCATGAAAGCATCGACACGGTTAGTTGGAATTTGTATCTTGAGTATTCTCTCACGTATGGGTACCTACTCACCTATTGAAATGTATTGGCATCCTTGCACAGGTCATGCTCTATTTCGATAAATGGGTGAGCTTGCGGGGTTTTTTATATAAGCGTGGGTTAGAGCGAGGGGACCCATTATCATCTTTTTTATTCATCCTCATGATGGAGGCCCAGCACTTTTCGGATCCTTGGGTGTGGCAACCAATAGAGCAAGGGTTTCGGTTTCACCGAGATCTGAGGAAATCGACTTAACTCACTTATGCTTTGCGAGATGATATGTTTTTATTTTTACGGTGGGAGCGCATTCCGGTGTCAGGTCTTCATGGGCCAATTAAGCGAGGTTTGCGAGCTGGGGCTTCAAGTGAACAAACGAGAAAGTGCCATTTCTATGGGATTTACGATGAAGTTAGGTATGACTTGTTAGACGCCGCGAGTGCAGTCACAGAGTAGTTTCCTATGGACATTTGGGAGTCCCTCATTTCTACAAGGCTCACTCCTTTGTGATTGTATGCCTCTTATTCAAAAAGAATTACGGCCCGAATTAGTCTTGGATAGCAACTCTCTATCTTATCTTGGCCCGGATTCTGGTTGATTGCCAGTGCCTCTGAGTATACAATTATGCTGAGTGCGACTGTTTATTATCCCGAGTATACTATATCCAAGATTGGCTTGGTCATTAAAGCGACTTCTTATGGTCTGGAAATTCCGGGAGCGCTCGTCGTGCTAAAGATCAGTGGGAGTCGGTGTGTCTTCGAAGGAGGAGGCGGTTTGGGCCTCGAGGACGTGTTAAAAAGACTGAATGATTAAATGTTATGAAGCATATCTGGAATCTGTTCTACAAGAAGGACTCCTTATGGGTGGCGTGGGTGCGGTTTTATCTGCGGCAGGGGAGTCTCTGGAATGCAAGGTCCCTGAGTTGTTCACAGGTTGGCGAAGAAAATCCTTCAACTTAGAGAGGATCGGGCCTCATAAGCCTGAGGTGGGTGTGGTCACGGCGACCTTTTTATGGCATGATTTCTGGAACCCGGTTGGTCCTCTCCTTCCCTATTATGGTGAGCGGATCTTGTATGACTCTGCAATTCATTGTAATGCTCGAGTAGCTGAAGTTATTGATGAGGGGGGGGGGTTGGAGAGACTGTCGGTAATTCGGGGACCTTATTTGCTATCAGAGCAGTTGTGCAGTTACCATATGATGCCTACAGAGGGATACTATCCTCTTGGACCCCGGATCCTTACAGGGTTTTCATATGCTTCTTGCTTGGAACCACTTTAGGCCAAAGAGGCGTTTGTTAATTAGACATTTGTCGATCTGGTTTCCCCAGAGCCATCGGGAGGCATGCTTTCATTGTACGGATTGGCGTCTGAGCAGTTGGTTACCGGAGAAGCTTCTCAGTGGGGTCTCACCGATTCTATATCTTGTGTATTTTATTAGGTGCTAATGTTGAAGGCAGGAACCATCTATTCGCCGATTGCCATTTCACCGACTGGTATTTGGTAGGATTCTATGGTTGTGTAGGGTCTCTAGAACTCAGAGAATTGGGAGAAGCGAATTCTTATGGGTAATTGCCCGACAAGGAAAGTCAACCGAGGCTCTATTACAAGGAAGGTGCGTGGGGTGCTACTATATACCACTTGTGGGGTCATCGAATAGAAAATTCAAGAGAATTTCTTTTCTCATTGTGATACTATTTTCGTATCATTTGTGATGATGTTAGACTTCGTATTTCTGGTCTTCAGAAGGTTGTTGATAGTCCTGCAAACAGATCAATGTGTGAGAGATGGTCCTTCCCTATTAATATTTTATCTCATGGTAGGTTGGTTGCTTGATTTGTGATTGTTGGGGCCTTGTTGCCTTGCCCGGGTTGTGTTTGCGTTGTTTCTTTTTGCCCGGATTGTGGGCTTGTTTTTGTTGGTGGCTTTGTATTTGTTCGAGTACATTTACTGTTCCTATATTTATAGGGAGGTCTTTCATCCGTTTTCTTTACTTTGTTTACGGCCTCGGGCCTCATTGCTTCATGTATTCTTTGGTACAGGCGTTGCCCACTTTGTATCATTCTTAATTATCGAAAAAAAAAAAAGATACACGAGGCCCGAGGCCCGAGAGACGAGAAAAAGCGGGCGACACCTCCTAACTATAGGGAGCGGCGGCCCAAGCGACCCGACAACAAGAGAACTAAGTAGCTCACACCCCGCATTAAGACAGTAGCCAAATACCTGTTGACCCACAGCAGAGCAAAAGCAACGGGACCTGATGACCGACCCCAGCGAGCGGAACCATCAATCACCCGGACAATCCATGATGAGAATATTAAGTGGAAAAGACCATCTCTCACACATTGCACAATTCAGGATTGTCCGCAACTTTTTAGAAAACTAGAAATTCTTAAGCAACGTCATTACGAGATAAGATGAAAAATAGCATCGCGGGAGAAAAAGATGTTCTCATAAACTTTACTATTCGTTGTCTCCTAAATGATATATGGTTTTACATAATCCTCTTAACTATAGCGCTAAAGACTTCCCTTTAAGTAGCACTAACCCACGAAATTCATTCTCGACTCAGAAAGCGGCTGACTAACGTTTCCACACTTAACCTTAATATCCTCGACCCGAATGCCGGCGAGAATTGACGTGAGAAGAACAAATGATTCATCTTTAGCATTAGAGCGGCCCGAGAATACACATGATATGAGTTGGTCAAACCCCATTTGAGCAGTTTGTCTTGTGTAGCCAACTGTCTGCCACGGTCTCGACCCGAGCGATAAAAGCATGTCTCTGATAGCAGGCAAAACCATATCGAATGATGCGGTATGGCATTTTCGGTGCGAAATGATTCCAAGTTGGATGCGGTAGAAGACCGAAGGACGAGGGTCCACGAGGAAATGCTATCTCTAGTAACATCAAGATGGTAATTTTTATTCTTGATGTCGATAAGGTCGATGAGTCATGATAGGCCGGTCCTGCCCTCATCAGCCAACCTCGCTACTTGGGCATTACTTTGGATAGGCCGAGATCATATACAATTCGATCTCCATAGTACGGGATGAGTGGACCAACCGGATTCTAGAAATCATGCCCTGAAAAATTACCTTGCCGTTCTGAGCTGTGTTTTATGAAGGGCTGGTATCTTTGTTGCGAATTTTATGATACGAGCAAATCGAAGGGGTTTTTGCCTCAGCTCCAATACTTGAGTATTTTATCCAGTATAGAGACACCATGTATATTGGAAATGTATTAAGGCGATCATCCTTCCCGACACTTCTACGTATGTGTAAATGGTGAGATATTGGTTTTTTGCTATGGCCTTGAGTTAAGGCAAGGGGACCCCTTATCTCCATTATTATTCATCATTGCTATGGAGGCACTTTCTAGATCATATCGGCGCCATGAGGCGGAGTATCGATTCCACCCTAAATGCGAAATCGGATTAACTCATCTAGGCTTTGGATGATATTTTTCTATTTCTTTGGAGGGGCAGAAAATCCCGGTGTCAGTTATCATGGACAAGTTAACGGGTTTGAGGAATTTTAAGGTTGCAAGTGAACAAACGGAAGCGACATCTTCGTGTCGGGGTAAATGATGATATCAGGCGGTTATTGAACATCATGACCCCGATTTAGGGGAGTTTTCCTATGAAATATCTTGGAGTCCCATTGATCTCTACTAGGCTGTCCCGGTGGCGCGGCCACTCTTGGATAGAATTACAGGCGGGATCAGTCTTGAGACAAGCGAGACGCTATGTATGCGGGTAAGTGCGAGTGATTGTTTTGATTTATATAGTATTCAGACGTATTGGTGCAGTCTGTTTATTATTCCTAAATACACTATCTCTAAGATTGAGCAAACTAGCGGTTCCTTTGATGCGGAAAACTTGGGTATTCTCATCTAGCCAAAATGGGTTAGGAAGTCAGTGTGTCTTAGAAGGAGGAATTGGTTTAGTCCTACGTCGTATCAAAGGTCGAATGATGCAAATGTCATAAACACATTTGGAATTTATTTTATAGGAAGGCTCATTATGGGTGGCATGGGTGGGGAGGATGTATACACCGGGACGGGAACTGTGGTGTGCTAAAATCCTTAGGTTTGCTCGTGGGTTGGCGTAAGCGCGGTGAGGCTGAGGATCCAGGGCCACTTCATAAAGCCGCAGGGGTGTCTGTGGCAGGACATTTTTATGGCATGATTTCTTGAACTGGTTGATCCTCTCCTCTCTTACTGGAGATCGAGATCATATGATTCAGCCATTCATAATAACCGCTCGTGTTCTGCAGGAGTTATTGATGATGGTAGGTGAAATTGACATTGTGAACTGGCCAGAGCCTTGTGCTTTATCAAGAATAGTTGTGCCAGTTATCACCTTGATGGATATAGAGATGATATTATTTCGTGGACTCTAGCTCCTTCTTGGGAATTCACTGTTAACTCAGCTTGGAACCATTTTAGACCAAAGATGCCGGTGGTCAACTGGCATTATAAGATATGGTTTCCTCAAGCTATCAGGAGACATGCATTTATTGTTTGGATGGCCATCCAGGATAGATTGGTAACGCAGGACAAGCTTCTCAAGTGGGGTATGACCAACTCTATATCATGTGTTTTTTGCCGGGCTAATGTTGAAGACAGGAATCACTTGTTCTTCGGTTGCCAATTCACTGCTGGTATTTGGTTGAGGATTCTAAGGTTATGTGGGGAACTCCTAGAATGCAGGAATTGGGAGAATGAATTTTGTAGGTGGTACTACCAAGGGAAGGCGTTTTGCTCTATTACTAAGAGGGATAGCGTGGGGTGCTGTTATCGATGGAGCGGCGGGTGCCCGCCTTTATAGAGTTCATGAGAACATCTTTTCTCGGCGATGCCATTTTCATCTCATATGTAATGATGTTAGACTAAAATTTCGGTTTTGAAGGTTGTGGATAATCGAAACGAGATCAATGTGTGAAGATGGTGCTTCCCTCTTAACCATTCTTGGCACAGGTGGATCCTCTTGGTGATTGATGGTACTTTTGCCTGGCTGAGGGTTGGTCTGTTGGGCCTTCGGATTGCCGTGGCCGGGTAAATTTGGGTATTGGGTGTTGGGGTGTGTTCTGTTGGCCCGTGTTGTGGGTTTGTTTTGTTTGTTTGTACTTGGCTGTCCTTGGTTGTTGTTGGGTGTTCCGGGCTGATGCCCTTTCCCTTTAATTTAGGGGAGGTGCTGTCCGTTTTTCTTTTTCCTTTCGGGCCTTGGGCTCGTGTATTCTTTGGTTTGTGGGGCTTGGCCCTTTTGGAAATATATTCTTAATTATCCAAAAAAAAAAAAAAAAAAAGGTTGCTTCCTTCTTCTCCCATAGGCAGACAGCAGCACCAATGTCTGAGGATTCAAAATTTTCTACCAGGCCTTCTTGTGGCTGCTGTAGACACGGCTCCTCCACCATGGTGTCACTTAGGCACTCTTCCTCTTGACTCTCTTCCTCTTGATGATCCAAGGCACATTTGGCGACTTTGAAATTGAACACTTGCAGTTGTCCAATTTTCTTATCCATTTCACTTTGAAGCCCATCGAATTTTTGGTCGGGGAGTTCTCACGATTATCAGTTTTTGACTCAATTGGGCATTGAATTTCTTTGCTGCTTCTGGCTGGCATCACTTACCCAGGTTTGGTAAGATGCAGAATTGCTTGCTCAGTGGGAGATTGGCTATGGTGGTTGAGAGTTGAGACAAAGAGGCATCGCATGGATGTGGAGGTGCATAAAGTTGGGGTAACTCTTGTAGGAGGGTGTACTCGT
This sequence comes from Tetrastigma voinierianum, assembly GCA_016808115.1. Classification (NCBI taxonomy): domain Eukaryota; kingdom Viridiplantae; phylum Streptophyta; class Magnoliopsida; order Vitales; family Vitaceae; genus Tetrastigma; species Tetrastigma voinierianum. Next base: position 11,225 of record JAEQBH010004529.1, on the reverse strand, counting down.
CCATTGGTCTCTATATTCCCTCATGGGCTTCATGGGTTTGGATTTCTCTCGGAGTTCTTTTATTTACCATGGAAGGTTCCTATAGTCCCTCATTGTCATGTATGCTGCAGGGTTTTCTCTCCACCGGTGTATTATTGTACTACTCTCCTTAGGTGTTCCATTTTATCGTAATTCAAGCCCTTTGGAAAATGCAATCCTACTTGATAGAAATAGGGCAACCAAACTGACAGAAAAACGGTCCTGCTGTAGCATTTTTTTCTTGATAAGAATGAAAAAACGACAATAATATAAAGAAATTCACACTAATACTTGGCAGTGAGGATCACAAGTATTCCTGAGACCGTCAAATGGACTTAGAAGCACCATCGGCAATGGCGTGTTTGATTCTTGCCACAGTAGGGTGATCCGAAATCAACAATATTTGTATCCTAAATTTCCTCCTACTGTCGTAGCAAAGCTACTGCAGTATAGTGGTCTAGGGTCGAACACAGGGATGGGTTTTCTTCGTACAAATGAATTAAGTGAAGTCAAAAATGGTGAATTTCTAGCGTTAATGCTCTCTGGCGATGACTCCCTTGTCGTCTTCGCATTGATTTACAGGGATGACAAATAAGTTGGTGGGGAGTTGACCACACGTGTCAATACTTGATCCAAAAAAGGTACCCACAATGGATCTAAGCCAAAGCATTGATAAGGGGAGTGGTCTCTGGCCCTTCAAACGCCAAGACCGAGGTCGCCACTACCACCGGACGCTTCGCCAACGCGTGGTAGATCGGCGATTCTACCAACAGATCGGCCGATCACCGTCTTCCGCGCATCCTCCCATCCGCAAGATATCACCTCAGCAATCATACCAGACGACCGCTAATCCGGCCGGACCGGTTAGTCTTCCCATGACGAGACGCCACTAACCAGTATCATCCGGAAGCACGAGACCGAGGTTTTCAAGACCCACGTAGAGCCAGGTACTGGTGGGGACAGTTGGTGAACGCAAGTCCGGTGATACGGTGGGAAATGGGTATGACGCCGTTCTAAAAGGACGATCAGTACAAGATGAGGTTCACTGGCGCACTCCCGGCCACGGCATCGGGTACGACGCTTCCGTGGCGCCTGGATCGAGGTCGCGGCAAAGAAGACAGTTCCAAGCCCGAGAGGGCTTGCGAAACACGGAGTGTTGCGTGGCCGCCCAAGAAATCCTGGAAGACTCGCCATACGCCCGGAAACAAAGGGTCACGCGCCTGCGCAGCCATGCTGTCGTACGGGAAGCTTCGTTGTCAAATCATGAAGCGCGCGAATGAAGGTATTATTATGTGGAAGGTTGTTTGGTTGACACCGATAAACGCTTCCGCTTTCTCATGGTGCGCTCTCTCATCAGCCATGCAAGAAGGAGACGCCTCAAGAGTCCACAACTGAGAATGATTATATTTTTTTATCTGTGGACCCCGAGGCTCGAGATCGGGTTATGGAACTGACCGCACTCATGCGGTATCCTCTGATACATGTGCATGGTAACCGTGCATGGATATGCTTAACATTCAACGCATCCATCATCATCCCCAAATCGTCATCTTGCCAATATTCTGAACATTGACAAACACATGCTCTCGCAGCAATCAGTATCATATTCCATCACTCAATCCACCACCTGAGAACTACTGGCATAAAACATCCTCATGAGATATGTAGAGGTGGGGAATGACGGTGGTCTCTAAAGCTCGATCCTCCTCGGATGTGGGTAATGGTGCTATTCGCTGCTAAGAATGAACATCCTCGTCCCACGTCGGCCTCCTAATCGCTGACGCTATAAACTGGTGGAATCATTGTCAAGAAGGGACCACAGTTGAAAATGCCAACATGGTTCTCGTATGTTATATGAGGTCAGTTGAGATGTTATTGATGATACAGCCGCTGATACTCAGGATACTGGAAAAAGAAGTCAATGCAGATGTCATCATGATTGAGCAGATGATGTTGTTGAAGACAAAGAAGGTAGAAGACAGGATGCATCCAATCCATCTAACGAGTGTTGATGGAGGTAATAGCTTGGCTAAAGAAGTTTGGCTTAACCATCCCAAACTTATATATGAATACTCCTTCATTGTCAGCTCAAAGTGAGGAAGCAAATAGATACAAAAACTAAAAACTCCAGTCCGATCCTAACAATACTAATTTTCTCTGATATCTATTCTGACACGCTCACATATAAAGAGTTGATGAGTTGACTTCACTCGCGTAATTTTGTAAAGAAGCTCAAGAAACAAAAAACAACTGGCTTAATAAGAGATCGGTGGTTAGGGGTATGTACATATTCCCAATGGTTAAACGTCATATACGCCTAAACGACTTTTAAGCAAAAAAGAAGCGCTCTCGTTCAGAGAGTCCCGCTCCTTGATTTTGTGCATTTTAAAACTTCGTGCAGCTTCTAACAAGGATGAATTTTCACATCTATATTTCCTGATGGAGATCGTTTACAATTATGATCATGCTTTGCCAGGGCGTAACTGGATACGTGGAAATCCCGTAAGTGCGAGCATTGATAAGCGATCCACCCCATGGACCGTGCAATACTATGTCACGTTACGCCATGATAATTCACGATTTTAAAGCTGATCAGATATGTCGAATAACTACATTGATAGAAGGTGCCGTGGGCTACACCTTCAATGGTGTGATCCGGTGTGCCAAATCCATGGTTGGTATTAGGCGATATCAACACCACCAGTTTGTCAATGAGAAATCTCAGTAATATGTTTCGTGATACGGCCATGAATGAGTTCCACGAGTGTCTGCTCAATCTTGAATTACGGATGTTCCTTTCGGGGCCTATTTACGTGACGAATCCTGGCTTATGGGTAAACTGGCGCAGCAGAGGAAGTTGATCATTGCTCAAATGAATATTGCTCGATATGCTTCCTAAATGCACAATCAGTCCAGCATCCTGGGTTATCTGATCATTGCCCTCTGGTTACCAACCTTAATATTAGACCGGTTCCCGAGCGCAGAAAAAACTTCCCATTCAAATTTTTTAACTTCTGGGCTGACCACCCTGCGTTCCTTGAGATAGTGAAGGAAGCGTGGAAAAGTGACGTGCATGGAACTCCCATGTACAGATTGACTCAAACTGAAAAGAGTGAAGGCTTCCCTTAAGACGTTCAATTTCCACTCATTTGCTAAGCTGCGAGAACGTGTTGTGGATCCCAGGGAGACATTGAACCAAAGCCTAAGTCGCGTGGCTCATATCAACTTTCCGATCAAATGTCGATGGATAATGAGAGAGGGAATGTTTAAAGACGATCAGCGATTTAAAGCCTACGCCGAGGAGGGATTCTTAAACAAAAATCTAGAGTTCAATGGCTCAAACTTGGGAGACCGAATACCAGGTTTTTCCACAAAGCCGTCACAAAGCACCGAAATGCTCTAATGCCATAAAAGTCATAACACTGGGAATGGATGCGCACTGTAATCTGGCTATCAAAGAGGAAGTAGTAGGCTATTTCAAAAATATATTATGTTATGATGGCCCATCTAATGTCCATGAGTATTTGGATAACCTTTGATGGCTCCGTTTAGATCCACAAAGATTCAGACACGCTAGCGGTGGAATAACTCATGAGGAGATCAAGAAGGCAGTGCTCTCTATAGATGATTACAGTTCTGCCCGACATTTACTTCTCATCACTTTTTTTCAAGGTGGAGTATAACTGGGATGATGTAATTGAGGTGTTGGTCTCATCTCTTCAAATCCATAATTTACTCGGAGATTAGTGACAATGCGCTGTTTCGGTGCCCAAGGTTCCTAATCCCGAGTATATGAATGACTATAGGCCAATTTCCTGTAGTAACACCGTATATAAGTGCATATCGAAGATTATTGCTGCTAGGATTAAACAAAGGCATCCTGGATTAGTGCTTTTCCTTCACAATCGCCTTGTGCAAGGTCGGTATTGCCGATAATATCTCTATTACCTGGTCAGCTTATGATCAACTATCATCATGATAACTCCAACGGTCCTCTAGTGTGCTCTGCATTAAGAAAGTTTGAGACACAAATTGGTCAGAGTTTATATTGGGTATTTTATTCAAGAGTGGGAACCCCACGCTTTTCTTATGGAATGTATTAAGGCGTGCATCACTACCTTCCTTCTCTCAGATCAGAAAATGGTGAGCTAGTCAGCTCTTTCATAAGCGCTGGTTAAGGCAAGGGGACCCTTATCGCCTTTATTATTCATCATTGCTATGGAGGCCTTTTCAGATCCCCTATCGCTGGCCTTCATAGCAGGAGTATCAATTTCACCCAAATGTAAAGGAAATCAACTTAACGCGAATTCCTAAGCTCATGGATGATATTTTTCTCGCTTTGCCGGTAGACGTAAATCCGTTGTCCGGTTATCACGATTTAATTAAAATGCAGGCTCGAGGAATTCCGGGCCGCAAGTGAACAGCGTAAGAGTGCCATATTCATTGCCTGCAAATGGTAGATGTCAAAACTGATTTATCAACAATCACGTGCTCGGGCCAGATTTGCTCTGCGAAATACTGAGTCCCATTGATTTCAACAAGGCTATCCTGACTGCGGATCGTCATCATTCCTGATAAAACAATGGGCCAACCCGTTTCACAAGTAGGCGTTATCTTATGGTAGGTTGCAACTCTGATTGTTTCGCTTTACATAGTATCCGCATGTATTGCAATTTGGCCTATTATCCCTAAATACACTATCTCTAAGATCAAAACATTCCGCCAGCTCTCGGGTCCGAAAACCAGGAATACTCATCGAGCCAAGGTCAGATGGGAGTCCGTGTGTCTTCCAAAGGAGGAGGGAGGTTTGGGTCTACGTCGTCTTAAAGACTCGAATGATGCCAACGTGAAACACATCGGAACTGCTTTTACAGAAGGATCACATGGGTGGCATGGGTGCGAGGATGTATTTATAGCGGAGTCTCGTGGGTGCTAAAACCCCTTCGATTTGCCTGAGCATGTGTAAACTACTCACTGAGAGATGTGATCAGGCTCCTTCATAAACTCACCCAGTGAAACCAAGGGACATTTTTATGCAGCGATTTTCTCCTGAACACCTATTGGTCCTCTCCTCCCTTACTATACACGAATCATATATGATTCAGCTATACATAAAGCAAATTTTCATGTAGTCGAGGTTATTGGCATGGTAGGTGGAATCGGGCCATTTAATTCACCACCTATTGCTATCAAGAATAGTTGTAGCACTATCGCCTTGATGTCTCTAGAGAGGATATTATTTGTAAAATTAGATCCTTCCGGAATTCATCATAACTCAAAGATGGAACCATTTGCACTTAAAATGTTTCAAGTGGTCAATTACATTATACCTATTATGGTTTCCTGCCATCGAGACATGCATTTATTGTTCGATGGCCATCCAGACAGATTAGTTACAAGACAAACTTCTGGCCGGGTAAGTGATCAACTCTATCATGTGTGTTTGTCAAGGCTAATGCTGTTATGCAATCACTGCTCTTCTACTGCTAATCCAAACTGTACGGTCAGAGGATTTTAAGGTTACGTGGGAACCTGTAATGCCGAGGAATCGGGAGAAATTTAAGTCTGTGGGTAATTACAATTAAGGGGAAGTCTGCTCATTACTAAGAGATCATGCTGGGTGCTACTTTTAGGTCGGTAACGAGTCGAGCCGAGTCGAGCTTGAACATTTCGAAAGCAGCTTGTTAATCTGATGCATGAAATTAGCCCAGCGAGCTTTTGAACGAGCTTAAAATCGCTCAAGCTTGGCTTGATTTGTAAAAAAAGCTTGGCTCAGCCTTACAGGGGTCAAGCTTTCCATATGAACGAGCCCGAGCTGAATCCTCGAGCTCAAGCCTCCAACCCCTGCGCCTATACAAGCTCAGATTTAATCAACTCAAGCTCAAATTATACTCCTTTAACTTTTTAAATCAACTTACAACAAATACATCACCAGCAGCCGTTCTTTCTGCATGGATTTGTTTTACCTTAGTTGATTTAGCAATGATGCGGAAGTTGTTAAAGCCACCCTTCAACATTTGTTTCCTTCTCGGATTACGCAGAATTCCACTCAAACAAATTTTTGCAATCGAAAATTATATAGAATTAAAAACAAGTAGAAATTGCAGTGAAGAAATAAGTACACTAAATCATCAATAAGAAACATGATTGGTTTTAATCAATTATCTAAATAAAGAAATAATATATCAACAAGATCCGCTAAGCAAACTCATTAGTAACAACAAAAACTATTTAGCAATATACTGGCCGCATATTGCTGGCCACCAATCCCTCCACTACCGTCGCGTACGATTAATTCTCAAGACCCATAGCTTCACCATCACGGACTGAGATCCGCACCGGCCACCACGCCGAACCGGCCCAAATTTTCATAGGCCCGCAACAACCGATGTTGGCACTCCCGCGCACCGTCTGCCTGCGCCCTGCATGTCTGGCTTCCTTGTTTCCTATGAAACCCCACCCCACGAGCACCCTTGATGCCTTTACCATACCCCACTTTTCTAGATGCGCTGGGTTAAGTCCAAGACACTAGCATCCAAAGGCCCTAATACCCCCAGACGGAGATTGATCTCGGTTCATCAGCCGAATTCGATCGTGACGGGTCCGTGCACGGCCCTCAATACTCCAAGACGGCAAACCTTGTCTTAAGCTCAAGGCCACCAGCCTCTATAGTTTCCACAGGAGCCCAAGATCCTCATATTTGTAACGCGATTCTGTACACCAGATCGACCGATCGCACTGGGCAATGTCATAACAACATCCATGTCCTTCCAAGCATCCCCTCGGGCCGGCACCTTCTTCACGCCACTATCCACACCGGGAACATACCGTCACGACACCTTCGCGCTATCGCGGTACCATTTCGCACCGAGCATCCTGAGATTCGGTACGCCCCCATCGACGTGGATTCGCTGAGTTCCCGCCGCCTTCGTCTGCCGCCCTTTACCGCCTGGGTGAGGATTCAGCAGACTGCCATCCATGTCGACCGGGATCTTGTAGCTCGAGGATCCATTACATCGATGATCCCGACACATGACCTCGGCATTTGACCCAGCATACTGAACGGATCGCACCGATGGAAGACTGGGGATCCCATTACTGAGACCGTAGGCGTGAAGCCCGCTCAGCTGATCGATGGGTCCCACGCCCTGAGCCAGCTTTTTTCGAGCTGCAGCCAGCCGAGCCCGAGATTTATCAAGCCTACCTTCAGCGCCTGCTTTCCGCCATTTAGCTCACGAGTCGAGCCCGAAGCCGAAGCTTTTCGAGCCGAGCCCGAGCCAGCCCGCCAGTAGCTTTGGTTTGTTACTGCCTCAAGTAGTGCTACTATCTATCAGCCAGGAGACAACTAGCAAGAGAAATCATGAGAACATCTTTTATCCCGCTGATGCTATTCTTTCACCATAGTGGTAATGATGTTAGACTAAGAATATCTAGTTTTCGTAAGGTTGTGGATAATCCCATGAACATATCACGGAGAGATGGTCCTTCCTCTGTATTCTTGCACCGGTGACTGCCCAAGGATTGATTTGCATTTATAGCTGGTCAAATGTCTTCACGTCGTGGCTGCCTGGCCGGATGGCCGGTATTTCGTGTATTTTCTCCGCCCGGCTAGGTGCGGAGTTTTGGCGAAGATGGTTGGTTATTGTTTTGGCCACGCCCTTTCCTGGCAATTCAGAGGTGCTGTCCGTTTCTTTTCCTCGGGGCCTCGGGCCCGTGTATTCTTTGGCTCACAGCCGCCTCGAAATAAATTCTAATTATCCAAAAATTGGTGAATTTGGTTTGGATTTTAAGGCTTGGTAAAACAGGAGTCGATGGTTTGCAACCTAAAATAAAATGAAGAAAAATAAGAAAAAGAACTCCTTGAAACATCAAGCTACCGGTTTTAGGTCCTAAGGCAACCGAGAGTGTCCCCTTGCCTTATTTCAGGAGGATGACATATAGTCATCTCCAAACCGATCTTCATTTAACTTTTAAAACTAAACCCTAATAATTTTCCTCTTCTTTGATGTAAAGCATTTATTTAGCATTTATGGTTCCTACAAAGGAAAATCTATCACTCACTCATCCTACAATGACTCAGAATGCAACTAATGTCTGGTTTGATACAATAAGCATCCATCAACCCTAAAAGATTACCAAGTATTGATCAAAGAGCGATGCATCAAAAGTGAAAGTTGCAACTTTAACCTACCTCGGGCTCGTAGAATGGCAACTAATGGATATTAGTGTATCTAAAGCTAAGAATACATCAACTCCCTAAAAGCTTGGTGTATTGGCTAAAGAAAGTACATCAAAAAGCTTTAAACCTAGGAGTTGAAAATTTGGAACCAAATGTCAAAACCCGTTGAAAAACAGTGGAACTACGCGCGTTCTTCAGACTCAGAACCAACAACCTTCCACTTCAAGGAGTGAAAGGGTTTGCTTCGCTCATCCTGTTGTCATCCTTGAGAGGGTGCTTCCTATGTCCAAGGAAAATAGAAAAGAAAGGAAAGAAACAAGGCAGGAAAACTGAGAGCTTGAAAGCTCCAAAATTTATCATAAGTGATTGATTTTTACAAACCTTGACTCTGTTTCTATACGGTTCAGAGCAAATTACAAAACAAACCAAAACAAAAACTATTACAAGGGTAGAAAGAGGAAAACCAAAACTAGTCAAGCGTGATCAAAAAACAAGAAGGTGGATAATTTTCGCGACACAAGGATTTTCGCTTTATCAGCAAAATTCACTATCATAATGCAAATTGAAAAATTTCGCTGGCGTACGCACTTTCGGCGCGATAGCGAAAATTCAAGTTGTAGCCGGTTCTTTCACCGCTCGTGACCTCGTTCCATCGCTTTCCCGCGCGCCATTCCCTCCGCACTATTCCATTTCCTCGCTTGATATTCTTCAGCCCCCGCCACGGGCGTCTGATAGGAAACCATAGCGCGAAATGTCCATGGAAACTCAACCCGACTTTGTTATGATTGGATTGACACGTACGATTTGGCTCCACCCCGCAAAACCGCAAAATTTGCCAAATAAAATGCCATCGCAGGATGGTCAGGACCCCAATGTGTAATCAATAATTAGAATGATTGGTACACAAAAAGCACTAAAACCTATAATAAATATGGCTCAAAATAGCACTTTACACTAAATCTGCTCATCATTCTTTATTCCTGGTCAAGGCAATCCAAACAATATATGATTAGGCTGAATCAATAATAAATAAGATTAAAGTAATGTACATCGTTTACTCTGAACAATTTAATAGTATCTCTCAGATAAGATTGTTATTACGTGGTACCTACTGGGTACTTCACATAAGTATAAACTCACAGCATAAGTATAAGCTCACTCCTTACTGGATATGAACAAGCATAATTTTGCTATAAAGAATGTTATATGTCCTACCTGTGAGAATTTGAATAAGAATAAGTCTCAGTTATAAGTACAAGTAGGCATATAAGTTTATTTATATGAATTCATGATAGCCCAATATCCACATCGTACATCCTAACCCGTTATATGCCATCAGATAGAAATATTAATGGCTGTGTATATGTATAAGTCATATGTTTTTTTTTTTTGATAACCAAGGAGTGATCGATCCGCCACGATTCCATAATCCCTCAATTCCGAGAACCGACCGCAAGTTTCCCCGTGATACCGGGAATTCAAGAAAACCCCCGCCGAGACTAACCCGACCACCGGGCTCAGGAGGCGTGTGGCCTCAGGCCAACCGAGTCCCGTGAGGGATATGTCATGTTTCTCACTGCCGCAGAGCTAGCACAGGTTTTCAATTCCGTAAGTACAAGAGGGATCATTCGCACCCCCCGCATACTATGGGCCAACACACTTTGTGAGGTCCATTACCCCGTAGGTCTCGCGCCTCCGATTATGTAAATACTAATGTAAAGTTTTGGATATGTATATGTAAATGGGACTCAGGAACCCATTCTGACTGTCACCACGGGCCGGATAAAATTCAAGTGCACTATCTGTATGCCAGTGGCGCTTATCATACGCTAAAGTGCTCGATCGGGTTCTGCTTTTGTATAGCATTCAGACAGTGCACTGCTTATAATTCGAAATCATCATTACAGATCGAACAAGCTTCAAAAGCTTCCTTTGGTCCGAAAATTGGGAATGCTCTAACGAGCCAGATCAGCTGGGAGTCTGCTTGTCTTCCCAAGGAGGAGTGGTGGTTTGGGGCATGCGCCGTATCAAAGATCTCGCCAATGATGCAAACGTAATGGAAGCACATTTTGGAATCTCTTTTATAGTAAGGACTCCTTATGGGTCGCATAAGGAGAAGGTATTTGAGAAGCTGAGCCCGTGGTGTTAAAACCCCTTCGGCTCGCTTCATGAGTCAAGCAAATCGCTTGCCCGAGAGATGATCAGCCATCCATCAACAAGAAATAAAAGCACACGGTAAAGGTGACTCGCGTTGCATGACTCTGAACCCGTCAGTCTCTTCTTCCACATTATGGAGACCAGATCATATATGATTCAGCCTATTCAAAATAATGCTCGTAGTCGAGGCGTATTATTGATGGATGGAATCACAATTGCAAACCTCGCAGATCTTATCGCTATCATATCGCTGTTCCAACTATAACCTTGATGACTCTAGAGAGCAGATTCTATCTCATGCAGACACTTGTTTTTCTCAATTCACCGTGAAATCTCACTTTGAACACTTAAAGCCAAAGCAGTTTCTGGTGGTCAACCTGCAACTATGCGACGGGCTCTAAGCTATCGGGACAGCTTATCTACCTATGCCAGGTCACTATTCAGATAGGATTGCCATGCAAGACAAGTTTTCGTGGGGCATGACCGACTCTATATCGTGTGTTTTCTGCCGGACTAATGTCGAAGACGGAACCACTTGTTTTTTGCTGCCGATTCACCGCCGCATATGGTCGGGAGTTTTAAGGCTACGTGGGAATTTTAGAACTCCACTTAATCGGGAGAATGAGTTCTATGGTAATTGCTACCAAAAATGCGGGAAACTTTGTTCCTCACATATCAAGCAGATTGCTCTGGGTGCTGCCATTCATCACTGCGGAGACAGCGAATAAGAGAATTTATGAAAAATACGTGACATCCAAATCGATGGCATTTTTTCTCATCCCATTCAGACGACGTCGAGAACTTCAAGTTTCCTTAAGGTGGTAGATAATCCAGCGGAATGCGAGCTATGTGTGGTGAGATGGTCCTTCCC